>RSEF01000001.1:167852134-167879426 GCA_003993805.1 Himantopus leucocephalus | reverse complement strand
AAAAAAAACAAGGAATGTACAAGGACTTAAATAAAGGCTACTGAGGGATCATTTAATGATTTAACAAGAAAAAAAGCAGAAATCAAAATTTCTCCCAAATTTTTTAAAAGAGACTATACCCGCCTATATCTGCAGTCTGCATTTTAGCATGAGCTCAAGCAGAAGACGCACACCTGAAAATGACATTGATACTGGAACTCCTGGATTCCTTGAAATTCTGTTTGGTAAAGGAGAAGAAGAGATAAAAAAAAAAAAAGGAGAATAAAAAACCCAACTCAAAACTCCCCCCAACCAATGAACCCCGGGGCACTGAGAAACAGCATGAGGAAATGAGACGGCTACAACTAACTGGCTGTGCTCTGCCAGGGTGTCAGTGATATTGAATATTTCAGTGACAACATGCAGTGCTCAGAGATGGTAAAATATAATTTTCCCACTTCTCCAAGAGAGAGATGCAACCTGTGGCATGTGGGCCAATAATGCTGAAAAAAGTTTGAATATGATTTTTCTTTTTTTTTTCCCCCTCATCTGTCCTTTAGGCATGCACAAAAGGTGGTACACCTCATTCCTGAATAACCCATTGTCCTTCAGAAGCAAAAGGTTTGGGCTCAGAAGCACAAGCGTTAGGAGAGCCAGTGAGCTAAGGTAGGATGCAACTGGATTGTTTATACATTCCTTTATTAAATTTTCTTTCTGTCTCCTCCTTGCAAGTAGGTGGTGCTATATTGCTTGTTGTATGGAAAATTATTTTTGTGGGAGAGGAAGGCACATATGAAAATAAAATTAAGATGAAATCTGAAAAATAGCACTGACAATTTCTTCGGGTGAGGCTCACCTATCTTTGAAAGATGAGCATAAGCAGCAGTATTGCAATTGCCACACAACAGCAGCATCTTAGATGATGGAGTTGAAAGGAAGGAAGGAATGAAGGAAGGAAGGATGGAAGGAAGGAAGGAAGAAAGGAAGGAAGGAAGGAAGGAATAAACTACCTACTAGATGAGAGTATGGAGTTCAGTTTTCAGTCATTTACTCCTACACAGATAGTGCTGAAAAAAAGTGAAAAAATATGAATCTACAATAATGATTTCATTTATTAAATGAAGGAGACCAGACATTTTTCATACATTTCGGTTGGGCATGAAAACAACTGTCATGAGACTGCACAATTTTGATTCTCTAGAGTCTTATTTTTAACTGTTATGCTCATAGTAAAAATAATGGTGAAAAGATTCTAGGCTGGGGATTTATTGTCCAGGTCAATTAGGCTTTTGTATTATGTAGCTCACTATAAATGCACGTATTGGAGCTTACAGTGCTCTGAAGACATTTCATAATTGTTTAGAAAGGTAACCAACCTCCTCTGGCCCAACAGCTTTCATACTACAGCCAAACTTATTAGATACACACATAACAGCTCACAAATTGCAATATAATTAATAATTATTCTCTCGTCACAACTGTTAATCATTCACTGTACTGTAGACAGGCAATGAGTCAAGAAAATACCAGCTGTAAAAATGCAGCCATATAATTAAATGAGTTTATTTTATTTATAAATCAGCACCTTTTGCTATCCCAAGTTTGCTTCATAAACAATTCGTGTTTGACAATACCATGTTTACTATTTTAAGCCATTTGCACATGAAGACAATTATGTTCAAGGTGCCTCGGGGAAGAAATGAAGATAGCATGAATATAAACATATGAATATAAAACAGGATATAAACACTGTAGTTAAGTGCAGGTTTGATGGGACTTGATTACGGGGCCTGCAAGAAACACCAAAAACCCAGAAAACACTCTACCAGGCTGGTCCAAGAAATACTAGAATAATATCATATTACAACTGAGTTCTGCTATAGTTGCCCACTTAAAATACTGCTGCACTGACACGTTTAAGAGTGATGCTTCCTTAAGGAAGGATGTCATTCCTCTGTTGCATGAAAGCTAGAGCACGTGAATCAACTTTTTTCTCAGTTTTTACAGCAGGCAGTGGGTTTCTGGACTATAACTAAGCCTCTCATGTACTACTGCAGTGTAAGTCACAGGTCTAACTATGCAAACTCCATGCAAAGCTATTAAGTTGTGGCTGATTGTCCATCATATCTTTGAAAAGACTACTCACTTCTTTAATTCTGCCTCAAGATAAAGACACTTATTTGTAATATTTTGAGTTGCTGGCCATATAAACATACTTTTTTGTTTTTTGAGGTTACACAATGAATTATACTCTTTCTAATGTAAAGCAGCAATCTAGGTGTGAATCCCATACAATAATACTAAAAAAACCCCAAGCTTCAAGGAATAGAATAGAGTGGCCATCAGGAAAGACACAAGAGAAAATCCTCTAGAAAGCCCATAGGCAAAGGCTTTTATAAAAGCGAAGAGCAGGAACATGTAATGAGAAGATAAAGCGCTACATGTAGGTTTTATATGAAAGTCAAGAAGGGCGATGACAAGATATCTAACCTGGAGAAGGAAGCATGATTCCCGACTACAAAAGCTGAACCCCCTATGAACAGAGTGAGGAAGCACACTTGGAGGAAAGAGAAAGAACTTTATGGAGAGATTGAAAAGAATTAGAGGCAGATTGGACAACAGAATAAGAAAAAGTGTGCATGTGTGTGTCAGGGGGAGACTGGCATTAAAAGAAATTAAAATAGAAAATAATTAACAGAGAAGAGAAGTAGACATTAAAAACAGCTGAAAATAGATTTTGAGTGAGCATAATTAGTCTTTATAAATACATGAAAGAAACATCCACATAGTAAGTAGAGTGCAGGTAAATAAATTATACTTCAACGCCTTTCTAGAAATCTCAGTGTTTCAGTAGAACTCAACAGCACACTTTTCTGGCTGCCGAAAATAACTTTTAGAACCTATAAAAATTATACAATACATCTATGTATTTAGACATAGCATTTAAATGCCTAAGTTTGTAGAACTGCGTTTGAATACTGAGGTCTTTTTGTTTGCTATGATAACTCACTCTAACAGGTAACAACTGGGCTGTTTTTAAAACTTGTACCCCCCTGGGCGTTAGAATAGGAGCTAAGATGACTAACATCAGTTGTAGAAGTGTTGATTATATCCCCTCAGTGCATTACTTATTAACTTTTTCTTTAAAGAATATTATGTGCTAAAGCAATAAGAACACATTATGCTGGGCTGTAACAGCTTGAATCCAGGGCTGGCATTTTGTCCAGTCTGCATATTGGACAGCTGTTGAGTGGTACCTAACTTGCATCAGCAATTATTATTGGTCAGGCACATTGTACAGAATGACAAATGTCTTGTCTATTTCCTAACCTATTTATTTTTTTAAAAGTCTTGGCTCTTTTACTGAAAATTCTCGAGAATAGGCTCAAAACAAAAGAAAAATAAACTGCACAGTCCATGGAAAATGAAATACCTACCTGTTTCCTGTACCTTTTAAAGCCCCTTCTTTTTACAGTAAGTATGACTCACCCTTTGTAAGTTGTTATAACTTGCCACATAAGACCACTGAAGAGAGACTAGATTTGTGCACATTCACTTGCTTCTGCTATAGCTCTCCAATGAGTGAATAAATGAATACTCAGCTATCTCCTCGACATGCTAGCCTCAGAAAGAGCCAGCAAGAAATGCTTTGTAGATTATTTTTCTAATTGCCCAGCTTCCACTCAGGTACCTAAAAAAGATTTTTCCAAAATGCTTAGCAACTGGCATATTTAGCATCTTCAAAAAAGCTGATGTCTTATTTTGATAGCTACATAAGATTGGAGTATCTTGCTGGTGTTTTAGAAAAAGAAAAATCCAGTTTAGGAAACCTAATCTTCTTCCACTGCCACCAAGTGAAAAATATCTAAATGGTACTGGAGTTAATTTGGACCTTAAACATATATTCTAGCATGTTGTCCAGCTCTGCAAATATATTAAGTGGACAAGGATACAGCCTTCTACACACCCTTTTAACTTGTGTGAAAAATAAGGAAGGACAGTATAAGACATAATTAAATTAAGATACAAGACAAGAATCTGCTCACCTAAATGTACTCAAAGCTACTAAGAAACAAAGTATATTTTAACAAGTGAATAAAACACGACAGTTCCTAATATGTACAACAAAAGACTCACCTGGGTTAAATACTTTATTACCCTAGCCTGATTGAAGATTTTAATTTCCTAACCAGCTGTCCTTCAAAACAGCATAATTTAATCTGGTTTCGCTTCCCACTATCAAATTTTTCACAGAAAAAAAATTGTAAACACCTGGGAATGGCAGAGTCCAGCATGCCCAAGCATATGTTGTATGTACTTTCTCTCTTACTTCTCATGATGAATACTGTTCATATATCAGGGAATACTCATAGGAAATCAATATAGGAATCATTACAGGAAGTGGTACCTGCTACTACTTGTCATGAGTTTCTGAAGACAACAGTTCCTCCTTCCATTCTCTTTGTGGAGTTTCCTCCTTTGTGGAGTTTAGGGATGACAATAAACTCCATTCCTGACCTCTCTAACAGCTGACAGCCGGGGAAATCCCGGGCCACACAATCCACGGCCTCCTTCAAATTTCTGCAGGTGACCGATACTCAATCAGCCAGGTTAAAATCCATCACACTGCTCAAATGTTCAGGTTTCTGGTGTTATCCTGAGATGATTTTGGAATATTCTGACCACGACAAGGCCTCAAAATTGGATTTAATCCAGCATTTTGCAATCACAAATGGGGAAAATCAATCCCTGAACAAAGACACTGCCGTGCAGTTCAAGCGAAGGAGCCCTGGGTGCTGCCTGGAAGAGGGTAAGTGTTTCCTAGCTCAGGGAGTCAGGTCCTGCAAACTGAAGAGCTCCCTGCAAAGTCTGAAGGACTCTTAACACTCCTCAAGATAACATGAGTAGTTGGAGTTCAATTTAAAGAAACCTCTGACAGTCTTAGCTGGTTTAGAAAAAACATCACTATTTCTGATTTGCCATTTGCATGTCAAAAGATGTAAAATAACCTGGAAAAAAAAAACCATACCACCCAAAAAGGAAAATGCCTAATTTAATAACATCGACATCTCAGTCACATGAGCTGGAATATTTTAGCTAAAAAATCAGAAATCAAATCTCTTCCAGTTTATAGGTATTAAAACCACAAAAGATAAATATTGTGCAAATAAATACAAATGAACACTTTTCTTCTTTGGGTGATCTGACTGTAGTCAACCGATTACATACACATCCGTAGGAACTAGGAACTTATTTTTCTAACATGAAGACACACCACATCCAACACTTCAACTTAGGAGAAGAGTAATATCATCACTGGAGAACAGCTGAGAATTTTAGCTAACATCTTACATTCTAAATCTCACCACCACTACCACCCCTGCTGATTCAAAGGAACCTCTTCTGTACGTACACATATGCAAGGAGTTATACTAAGATATAGGTCGATGTAGGTTCACATTACAAATCACCATATGGATGGATATGCAGTATGTATCATCATGGTTAACACATATTTATTAAGAAAATCGAAAGGCATCAGACAGCACAGTTATGAAAAAGATTGTATCCAGATTTTAGGGATTTAATTATTATACTCAACTGCAAATTTAAGATGATAAATGAACTAAGTTTTTTCCAACCAGTGTTTCAGCTTAATCAATAGCTTGCACAACAAGCCACAGCTTCAGCACATTCTCTTGATTCAAGCACTTTTAATCATGCAGTGCAAAATACAGTTAAATTATTCTCTTGTAAACTACTATCTTTGGTGCTGGAAAACAGAAAGCTTCTAAATTCTACCCAGTTAGAAATTTTTCACTAAGTTCGATGTGAAATTAAGGTTTCCAAATTTTATTGACACTTTCTCATATTACTAGGAAATTCTTTGGTAACCATTAAGGATAAAGGGGCTCACAAAAGAAAAAAAAAATAAAAGAAAAAAGAAAACGATAAGATATTCCTCTTTCCAGAGAAAATGTCCCTCTTAGCTGGCAGCAGGAAGAGTGACAAATCAGCTGTTCCTGAATGGAGATAAGAGGAAATCAGCTGTTATTGACACAGAGGGACGATGCTGCCATACTTCAAGGAAACTGCATGTCCAAGAACACTAAACCTTCTGGACACAGTGTCCCCACATGGGACTAACAGCCCACTGTGAAACTACCATGTTAAGTCACTTGAAGCATGTGAATACAACTTCTTCAGCCTTATAAAGCCTCTTAGATGGGATTTCTGAAGCCAGTAGGACTTCAGCAGCTTGTGGGATAATATTTTTGTCTTTATTAACAATGAGGAGAACTTGCTGTATTTGAAGAATTTGACTATTGGCCATGTTTCTCACTGCGCTGAGCACACTTTACAAAGCAATGCCAAGGAGTATTCACAAAATGTTTTCTTCTGTACATACAGCTTCAGCTTTCATAATTGCTCTCTCCCACAGTTCTTGGGCTTGAATTCATCCCAGCAAGATATTCTCTTTAAGAAAATCTACATAAACGAAGATTGGAAGTGATACCTGGTAATATTTTCATTTAAAGCACCTCTCAACCCCACCCATAAATAAGCCCAACTAAACAAAACCCAAAATAGTGGATTACTTTGTTTTCTCTAAAATTCTTCCTGTTGATTGAGGTTTAAAGAGTACTTCTTGCTTTGTTACTATGAAAAGCAAAAATAAAAACTCCTTAGTGAAGCTTAAAATATATCTATTTTTACTATAGAGTGAATCAATTTACTACAGAGTGAAAAGTAACCAGATGATAAAAATTGACTGTTCTTAGAATAAAGGGAAAAAAATATTTAGTTATTCATTCTGGTCAAAACATATGATACAAACAAGACATGTCTACAATTACGCTATCGCTCCTCACATGAAAAATAGTAATCAGAAGAAAATGAAATTTTTCTTCTCATAAGAACATTTACTTTATATACTATAAAGACCCCCTACTGGTCAAATTCCAAAACAGATGTTAAGTGTCCATCATCTAGGGTCATTTGAGGGAAAAGACACAGAAAAGGAACTGGTTTCCATTTATCATCTCTGACATTATGAGGAGGTAAGAGTCCAAGGGGTACAACAGGTCAGACATATTTCTGCACAGCAGCCACTTAATCTGCCACTCCAGAGCATCCTCCAGAATACACAGTGATTAAAGGCTATTAATCAGGGTAATTTTTTGCATCCCTGTAAAGCCCTGTAAAGGCTTTTAAAAGCCTTGCCTCCAAAACCTGGCATGAACCCGCTGCCTTGCAGCTGGGGAGACCACAGTCTAGACCCACCTTAACAGGTAAAAGCATCTAAGTGCACCTTGTCCTCCAGAGCTTTAGTGGTTCTTTGCCCATACCTCTCCTTCACTCTCCTTCTAGACCAGCAGTTTTCAGAGGGTTTAGCCCACCCTGCACTTTGCCCCAATACTGTTTAGGGTCAGAGAACAAACCAGCAAGTGGCACTAGGACAACAGAAGTCAAAGTCAGACCCACCAGTGTCAGCCAAATCTGGGGTCCTGGCCACAGCTGTCCTGCACAGGATTTCCTATCAGGATTTCCCCCCTCCTCAGTGATGAAGAGTTACCTGAGATGCAGGAATAGTATCTTTGTTAACAAGCATTTGTTGATTGTTAACAAATGGTACAAGACAAATGACATATTAAAGCTCTTTGCTCAGTTTTCACTGGATTTTTTGTGATGGGGAGAGGGTATGACTGTTGTCCGTTTTGCTGTCTTCATAAGCCCCTTGCCTTTCATCCTTCTGTGCTTTTATAGCTTTTCCATCTTCTTTTTTAAGCTCTAAAACCTATTTCTTATTCCCCTTTCTCCCCTCCCACAGATGTGGGTTTTTTTCGGTTTCTAAATCTCTCCTAGAAACCAGAGCTGGGAAGGCAAAGCTGAAGATGCCCAGAAAGCTCAGTCAAAACAGCAGCCCTAAATTGCCGCCTTTGCCCCACAAAAGGACTCTGCAGAGGACATTCATGTTCAGGCAAAATATTTAAATAGATACCATCGCAGAGACAACACAAATGTTCTTTGTTCTGGGCTGTAACTGTAGGAATTGTACCCTGTGGTGAATGCTGGAAAGCCTGAGTACTTGTATTAAAAACAAAATAAAAAATAATTTGAGGCTTTGTTTTTAAATGAGAACAGTTTAGTTACTCTTCCAGAAAACAAGAATTTGGTTTTGTGAAAAATTTGGTATTTCAAAACTATGGAGTCTTTTAAACATTTTCATAAGGATAAAACTAAAACCGAACTGGCAGAAGAAAATATGAATGCAAATTATGGAGGAGAAATGGATTGCGGAAGTAAAAAACACCTTTCAAATATCAGAGTAGTGGTATTGTAGAACATCTTACTCAGAAGAGTAGTGGAGAAGAAGAACAAATATCAATTCCTGACATGGAAAAAATTAAAAAATGGATAGCTATGCTGCCTGTAATAATAAGAGGGTAAAACTCTGCAGAAGTCCCTCAGTCACTGTATTCTCCAATTCCTGACAGCTACGTCCAAACAAAATGATTCTCCACGACTCTGGTAAAGTCAACATAAAATTAAAATTTTGCAAGTAATATAGGAAACATAAAAAAGTGAAAGTTGTGATACATTTTTTTAAGACAAATGAGAGGGAAGAAAGTGCAGAAAGATAATTATAACAGAGCCATTTGTTCCATTTACTTGTATGCAGCAGGAACATGAAAAGGCAGGAGGTTAATTATACTCTGTAAATAATGTTTTCAAGAGAACAGCTTTGGTAAGTCTAATAGTTTCTCTGGAATTGCAACCATTATTTATTGCAACCACCTGTCCAGAAACATATATTAGCTGCAATATCTATGGAGGAGGTGATGCCTACCATATTTTAAACATCAGTCTCAATTTTTAGATAATATCAACAATTCCCATGTGCAATTTTATCTATATTTCTAAGTTTCCCAACCTTCAGTTTTGTGACTCAATATTATTATTCCTTTTAGCGTTACAGTCTGAAACATTTCAAATGCATTACAGCACTTCTGAAAACCACCACGACACCCAGCTACTCCCCACAATGTGTGAAAGCACCATCGCACACGGCAGTAAATCACTGTTTGTCTTCCACAGCAACCACGTCATTTATAGGCCGCTTATGTGGGGGTTTGTAATATCATTCATAAGAGCACTATAAGCAATATTGTAACTTCAGCACTGCCAGTGTGACACTTACATTTTCACGTTAACTGATGTTTTTGCCTCCGAGAAGTAGAGATATGGTTACTGATATCAGATAAACTTGGAAAAAAAAAAAAAAATGCTGTTGATAACACAGTTTGGAATAGCTCACTCTTATCTAGACAGGGAAGTGCCAATGATAAATTCAAGAGAATAGAAATGACAATGGGTTGTGCAAGTGCAGAGGTTGTTCTGTGTACTCCTTCAGCCTCTTATTTGGCTGCAGCTACCCAACTCCGTACACCCCCTCATCCGGTGTCTTTGCTCAGGAAACGGGAAAAAGAAGACCACATGCAAGTAGCGGAAGACTTGCACGTTACGATGGCGAAGAAACACAAGCCACGTCACAGGAAAAATTTATATATATATATAAATACACCTACTTTTCTGTCCACTAACCTAGGGAATTTAGCACCTCAGATTTTGCTTGCTGCATCTATGGTACAAGATTACATGGGATAGTTTTGATTCATCTACTTTAACACCGGAGCAAAAATCGGGAGATGATGATCTACATATTTAAGAGGATTAATTTCAGTTAATAAAACTTTGGAACAACCTCAGAGCAAGTTATTAAATAGAAATGATTGAGCATTTTTAGAAAAACTATAAAAAGCTCATTAAAAATGCATGTGAGCTTGTTTTATTTCATGTAATTGAAGTCTTATACAGTTAAACAGTTCATTTAAATGTATATCGTGCTGAACGAAGAAAACTTACAGTAATTCAAGCTTGCATTTACTCATCTGTGTACAATAATACATAAGCAGAAGGAACAGAACAATCAGAGGTCAATCTCCTATAGGTCATACAGTCATGCAGCTGCTATGAGAAGTCACAGAAAGCACTTTATCCATTAATCTATGGAATAAAGCCAGATTACTTTCTTGAAAATACAGCACTGAATATAAACCAATCCTGTGCAGTTCTGTTTGTGAAAAAAAATATATCTTTTTTAGGTATAAGTAAAACACAGAGNGTAAGGAAAACACAGAGAAGGAATGGATGAGATGGTAGGAAAGAATGGTGCTAATCATGGTTAAGGGCAAAAACCCCAGAAAACACCTGATTAACAAAGAAAAACCTTTTTTTTTTTTTTAACTAGTGGTAAAATCATATTATTTTATATGTTCTATAAATATCTACACATATTTTTATATTCTCTATAAATTTAAATATATATAAATACCATAATATGACCAGTCCTCAAAACCAGATTTTCCTATGTTTTCCAAAGTCTTATAGGTTTTTGTCACTTAAAAAATAGCTTTATAGGTGATACTTACAAATTATTATTTTGCAATTTAAAAAAATATATATATTTCACTGGCTGATCTGAGCATGCATGTAAAAGAAAGCACATTGTCCTTTATCTGCTTAAGGCATATAGAGTATAATGGCCTTTTTACTGCTGAAAACCTCATGCTGTTCTGGAAGCACATGCTCTTGACAGTGCATATGGCTTCTTGAACCAAAAATGTCTCTAACTCCTAACTTTTCTTTTATTGTGCCCCAACTGCTTTTTGGAAAAGTGAGAGGAAAAAGCCCAACAAGAAGTAAAAATTATTTTCATCCATAATTTCTTTCAAACCTCTAAAATCTTTTCACAAGGTTGAATAGGCCCAGCACACAATTTGCAGCCTTAACAAGAAAATGAACTATGAAGGAGAGACATCCTGATTAAATTCCTTGTCTTTGGACATGTTTAACGGAGGCTTGTCGAGGTTTAGCAGAATGTATCTATAACCTCTGGGTGGACCCTGAAAAAAAAGTCATAGCTACTTTAGAAACCAGTAATTATTTATCTGCAGTATTATTAGAAACATTTGAGAAGGGTAGACTGTAATGATTTTTTTTTTTTATTGATATAGGTGAACCCACATGTTTGCACCAATACAAGACTCATATTTCTGGCAAAAAAACATTGTTTTTAATCCTCTGAGATGTAAAGGACAAAATAAAGAATACTATCTATTGAAGACAAGCGTTTGCTCAAAGAAACAAACCAACCAACTTTCAGACGCTCTGTTAGAGCAAAAGCAGAGCAGATTTGTAATCCTAACCTACATCTTCATTTTATGTGTCAAATGGCATCTATATAATATAGAAGCATTCAGAAGTTAAACTTAACACAAAAAATGCATTTTCAACTAGTTTATGAATGTACCTTTGAAAACTGCAAACTTTTTTATCAGGTGTTTTCTCATGAAAACAATTGTTTGCAATATCAGATGGTTCAGCATTTTTTCCCATAAAGAATACCTGAGATAACATGAATGATAAAATTAAGATCATATTCCATTGACCATGCTTACAGCTTTCTTCAAAGCCTTATTACCACTAAACTGACATGGTTCAGGTGCGTTGTGTGTTGGGGGAAGCTACCCAACAAAACAATGCAACAAAGCACCCGCGCTCCGCCTCCTCTGTGTTGCTTCACCATCGTTTTGCTATTTCTCACACTTTGGCCCACTCATCTGAATTTGTTCTAACAGTGCTATTTAGTTTTATCACTAACAATAAAAATTAAAATTCTTCATGATAATGTTGAATAAAAAACAAAAATAAAACTAAAGGAGTTGCTCAACAAGCTATTCTGTTTTTTCTAAATGCACTAGTAGAACAACAAAACCCAAAAATACCCTAAGGCAGTGAACGGTTGCACCTTTCCAATTACATCTACAAAATGTTATGACACACAAGACAGCTCTGAGAAAGATTCAATAACCTGGAACACAAGAGGTATTATTGATACTACCGTAAAGCTGAAACAATCCTAATCAATACATACCAGGGTTGTTCAAAAATAAATAAAAAAAGAAATAAAACTCACCAGCACTCTTTTCTATTTACTTACAGTTGAAGAAATTTAATTTGGAGATTAAAAACAAGGACTCTACCATACGCTCATAAAAATAAGTAAATTGTAAGATCAGCTATTTTCAGGTTATTAAGAAATATATATCACTTACTGCTGAATCATTTAGAAATATAAAACAAAAGTATTGGGTAGACAGTCCACACAAAACAAAGGCCTTTAAAAATATATAAGAAAACAGAAAGACCTTGAACATACAAAGGCAAAATGGAATTTACTTTGTATAATCTTTTGTTTTCTTCCTGTACATAAATTAATTAGTACAAGTTCTGTTAATCTAGATAATGCATCACTGGATTAACTTGGATGCAAGTAATTGTATGTGCTTAACTTCACAAGTTTTCAAGGTATATTTTGTGCATCACAGTTATCTATTTCCATCATGCTTCATTCTTTTCATTTTAAATTAATTTTTACTTCAGCTTGTGCTGAAACAAGTAATTAGAACAATAATGAAAAATACTAATACAAGAAATCCAGTTGCTACTAGACCACTGAGACATACCGTATTTGAAGACTTGAAACCAAACATCACTAATTGTCACAAAAGGTTTTCCTCCTGCTAACAAGGGGAAAATAAATCCGGTCTGGGAGACCTACCTGAAACAAGAGCAATGTGAAGAACACGTGGAGGACAGGGAGTTAGAAGGCACAAGGCTCAGAGTTTCAGTCGCTGTTTATTTGCTGTTCATTATATATCTTGTATCATTTTTAGGACTCATAAAGGAAAGACTTGATAGGTTCAATGTGGGGGGCAGACTGGAAGCCTGCAGCTTTATATAGACAATCCAGTTGAAGACAAGTATGTTCAGATACCAAAGACAGGTGGTAACTAATGGTGGTAAATAACAGAGGCAAGATTTTTTTGTTGCTATCTCTTTGTTTCATATGATTAAAAAACGGAACAGGACACTGAAGAAAACGTAACAAGACTAAAAAGTGAACAGAAANTGTTCTGTTTTTCTGATGATGAAGAACAATTATTACCTTAAGTGAGGGTTAAGACAAAGACTAACATCTTTCAAGACTTGGATTTAGTTTATCCTCTAGATGAAATTAAGTCACATGCTTTCTGCAGTTCAGATGCTGAATCACATTTAATACTGCCAGGGATTTGTTGTTTGATTCACGTGCATGTTCATTTTCACTACCATAGCTTCTCTGTCTCAAGTGTTAGGACAACTTGAATTCCCTACTTGGATAACCACCAATTACTAACTGTATTTGTTATGTCATACATGAGTAAAAAAGAATTAACAGGCCAAAATGAATATAACCTTCTTTGAACAGTTTTGATCTCTTATTCCAACTCCAAATTTCAAGGTTTACATGAAGCAACTTTAATAAAGAAAAATTATATATGGGAGAAGAAATAGGTGTGAAGATGACTATGTCAAATTCTGGGTTTGGTTTGGTTTGTCCTTTTTATTAAGCTTACATAAATCAGATTTGATGTTAAGATCATTAAGAGGAGTTGATAGGGAATGAAAAAAATAATTGATGAAGCCTTAAATGTTTACTTACCATAAACTAACTTGCAAAATACTAGTCTGCTACAACAACTGTCCATTCTTCATTATAATTTTTATTTGAACTATTTTGGCTTCTGCTCAGAAATGTTAATTGAAATTAGGAGTTTTCTCCCACTTTTTGCATATTTCAATTAAGATATAACAGCAGCTCATCAGCAATTCTTCCATGCAGTGCAGGGTGATACTGTCTTCTTTTTTTAAAAAAAAAAAAAAAAAAAAAAANAAATCCAAACATTTGGCTGGGATACATTTGTCATTTTTAACAAGAATGGATTTTTTTTTTTTTGGAGGTGGGAAGAGGAAAGAAAAAAGGCGGAAAAAAAAAAAGCCTGCAGAAGTAATATTTAAGTAACATCCCCAGCAAAGACAACGCTTGGATTATTTAAACCCTGTTTAAGATCTACTTGCTGCAAAACTTAACAGGAGGTAATTTTTAACCTTGGTGTCCATACCCCAGTGAATGTTGATTATCAGGCTCTTTTTGGTCCAATGGCTAAATATAGTAGAATGGTAAAAAATTGCAGTCATGTCTTAACTGGATGATTAGCTATTCTGTGACAGATGCACATGCCCATCAGCTCATCTCCAAACACTCAGTCCTGCTGCAGAACAGAATGTATTTAAATTGAGACATGTCCTATGGGCAGGCGAAGTACTCCTCCCAACTCTTCCTACACAACACTTTTACTACAAAGAATTCTATAGATTTTCTTTTATAGAGTGACACTAAAAATGCCACACATCATGCAATAAACTACAAAAAAGCATCACCTTTAAAATGTATTCAGACTCCACTTAAGCATACATGCCACTTCTTAATGTTTTAATTTGAAACAAATATTTGTAATTAAAATTACTGTACAATAAGCAGAATGACATTACTCAACAAAAGTCAAAGTATGATTCACCACACAATACTGTTTTCCATAGCAACTGCTGAAAAATAATTATTACACATGCACACTCATACACACATGTACACTCATAAAAGGAAAGCTAATCCTCTATTGTTTCCTAATGATGCAGTCAAAAATCTAGGCTATATACAGCAAAAATGAAATTTAAGAAGATCTGCTTAGAACAGATAGCCAGTTTTCCTTTTTTTTTGGAGGGGTGGGGTGGTGTATGTGCTTTTTCTTTTAAAGAAAATGAAGAAAAGCATTATTCAGATCCAGCAAACAGTTGACACAGGAAAGGAAAAAGACAAGTGAACTCAGCCCTTGGTTGCTTCCATTCCCTTAATGCATTTTGGACTTGGGGAAAAAGTTCAGATTAAGTTCTGTTGAAGAATATTGGAAAATACTGGAAAATTTTCAGGATTTTAATTAAGTTTTACTTTGAAATGTTACATAAACTAGGATTCTTCAGCCTTGACAACAATACTGTTGTGGGTAGGGAGCGTAAGAGTTTTCTGTAAACTCAGAAGATCCGCAGAGAAGGTAAAAAGAGAGCAAATGTACAAGAACTACGGCAGCAAATGAAGTTGGGAAAAGGCAGGTATGAAAGAAACGAAAGTCAGTGGTCAAGCTCTTTCTCAGTGGATATAGTAGATGAATCAAGGCATAAACAGGCTGCAAAACTGATTTGAACAGATCTCAGGTAAAAATCCTGAGTCACATGAAATAAAAATATACTGCCTCTGACTCTGGAAGCCCCTCAGCTGCCTGTCACTGGAAAAATACTTTCTGGAAAAAGTATTCCTACCTGCCCATCCTGTTCTTATTGTTCCTCAAATACCTATTATTGAGCAATGACAAACAGAGCTAGGTGAACCTTTGGTTTTAACAAGTAGAGTAATTTTAACACTGTCACATATAACTGCCTGCATACCTGCCTTTAGATAACCATGATCAGCCTGAAAGAAGCAAATGCACAACATACCATCTAAGACAAAAAGGGACCACAGCTCTGGCCTGAGCAGAAGCCATCACCGTGCCGTAAGGCATGAGCCTGGGTCCCATGTGGGACAACGAGGAGGCAGAGAAGACCTCAGCCTGCCTCTCCCTCAGAGAAGACCTCAGTCTGCCTCTCCCTCAGAGAAGACCTCAGTCTGCCTCTCCCTCAGAGAAGACCTCAGCCTGCCTCTCCCTCAGAGAAGACCTCAGCCTGCCTCTCCTCTCAGCATGAACCTGGACCAGGTAGCAGGCAGAGCACACATGAAGAGCAGTCATGCTCCCACCGTGTGCCAGCGATGATCGTCCTTCAGTTGATCATATGCCAACATATTTTTAAGGTCCATCACGAACCTGTTCACAGGAGGTATTTGCTTTAGAACAGCAAAAGTCAGTGTTGCTTTTGGCAAAACAAAGTCAGGTCAGTAGAAATCAAATACGAACAAACTTGTGACAAAGCATACAAGTAACACTACTAGAACATGAGATGCACATACGTACATACGACTGGCCAGCAGACTGAACCAAAACCTGCCGCAAACCCTGGAAGGATCCAAACAGCCTGAAACGAGCTTTGGAGGAAGTTCTGCATACAGAGAGCTTTGCAGCTCTCCCTGAACGGTCGGCTGCAGATATTTCTCTTCTCTCAGAAAACAACACAACGAACAAAAAAACCCCAACAAAACCACATTAAGATGACAAAATCTGATCAAAATACCGTACAATGAGGTGCTTGAAATATGGTATTTTTAAACGAGCAGATTTGATTTGAGTTAGTACACTTTTAAACCACTTACTGCATACGAGTAGAAATTGAGATGATTAATATAGCTTGGTATTAATACTCAAAGCACTAAATATGCTCTACAACAATTTGGTTTAAAGAGATGTACAAGTTCCAGAAGGTGAGGGTGCAAACTGTGGAACACATCCTAAAATAAAATAAACAGCAGAGGGAGGAAGAAAATGCCTTCTAACAAAATCACCCTATTTTTAAACCAGTCCCATTTTTGGGTCTTTTACATGCATATTTCATTTTTCTCATTTGGTAGAGAAAATACATGCGTCTTATCAATCGTTCACATTTCTAGGCTCAATTTCCCTATGGCATACAGCTCATTAGGAAAAGTATTAATATTAAATTATCTTTTTCTTCAAGTATATCCTGCCATTAAGTAGGGGATTATCACTGCCACGTAAGTACATACTGCATTATCACCAGAAAACCTAGAATTGGGGGGGGGGAAGCCTTACTCATAAATGAATACTATTTCTCTTTCAACCGTCAGTTTGCAGAGGAGGCCTTATTGCTGACACTTAAACGTTTATCCTCATTGCTTACAGATATGCGCACTCAGCTTTTTAAATAAACAGCATGACTGTTCTGTGGCCCCGTGATGGAATTCTTCATCAGGAAAAGAGAGAAATACAAGAAATCAGTAATATTGAAAGCTGGCAAGTTTTCTTCATTCCCTTAAGAACTTCACATCAAACACTATTTGAATTTTAATATTACAGCTGTTCCTGTAAACTTGCTACGGGCTGGAATTAGTTGTGACCGCAGGCTGCTATAACACAGTAAGGTTTCAGGAGAAAACTCTGCTGCTTGCACAATTCATTCTGTCAGGACAGGGAAATACTTTGATGTTCATGAGAGGATGTTTCAGGTGAGTCTAGGCAGCCAGGGTGACAGAGGACACCTATATGTCACTGGAGACAGAGGGCCCTGGACGTTACAGGGAGCAGATACTCATGCAAATTTCTTACCACTACACAGAAGTAATCGTAGTTTTCACACTGCACTGGTTTTGCAATATGTCATTAGTACCTCTGTGACTACTCGTCCTACTCCCAGACCTTTGCCTAGAAGTTATGAGCATGCCCCAGTGCCTCGTAGCCTTGCAGTGCAACCCTGGAGGTCGCTCTCGTACTATGGTGCCCCACGTGTGAAATGTGCCTAGCTAGCTCATCCAGCAGGATTCAGCATTGGTGCTTCTTCTCTTTGGTAGGAGTGGTGATCAGTGGTGAATGCAATGACCCAAGGCCATCTTCTTAAAGCAAGGGTGTTTAACTCTAGGAATAAATCATGCCAATGAGAAATACTAAAGCAGAAAGAGGTGTGCATGGATGTCTATTTATGAGATGCCAGCAGTGCAATTGGAGACATGGCTGTAACAGACACAGATTTATTCAGGCCAATTCTGGTCGCGGTCATCCTGACACCCACAGCAGTGACGTGAGAGAAATGGATTTCAGTGCTGAGCAGATTCTATCAATACCAGTTAAAAACAAGCAAGAAAAAAACCCAACAACAACAACAAAAAAAACCCCAAACCAAACCCCATGCCCTCTTGCTATCAATGACCCAAAGGAGAAAACCACTGCAAAAATATCAGTTTTTCCCCTGCTCAATATAAACCATAGCATTACCAGTACTATCAAGCCATTTCATTCCCAGTAGTGACTCAGAGATTTGAAATGAGAAAACAAGCACAATCTGTTTTTAATTTATTAACAAGGAAACAAACTCTTCCCTCACTCTCCTCTCAAAGAAAAGAAGCTGTGATGCTTTGTTTGACTGTGCTTTATCTGTAGAGTGAAAATAGCTAAGTGCTACAGGTATCGGAAAAACCAGTTAATTTATTGCAAAACTTATGCAAAACAACATCTAAAGGGAAGGCAAATGCTGTTAGTTGTTCTCTGAAGTACTTTCCTATGGGCAGCAGGAGGGAAATAGAAATAGCCTGCTAAGAAGAATACATAAATATTCTATTGATGTACACAGGTAAGGAGAAGCATCCTCGTTTTCTTTCCCCTATCCCAGTTCCTCATCAAGATCACATTAATCGCATGCTAACCTCCAATAATTACACATAGGATTGTATTCAAATTCATAATTTTCAAACACATTTACCACCAACATTTTTATCATCCCCCCAAGATATTTATACTCCCTGAAGCACAACATTTTACACATTGTTACAGATTTTAAATATTTCAGAATATTAAAACAACTCCCTATTCCCCTCACATCCTGATACAAATCTCTATTTCGAGTAGAAGAACAGCATAATTTACAACATGAACTTCACCATCTATTCAACTCTGATACTAGCAGCAATGTGCCTTCAGATCGCTTGCCTGGAGAATCGCATGTCAAATATGCAGCTTTTTGGCTTTTTATATGCAATACAAGGCAGTCCGGCAAGGCCGTGGAAGCAACAGAACAAGATTAGACTGTGCACCATCTCCTAGTAAAATTTAAAATTTTGAATGAAGATCAAAACTAGCCTCGATAAAGAAGCAGCGACGCAGCCGTGGAGCCTCCCCTGCTCCAGCCTCTTTGTCTCTGCCCCTTTGAGGCACCGCACGGGCAACAACCTCCCGTGATTCAGTCACAGCTTTACACGGCAGTGCAGGACAACANGTGGAAGCAACAGAACAAGATTAGACTGTGCACCGTCTCCTACTAAAATTTAAAATTTTGAATGAAGATCAAAACTAGCTTCGATAAAGAAGCAGCGACGCAGCCCTGGAGCCTGCCCTGCTCCAGCCTCTTTGTCTCTGCCCCTTTGAGGCACCGCACGGGCAACAACCTCCCGTGATTCAGTCACAGCTTTACACGGCAGTGCAGGACAACAATATCGTCAGCAAGACAAAAATGAAAAGGGAGCAGCAGAAATACAAGAGCAGGAGCTTCTGGCCCCTCCTGGCCGGCAGGGCTTTGCCCCCTCGGCCAGTGAAGAAGCGTGAGCAGAAGGAGCGGAGGTTCTCTCTGGTGAAGGCTTCTTTGTGCCGAGCTCTGTGAGCAGGCTTAGTCCCGAACAGTCCGATCGGAGAAATTAGCAAAAGCCTGCAGGAGCCAGAGACATCTGTTCACCCTGTGTCTTTTCACTGATCCCTCCAAGAGAAGGTACTGCTGATGCATTTTCCGCTGCTGCTCTCCATATGCACTCCAAACACCTGTTAGCCCTCTCCTCTCACCAGCCATTTATCACAGAGCCTTGCTGTCCTTCTAAGGCCGATACCCATCGTCCCTCTGCCTTAAATAAAGAAACAGATCACCACACACTATCCTATGTACTTTAGAAGTTGTTTGAGCCAGCAGGCAACGGTATTTTGCAGAGCATGGGTAGGAGCAAACCAGCTACTATAGGGACACAGGAGCTACCACAGGTCATTCTCCCTTCATGGAATTCTGTGTGCCGCAGTGCCAACTGTGCCAAATCACTGAACTTGTGCACCTGTCCCCAGCAAGCATCACCTTCTGGAAGAAGGGTAAACGTAACAGCAGTTTAGCATCCACAATCTGCACATGCTACAGCTCAGCCTAAAGTAGCTGAGGAATTTTTGACAATTTGCTGCTCTAGAATTAGTTAAAAGTCCTCCCAGCTTAAAAAAAAAAAAAAAAAAAAAAAAAAAAAAANGAAAGAAAAAGAACAGACTAAAAGACTATTTGGTAAGTATCTTTGCCTTTCAGGTAGAAAATTTTAAATGGGAATTTCAGAGGACAAATAATGAGATGTTATTACAGAATAAGATGTCTGATCGTTGTTTCTAACAAATATCTAGCAGCACTTTAAAAAATAGGGAATGACTGCAGAATAAAAAAGAGCTACTCAATTTTCTTTAAATCACCTGTGTGTGTCTGATAAAATTAACACATTATTAACTCCAGTGAAGTAGAAAGAGGGGAAAAAATTTATAAGATGCATTGAGACATTTCCAAGCAAGAGACTGAGACAAAAGCACCCCTGTACTGAACAGAAAATCTGAATTTAGTTAGTATCATCCTGTGCCAATAAGCATGGTTTAAATGCTAGGGCACAGCCATGGGTGCTTTGGTCCATTCCACCTACCATACATACAAACTCTGGGAGAAGTGCAGCACTGTGAAAGAAAGTGAGCTGGAGATGACCCTGGAGACCACCATGCTCAAATTCATATATGTCTTTTTTATATATGTTCTCATAGCTTGTTTTCAGGTGCAGTCGGGGGAGAAAACATCCTAATACTAGGAACAAATATTTAAATGAAAGGCAGATAAGTTATAGTAAGAACCTTGCACAGCAGATGGAAAAAAAACAGTGGTACTCCTAGCACTGGTGGTAGGTTTTTTATTTAAAGATTGAGTAATTGTGGTGAACTGTCTTGTTCACTTCATCTTCCCTCCCTCGGAGGGGCAGGCTTGTGTCATTCTGAGTTCATTGGGAAGCTACTGGTCACAGGTTGGGGAATGACCTCCAAAGTACTTCTGAGCAATGAGCTAATTTAGTGCAGGCATCTCTATTTCATTCCTTCGTTGTTCTCTTATCATTAACTTTCTGTAATGTTTGTATAAATGCCCTCAAGTATTGTCCCTGTATCAGAAAGTAACTATGACTCTGACAATTATGCTGATTTTATTTGCCTTATTCAGCTGTTCTATAGTGAAAATAGTTAGTCTCTGTAAGAAAGACTTAGTGGTCAGCAAATATTATAATTCTTTTTTCACCGATGTTTTAAGCTTTGTACTATTTTTATTTCTGATTACTACCACATTCGGTTCTTTCAAAGCGATTATGCCTGGAGAATTTTGTCTCTAGGTTTTGGCATGAATAAACTTAATAGAAAATCTAATGATCTCATGCAGTGGGGATAGGGAAGTCGTAAGACTGTCTCCCCTTAATGCAACAAAAGCAGCCAGGGCAAGGGGCAGGAAGAGGAAGAACAGGCCAGCAAGCCTTGGTATGCTACATATAAAAACGTGCGTAAATAATAAATTTGTGAAAACTTAATTCCAAAGACAGCCAAGCACTGAGGTGGAAAACAAAAGCATCTCATAAAGGTACTGGCAGCTTTATAAATGATGAGCAATCCTTTTAATGTTTTTGTGATGTGATTTAAAGAGCTCTTATTACTTTACAAGAAATCCAGGGAACAATGTTCCTGTCTCCAACAACATAATTATTAAACTGAGATATATACCCCGTTCCAAAGGCATTGGAGAGCAGGCTCTTTCTCTCTCTCAAAAAAAGGGGGTAAAAACCAAGACGCCATAAGGTCTTTCATCTACAGCTTTTGGAAAACAGAGAAGCAGACTAGAGCTTCAGTGAAGCAGCCAGTTCTGAGGGTTGGCTTTCGGTACAGTATTAATTGGGGTGACAGGCCAGAGTTCTCCAAAAGCATCTGAATTTACTTTAACTTCATCCAAATAAACAGTTCCACTGAAATCCAAACTTTATGAGAAAGCCTCAAATACCAGTACCTTCATACTTGGAGATTATTAGCAGAAGATGCAGTATGGGAGAAAGGTATTTAAAACACATTTACATAAATAAAATTCAAGAATAGCAGCCCTGCTTCCAGCAGCATTCATTACAGGCTGCTGAAAATGAGTCTGTTACCACAGTAACCAAGCTAATATTGGCTTTCCAGCTTGCAGGCATTAAATCCTTTAAATGCAGGTGGAAAGGATGAATTCACAGTTTTGGAGCAGGTGAATCTTCTCTGCCAATAATGTCAGAAGTGGAAGAAAGAATATGCTATAAATTTTTATGGCAAAGACGTAGCAAATCAGTTACCCAAGGAAAGGGGCGGAGGGGGTTGTGATAGTAGTGGAATTTGCACTGGATGGAGCACAAGTTCTAAGTACACCATCCCATTGTTCTTTACTGAGAAGTAACAGGCATTATTTGGAGCATTTTTCTGGTGATGCTTAAGGTGAACCAGGATTCATTTCACTCCCTTTCAAGTGTGGGAATCATAGGCAAAATATAGATTATTTTTGGTCAAGTGAGTAGCTGAGGTCCTGAATACAAATAAGCAGTAGACCTGTTGAGACAGAGCATCCTTCCCATCCTTGTTTTCTAAAGAAAAAAAACTCAGGCTTGTAAATACCTACTATACTCCAAGAGAACTGCATTGTGCTAGCTTCTCCTACTAAACAGGTGGTACAGATAGGTTATATCTAGATGCAGGCTGTAGACATCTAATTTTTCCTGACTTAATGATTAGTCCTGAATTCCAAGAGAACATTCACTGCTAACTCTTCCTAGAATTATTTTCAAGGCACTCATTTTAACAGCTTTTTTTTTTTCTTCATTTATACACATATTGCTCTTTTGTCTTGTCCGTTAATTACAGCCTAAAAAATATCCTTACAAACTAGAAGTTTTACAAATCACACAAAGCATCTACATATTCCAAAGAATTTCTGGATTTAATTTTCAATATTTAATGTTCCAAAATGCAATTGCAATCAGGAATTAAATTGTTATTACATCATACTTTTAAAATAGGAAAATATATGCATGTTCATACAGCATCTGAGTCTACTAACTGTATAGTTTCTAGCATCATCTCATGAGAAATCTCTGCAAGTCTAAGAACATGAACGTTTGGAGAACAGAAGCCAAAAGATGCTTGTCTCGGCCTCAGGGGCTGTAAATGACACCAGGATGCCCTAACCTCTCAAAGGGGCTGTGCTTAAGGTGAGGTTCATGAGTCACTTCTCCCTCTCGCTCTCTGACTGACTCAAGCATTTTAAAAAAGCGTGACAGAGGTAGACAGCTGGGACAAGCCACCCTCAGAGCAGCTGGGGCAGGCTGGGTCAGCTTGGGAGAGTTTCCTGCCTCTTTCAGTGCACAAACTCACTCAAGAAACTCCAGGTTGTAAAGCCCACGCTTCAGGGTGGCAAGATGACATTTCCCAACTCATCTGCTATTTTTTCAAAATTATTTCAGGTAATTTTGCTAAACATTAGAAATAAATAATGAAAGAATGTATGAGGAGGTAAATAACTGTACTTGCATTTCCATGGGCATAATCAGAGACTTTACTTAGTGATTCACCCAAACGATTTTAATAAATCTTTCCTTTCTGAAGTTTGACTGTCAGAGATGACATTTCGGATTCAAGAAATCTCTGAAGCACATTAGATAAAGCAGTTGAAACCTTTTTTTTTAAAAAAAAAAATAAGCAAAGGATAAACACAACAGGTTCTTATAACACAAATGTTGGTGCAATATTCTCACTCAGTTTTAATAAGAATTGGCGTCTTTGCCAATATCTTCCTAGCGTTCCTCTTCAGGACCATGATCGTTTAAGCATCTATGCTGGTCCAGAGGGAGTTTCTGAATTAACTCTTAAAACTTTTCAATATAAAGGCTATTTAGAATACCAAACATTTTAATAACAGACAAATTACTGAAACATGACACTATCCTGAAATCTATTTTTTCCTTTCTCATACGATAGTAACACCTTGAAGGCTGTGCAGCATGACAGAGTAAAGTCACTGTCTTACGAATCAACACAGACCAGGCAGACCTTTATAAATACTGCCAGCTGGTGTACTATAAACAAGACTCTATACTAATGGTTTGTTATGCAGTACCTAAAGATATATAGCATGGCTGTTTAATAAAAATATTCTAAGATGCTTGATGTAGGGGAAAAAGGAATGCAACATGCTAGCATTCAGCAGGTGATGCTCAGAAAAATTGTTTTTCTACACTAATCTACATTTTACTGATTTTCAGAAAAATTTAGAGCAGCATCCTACAAAACAAATGTGTCTCAACCCGCTAATAAGGCATATAAGCTATATTTCCATTTTATTATCTCGCTTTCAATCTTATACCAGGAAACTTGTAAAGTTTTTGTGAACAGTTCATTGTCCCAGTACCCAAGCAGTGGTTCAGTGTGTGGGAGATCACCAAGACTCAAGCACTTGATGTCATTTACTGGGCCCTGGTTTTGCTTCTAAATACCTGAAAGATGTTCTCTGTACTGCTTTTCCTCCATTCACAGATAAACCATTTCTGCCAACACACCAAGGATCTTAAGAATGTCCATTTGACAAAGCACATCCAAATGTCAATTTTTGCAGTTTGCAATGAAAGGTAAGTCAATATAACGGGTATTTTGACCAAAAGAAGAAAGTCTTGAATAAGTCTTCACTTAAGATATCTGTTTTTCTTCATGTCTAACAGGAAATGTTGACCAGAATGCAAATAATTTTAAACTGAAATTAAAAACTGATTTCCATAAAATCTCTAATAGCTATTATCAGTTAGATAGTATCTATATTATCTAACATAATATTGAAATGTTGTGCCTTTAAGTAAAAACATTCAATTTTTTTTCCTTTAATTTTTAATTACAAATTGATATCAAATATAACCCAGCAGCTTCAGGCTCTCAAAAAGGTTGATTAAATGCAGAAAGACTCAAAGTTTTTGAAACTTCAGTTGCTCTGCCCCAAGGGCCTCAAAATGAAACTCAGTTATTAAAGGAAAGCTAGCTGAAGTTATAATAATGAGTTTAAGAAATGTAGAAAATACCCATAGTATTTTTAAGAACACCTATTAAATTAGTAGTCTTAATAAGGACACTGAACCGAAGTAGCATGGGACTGTTTAAAATCCAAACACCAAAAACAGGTGATACTGAATCAAGTGTCTTACAAGAATTCAGAAATACAGTCAGCAGGCAGAGTTGTCATCTCTGCATGACACGGTATTACTGATGTCTTTGTGACAGGTCCCATTCTTCATAAAATTATACTGACTGACTCAAGTAAACTTTCATCCTCTGATGTCTTACTGACTGCATCTCCTGTGGTGTCTTCAAGCTCTGATGATGAGCTAACCAAGTTGCAGTGTTCTCTATCAGCCTGTACCTACATTTAAAGGAAACAAAACCCCATTGCATTTTCTGGCTCTCTTAAACACTTCATTAGTATCAGATTTGTTGAACCTCATCACTGACTCAGGGCTTTGTGGTCAATTCTTCTGAACATCTTTAGTATAAGTTATCAAACCTGCAGATAGAAAAATGCTCTTGTTTTTTAGCTGATGTTTAGCTTCCCCTCTGACTTCTGCTTAAGTAGCTAATGTGGCACTAGTGCTCTGACATCCTCCCAGCTTTCCTTAAAGAAAAACAATTCATTATTTCTGCCTTTTCTCCATCATTCTTGATAACTTCATGATTTAAACCGATACCAGTGCACAAGTTCTGATATGTCAGAGCTTAGATGTTAACTGAACTACTTGCTATGCACATAATCTTTACTGGAGTGCCTAACAGTGTCTAACTGCTTCACTCACTCACTCCTAAATTAATTTATTCTCATGATTTAAGATTCCCTAAGAGTCTAGGTAATGTCAGTCACCTCAGCTATCACTTGTACGTAGAATATATTCCATTAAATTAATGGAATGTATACTAAAAACACTGCATATAAATAAGCACTTTAAATTTCAGAACTTGGGCATTTTCCATCTACTTGTAGGAAAATAAAACAGTCTTTCAGCACTTCAGTGCAGTTATGATTTTTTAAAAACCTAAACCTGAAATATTCTGGAAGGTTTGAGAGGTATGTGTTGGTTCAACACTTGTGAGATAAATAAATAGTCTGAACCAGAAACTGATTTCTGACTCTCTCAATTTTATCATTTGAGTAACAGTCACATAGTATATCAACATAGCATAAAGAACTCAGTCTTGCGGTTTTGCAAGCTGTCATGCAAGACAGCTAAGGGTCTCAACACTGCCTCAAGTAAAGGTGGTGTATTCTTTGTATGTAGAAATAATAAAATATTAACTTTTGAGTAAGACAGCTGCTGTTTACCAACAATCCCCAAACACAGGCTTAGTTTCCTTCATCCACCTCCAAAAGTCCTGCCTGTTTTCAAGGCTTCCTGCAACATTTCTCCATGATTGTGATTTCCTTTAGCTTCAGCAGTCATACAGTCTTGTGACATATAATGGCATATAAGCTGCATCCATTACAAAAGCAACCACATTTTCCTTATCACCTTCATATTGGGTTCCATTTCTGGTAATATGGTAAGTCACAGGTTCTTTTTTGATGTTACCGAGTGTGTTTTTGTATTATGGAATTATTTCCTTAGCCTAGAGAAAGATGGAAAATCCTATTTGTTTTAAAGGAAAATCTATATTGAAAATTTCTAGCTAAACTAGTTTTATCAGTTGGGCTCTCAGCAGGCAAGAATATCTATTGTTTTTTTCAAGAGATTAAATAAATATACAACATGAAAGGAAAACATTAAAATGGCAGAATAAAAAAAAAAATGAAAAAAAGAAGCAAAATAAAAACATTCTAATTTTTATAAAAATAAGAAGCTTTCTTCCCTCAAGGGGCTGTCACCGAGCTGAGCTAAAAACAGCCATGAGGGTAGCAGCACACAGCCTGCAAGCGCTACGCCCTCCAAAGCTTGTGTCGTATTTCCCTAACCTCCTCCTTCCCATTGAAAAATCTGTGCCAGTCATCATTCATGCATATTCAGACCCAGCTGAAGTTAGCAGTTCCCCGATTTCAAGAAGCGAGGTAAAAGAAGTGAGAAAACCCACGGACTGCTGCTCTGGGTAGCCATAGTCTGTAAGTGGCTTGAGACAAGCTGCAGCCCAGAGGAGAAAGATGCTGCATAAACAGGGCAGGAAAAACCTTCCTCTGTAAGCCATCAAAACTGGTTTTTTACCTCCACATCTAATACTTCAGTTTATTATCCTTTAATAGAAGGGTTATACTGGTTTACTTTGGAGGGATTGCTTTATTAGTTATCTAAACACTTTTGGCATAAGCTAAGCAGAAACATATGCAGGTTTTGTACCGGAAGATAACTGTAGTCAGCACTTCAAGTTTTTAAAGTAACTGAGGTCTTCAACTAAGTTCTACAACTTCGGCGTTATGGAAAAACTGCAGCACTTCACATATTTACATTATCATTTTAACATACACAGAATTTCCTTCTGTAAAAAAGCATTAATAGAGGCTTCAACAAATTGAGTTTGGTCTC
>RSEF01000001.1:167834813-167852034 GCA_003993805.1 Himantopus leucocephalus | reverse complement strand
GGTGCTATCAACATTGCATGTTTAAATGTACAACGTAACCAGAGGGCATGCTGCTTCCTTAGAGGCAACGTGGAAGTGTGGTAAGTGTCTGTACCAACAGTTGTGCAGGAGCAGCAGTGCCTGCAAAAGCAGCCAGTGGTTATCCCTGTGGTAGCATCCCCGGACAGGAACACACCGGTAGTAAAGCTCTTCCAGAGAGTTTTCTTTCCTCCATTCTGTCACCTGCATCTGTCAACTCTCTGCCTGGCATGAGCTGTTGACAGATAACTGCAGACAAACCATTTCAAAGTCACAGAGGAACTCTCTCTTGGTTGTTACCTGTCCGTCAATGTTTACAGGGGGAAAAAGTCCTTAAAAGCCCCGAAGTGTTAAGCTAGAAAAAGATGCATTAGAATACCTGTCATTGGTTGTATACAGACTGAAGGAAAGCTCCAAAGGTAATACACCACCATGAAAAAATAAGCCTTTCAGTTCGTGTTATAGTACATTTTCAGAAGTGAAACTGTGGGACACTTCAAGCACTTCAAATATTGCACATGTCTGGGCATTTTAACAGCTTTTACAAATAACGCTTTTGACATCCAGTAGAGCTAGTACTCCTAATGAACATAAAAAGAAAAAAAAATCCAACAAAATCCAGGCAAACTTTTCAAATGTAAATTTAATCTGACAACAATCTTGTAAAAAGGTTGGTAATTTCAGAGTTTCCTGCCAAGACCCAAACAGAAATAAAATCATTGGGAATAGAAGCACTGATGCATGGGTAAGCAAGGAGATTTCTTGAGCTTTTTAAAAAATAATTTTGTACACACATGAATGCATTTTATCTGTGTGAGAACTTGAGCAAAGTAACGGAATNCTGGGAATAGAAGCACTGATGCATGGGTAAGCAAGGAGATTTCTCGAGCTTTTTAAAAAATAATTTTGTACACACACGAATGCATTTTATCTGTGTGAGAACTTGAGCAAAGTAACGGAATGCATAATAAATTATAACTTTTTTAAAAGCAGCACTGTTCACTCACCTTCATTTCTTAAAGGCTGAATTACTGACAAATTGATTTCTTAAAAGAACAGAGGAAAAAATTCCAAATTATTTATATTAGTCAAATGATAGAATATAATGGTTCATTAATTCAAACAAATTAAATTCCTTAATGTAAGAGCATCAATATATCAGACAGATTTTACAAATTTAACATGCTAACTTCTGTCTACTTTTGATCCACTATAAGCATTTAGTTAATTTTTTCTTGCAACAACCTCATCTCACAAAGATTTATAGCTCTTTAGTTTTTACACTGTAATACACTCCCAGATCTCAGTGCAACTATTCATGTCATTAAATGCAGAGAATACACACACATCTTTTGCAGGAGTAGGGCCCAATTCTCAGACCAAGCTCCAAATTCAAGTTATAAGTCAATATTTAAGAAGGGGGAAGAAAACTGCCAATTGCCTTTATCATTCATTCGGTTTTCAGAATGCGTGCTCAGGAGGAAAGAGGGAAAACCCCCTCCCCTTTAGCAGAGTGTCTAGGCAAACCATCTAAGGGAAGATGTATTCTGGGTAAAGACTGACAAGTGGCAAGTCTTTGGAAAAATTAAAAATGAGTATGTAAAAGAATGTCTGACTATTTTAAGGTAATTCATGTTTTCATCTCAACTCCTGAAAACGCAGACCTTGTTCTGTTACTATTTTTTTCCTTTTGTAGTTATAGGCACATTTTTAATTGAATGGAACTGCAGAGAAACTGTTAAAGCCAAACGTCATAGTGAAAGCAGAGAAATGAGGGGACCTAAATCTTTGAGGAAAGAAATCCTGAGCTAGGATTAAGGAAAAAGACAGGCTTTTATTGTTCTTCTAGGACTAAATTACCTTCATTTAGCTTCAGTAATTTACAAGTTAGGCATCTATGCTGGGGTGCAGTTCTTGATTCAGACCCCTAACTTTCGGTGCCTGTAATCTCTTTGTAGTCTCTCAAGATCTAGTCCGTATCTTCAAGGGGGACAGAAGTAATCTCACCGTAAGCAACCACCAGTGCTCATCATCGGAACAGTGTTCTGTGCTCCGCTGGGCATATTGACTGCATCTCCATCGACTCCTGCTCCGGACACATTGGCATTTTCTTGGATGTCTCAGTTTGGACCTGAATCACATCCCTCACCAATGCCAGTATTTCAGGCTTCTTTTCTAAACCCAGGGAGAAACATAAACACCTCGCAAGGCAAGTTCATCTCTTCCAAAGTATGCATAGAATAACTAGGATGAACTGTCTTTCAGAGGAACCTGCTCTGCTCCCAGCACCACAAAGCAAGGTTCACTGGCTGACTTTGGAACAGACACTCATCACACTTTAGAAATCTACGACGGTGCTATCTTTTAAGCTTCAGACTAGCAAGTTAAACCCCACTACCAGGACTGTCTGGAATGGATGGTCCTTGGTAGGAGTTTGTTCTTTTGAGGTGCTATTTCACTCAAACTGGAATTCAGTCAGGCCTGCTGGAGCCTGACTGAATGGTCAGATGAGCAGTGGACGTGCAAGCTTGGCTCACTTTGATGCCCACCTGGAGCCCATTTGTTCTTACGTAAACCCAGCATTTTTGCCCACAGGCCATCTCTGAAAGTGAAGGTTTAGTAACTTTCCTGTAAAAGGGATGAGCTTCCTTTCCGTTTTCTGGAACTTTTGTTTCACCCCCATTACTATTAACCCCTGCTACTATTTCACCTCTGCAAAACAAAGCTCATTACTCTTTACTGCAATTCAATTTCACACATGCTTCCTCCCCTCAGTTTCACTGTACCCCTGGGTTCCCCATCCTACTCTGGGTCTATGACTAACCTCTGTTTAAACAAATCTGGCTGCCCACCATTCCTCCTTCTTTTATGGGCTTTGATAATAGCCGCTAAGCTACTTTTCCTCCCACTGGTTACAGCTGCCTTACCTATTTTGTTTCCCTACCTCCCTAGATGTACTGTCCATGTGATTGCAGTCCCTGTGTGGCCATTCTTCCGCCTTCTGTAAAATCATCTTCCCCCTGCCCTACCCTTTCATTGGTTTTACAGTTTTGCAGGTATGTTGGGGTATTTTTATGACTCGAATTCCACAGTGTGCTTCACATTACACACTTAGAAATTAGGACTGAATACTGGCTGCAATCTCCAAACCACAAAATGAATACACTCCGAGGATCAAATGTCTCAAGAACAGAAATAAAAAACTGATGGAAGCCAAGAGCCAGAAGTGGTTTTGCTGATTAGACATGGAGGCGCGGTGAAGAGAGCAGGGGGAAACTATTTGCTCTCTCTCCAAGTAACTTTGTCACCAAATGCATTTACTCTGAAGGGCAGAATAAGGCCCATTGTATGTGGAGCCCACATTGTAATTGTACAACATAAACGTCCACTTGGAGGTGCTACGGCAGCGCCCATTGCATATTTGAAGGACTGGGAAATCTAGGTCTCATCCAATAGGACCCATCAGGCTAAGCATGCTGTTTTTCAAATGTCATGTCACTCTCTCAGCACGTGTGTGTTATATTTTTAGTCTCTGGCCTTTTTCCTGGACCTGCTGTTTCTCTCCCAGTGCCACGGATGCAGTCAGTCTCTGAGGGGTGCACAGGCAGCCTGGTGGTGACCCCACAAAAGTGCCTTTGCAAATTTACACTTGCATGGATTGATCTACTGTGGAAATGCTGCCACCTCCAAAAGAGAGCAGTGAAGGTATGGCAGCTCAGAGCCAAATTCTTAACAACTTGGGCAAAGGTGACACTGTCATAGGTATTTTGGTAGTGGATTAAAGCCGGTATGCCATATACTGTTACTCAAGCTAAAGAACTTGACCCGCACTTGACCAAAACTCCAAAGTTAAAGCTCTTACTTTTATGAGGAGTCCTGTAGCACTGCTATGGCATCGCTGGCGAAGAGACTGATGGCCCCAGGCTGGGCCATGGGCAGGGTGGAGGGAGGTCCCAGGGGAGGCTGGGCAAGGCCAGGAAGACCCCTTTGTGCCCTGACAGTGGATTTTCATGAAGGAAGTTTGTCATATTGTGCAATGAGAAAGTCCTAGTCCTAGTCGAGCAGATTGCAGTTCGAGGAGACACTGCTGCACTGTGAATCAAGCTGTGCCGAACATCACATCTCATCATATATTCTCATCTCCACATCTGTGCTTGAAAGGAGAGACTTCCTAATGAACTACATGCAAAAAAAAAGGGCACACATCATCAAACTGAATGGGTGTGGACAGATCCTGCAGCTAAGCCAGCTTAGACCTTTATGGCAAGCTACTTAAACCATGGCGAGCCCTCTTCAAAAAGAAAAATCTTTCAAAGCAAGCAGCATCTGCAGATCTTCTGCAGCCATCAGTGCCAGAGGCATATTTCAATAGCCTGAAATGCTGCACGGCTGGCAAAGCTATGAATTTGTGGTGTGACGCTGTAAGGGAGAGCTGAAACAACGGAAATGTTTTTGATGTTCCAAAATTAAAAAGAAGTTTTCAGGTCTTTCAAAGTCTTCACAGTTTATTATCACTCACTGATTAATAAACTAACAGTTCTATAAATCATGAGCCAGTGAAGCAGATAACTTGGAATATATTTAGTAAAGATAAGGATACATCTATCCTCTGTACATAATTCTTTGAAGTTTAAGTTAGAGGTAAAGTCCTGGCTCCACTGAACTCATAGGAATTTTATAACTGACCCCTGTAGTGCAAGATTTCAGCAGCTATTCTGTTTGTTCATACAAGTATTGAATTCCTGACTTTGAACTTACGTTTTTCTACACTGGCTCAAGTGTGTTTCAAATGCACAAAAAAAAATATTGAAGAACAAGAATATACACTATATACCTTGTGCCTGGCACTGCAGGCATCCACAACAGTGTGAATTACAGCAGCACAAGTCTATAATTTCTAGCAATATTGGTAGTTATATTCCATTTCAAACTTGAACAAACAAATAATAAAATGCATACTTCTGGTATAGTCAGAGCACATCCCCATGTCCTGAAATCTCCTTCCAAGCACAGAAATGATGGGGTTTTTGTTCTCATCATTCTTATGAAACCTGACAAATGCAATATCCCTACAACTGCCACAGTCAAAAGGTAGAAAACTCATATTACAGTAACATAAACAGCACACTCTGCAAGTTTGAAATCTCACACACAACAAGAATTTATTTAAAGAAAAAGGACAAACTGATATTGTAGATTTGTGCATAGGCAACTTGTGGTGGCTTAATAGTTCAAGTACATATAACATCAAGAAAAGTTGCATATAAATGCAGTTATTTTATATTCATTAAAATTGGAACATTCAGTCCCAAGAATAATTTTAATAAAACTTACACTAACTGTAATAAAAATCATTTTCATAACTTTTACCTGGTAAGTTAGTGCTGCTTAGTTGGCAGGCAGTAATTTGTTAATCCAAAGTGGTCAAACTATTGTGATTTATATGACTGTACTCTTTTCATGTAACCACTGTTGAATACCAATTACTTCATACATGATACTTTCCTTAAGACTTGGAAGAATCAGCCTCTCCTACTTGAAACAAATGTGGCTCAAAATGTCTGGATCACTTTATTGTTTTTTCTGATTCCCCTATCTCTTAGTTGGGGGCAGTCACCATTTCATACAATTTTTATTAAGCAGTGTTTGCAAATGTAAGGTGCTTTGAACCTGACAGTGCTAAGTGCTACTGAAATTACAGGTAAGACAAAGATTGTTCATAAATCTTCATAAATGCACCCCGCCTTCTCTCAGTTTCAATAAAATTGACAACTACTTGGATGCATAAAAGGTTCCATCTATGATTGCTANCGCTAAGTGCTACTAGTGCACTGAAATTACAGGTAAGACAAAGATCTTTCATAAATCTTCATAAATGCACCCCGCCTTCTCTGTTTCAATAAAAGTGACAACTACTTGGATGCATAAAAGGTTCCATCTATGATTGCTATATAAAAAACCCCACAAATGTTNATATATAAAAAACCACAAATGTTTGTTGGATGCTTTTTACTACATCCTTGGAAAATCACTGTCAATGCAATAGGTTTACCTGCTCTGCGTGGATGAAGACCACTACTTGTAACAAATTCTAAGAATTTGAAACACTAAAAGCAGAACTGAATTTAGGACTCCAAGCCTTACATACCTTGGTGAGACTAAGGACAGATTGAGACATTAACTGTATCAATATCAAAAATATCTAATTTCAACTACAAATAGTCCTGTTTAGTATCAATGTTTCCTCTCTGTACATTTTCAGCAAAGCAGAAGTTCTGACTCTTTTTAGCCTACGTTTCCAGTGACGGCAGCTGTGCAAACACAAGGTGGTCCAGCCAGTTCCCATTAGTCACACCCGAACTGCAGTGAAGGCTCCAGGAGCACCCAGTGCCCCCACCTCCCCTTGTCCAAACACCCAGGGGAACAAAGAGAGGGTCAGCAGGAGAAGAGAAGAGGAAAGAAGAGGGTAGGCATCCTCCATGCACCCCGGGGTGCTACTGGGGTGCAGCCAGGAGGCACCCCTGGGAGCTCGGAGCTCCCACAGCTCTGATGTACACCACAGTCAGAACATCAGATGCCCCATGATCTGTGATAAACGCATCTATTTAAACACACAGTCTCTGTAAAACTCCACATACTGATGAGGGCATAGGTTCGCATGCGACAAGGTTACAGAATTGAGCCCTGCGGGCAACTCCGTGCTATTCTCATTATTGCTATCAGGATTGCAGCAGTGATATTGACAGTGATCAGATTGGATCCCTTGCACTGCACTGCGTGCAGATACACAAGATGGCAGTTTTCCACCCAGGAAGGTTTTGTGTTCTAAATTTAAATGAGATCCCATTTATAAATAGCAACAGAACAATGTGGTTAAATAGTCTCCTTTGCCAGCGTCATAATGATTCCAAATTGCATCAATGGAAGCAGAGAAAATTAACAGCTTTGCCTTAATCCTTTGTATGTTATGTTGGCGAACTTGTCAATATGACTCCATTCCAGCACTTCTATTCCTGTAACTTGCTGTAAAGAAAACAAAATAGAATGGCTCTAAAGACAAATTATCTAAACCAGAAAGGGGGCTAGGATTAAGGTAAAAGGTCCAAAGATGAAGATACTGCCCATGGCAACTGCTGAGATTGACTGTGCTTCTTAGAAAAAAAAAAACCACAACAATAAAAGCAAGAATCACACAAAGCAAAAGTAAAAAATAACTTTCCTATTTTCTGGTGGAATTCCTCTACAGTTTAATATTGATTCCTTTTCTTTAACAGTTGGATACAGCATGCTATACAACTTGGTTCTAGTGTGTTGCTCAGTAGAAAGTGCTGGTCTCCATTATATTACTGTAGCTTACGGAGGCATAGTTAAATGCCATGTAAATAACAAGCCATAGCACATTTCACCAGATGGCTGTTCAAAGGCTCATGTAGGCATCCAGAAAATCTACAAAGATAGCATTTGTAATGGGAGTAGTTACTAAGCGCACCTCTAGAAGCAGTACAAATATGAAGAGTAATGCAGGAAAACACCTAAAAAGGGAATAGGTCTGATTTATCACTGCACTACCCTAGTTTCACATGACTCTAATTCCAGCAATTTTCCCAGGAATCGGTCCAATCCACTTTTAGTGGACAGAGTTAGAGTGGCTTTAGGCAGAGTAACACAGCAATGAATCAGATTCTCTACCAACTGTTATTATAGAGTTCTCCCTGTCTAAACCCAGGAGGAAATATGAGATATCTTTGAAAATAACTGCAAAATGATATCTTCGTAGTGATCACCACACATTTAGAAAGAGGAGTAAAATGTTTCCCAAGGCCAAAAGAAACTGGAAAAAGTTACTTTCATTACCAAAGCTGTGACATAGCAGAAATCTGGAGAGATAAAGCATTGCCTTGCAAAACAATTATGTTCATATGCTCTGAGAGCCTGCCTGCTCAGACGCAGAGGTGGACACTGCTGCAGCCCCCCTGGGGGAGAGCTGCATTATATTAAAAACAACAAAAAACCCAACCCAATCCAATATGCCATGCAGGTTTGCTGTAAGCTTCTACAGGCTCAGGCTTGCTGGGAGGGCTAAAGCACAGAGACAGGCTCAGTCTCGTGTCCAGCCAGGAGGTTGTTGGCCTCATTGCCAACAGCAACTCAGAAGGCACCGTGCAAAGACTGAGATTTCATCTTCTTGTTTCTTCCCATGTGGTCTTTCTTTTTCTCTTTTTTTTTTTTTTAATTTAATTTACTATAATAAGTATATCAATATATATTCACTTGTATATCCAATACATACAAATGAAGAAAATAGTTTATTTCAACTCCACTACAAGTGAAAATTCTCATTTCTAATGCATGCTGATGTAAACAAGTTTTAACTAGAATGTAGTAAAGGCAAATACCAGAGTTTAAACAGAGAAAATATCACACATGAATCTTTGTGGGGGAATTTCTGACTTGAAATCAAAGCCAAGGGAAAAATTATGTTGAAAGATGCAGCTCTGTGATGACTTCATATTCAAAGGGAGCGGACTTCTGACCATGGAGAACAGGAGTGAGACTCAAAAAAGAGGGGCTTAATATAACCACCCTTAGAGCTGAGTTTATTAGGATTATCAAAATGGTAAAGGTGTGAATATGAAATGGGAAACCTTAGAGTGTAGAAGAAAGATGAGAGGAGAGAGTCAGGCAAATTAAATAAGGTAAACCTTCAGAAAAGGGCAATACTGTGGATGGGAGTTTAGAGGAATTAATTCTGGAGTCTGGCTGAATGAAGTGGGCTACCTGAAGACGCTTCTCTTCAGGGGGATGCTGGGGGTGTCATCCACCTGTCCAACCTAAAAAATAATCACATCTAAAGGCTCAGTTATAGCCATACGCATTCTGAACATTGCTTTTGGTGTTTTGGGTTTGGTTTTTCTTTTTTGATGTTAAGCCTTAACTAGTGGGAAGTCAAGCATTCCTTCCCCAAAACCATAAGCTGCCCTTTCTTTTCTTCAGTTTCATGTTTTGAGCTTCCATTTGCCCGGAGACAAGTAACATATCATTATCTAGAGAACATGTAGATAAGATGGGTAGAATGTAGGTAATAGTTAGATACCTTTAAAAAAAATCAAATAAAATGAAATAGTTATTGCAACTGGGGGAGGAGTGTGGATGGTATGAGATACTGTCAAGGGCTTGGATGGAACACGAACATGCTGGCAGAGTTCCTATCTCTAATCGGGACTTATTCTTACATCTCTGGATTTTTTTGGGGGGGTGAAACAAATATTATATCAAAGTAGAGCTACTACACTTTAAATTTGTTTTATTTATAGCAGTAAGAATCTTTTTTGGCAAATTTTAGTTTAAGTTTTCCTCATTTATTAAAAACTTTCATTCTCTATTCTACGGCCTCTTTTCTCCTATGCTCAGGGATCCCTCATCATTTTTAAGGTTAGCCACTGGGAGGCTGGAGGTACCACTTAAAAGCCCTGATTGACCAATAACAAAACTTCAGAGTTGATGCAAGGAAACATTGAGGCTCTTTGCAAATGCAAAAGAAAAAGCAAACTAACTAACTACAAAACCAAACCAAACCAAACAAACACAAATGAGAGGAAGTGTGGGATTTAAGGTTATTAGGAGGAAAAAAATAAAGATAAAATGAACTACTAGAGGGGTTCAAGTTATAGTACTCCTAATAAGCTAAGCCAATGATGGCAGCATACTCAATGAGCAGAGGCTCACAGTGTATTTATTAGATGTACAGCGTTATAATTTATAAAGCAATTGTGTATGTTTTTGATGTAAGAGCATATTCTCATTACAAAACTAAAAAAAAAACCAATTTATTGAGGTCAGAATCAAATTGTAATTTGTTTTCCAGAAAAGCTCTTTCTAAGTTTGTTGTGCTTGGAATTTAATTATTTGATTAATTTGAATGTAATCAAGGTATAAGAACAAAATCTGTACTGCAAAGAACTTTTTTTTATTGTTCCACATCAGCCATCAGTGGTTATTAAACAACCTCAAAACCAACATTGTGTTAAACCACGAGTTTCTAAGATACATACTTCTTCCTATTCTTATGTGGCAGCAGGTGTGAAGAAACAAAGTCCTTACTAATATTTCATCTTTCCCAGTGAGGCACTGAATTTGCTATAGTACAATGAGAAAGGACATTTGAAGCAATGACACCAACTATTCATAAATAGAAACCTATAAACTCTCCATTTACTATCATTCTAATATACTCATAATTTATCAAGTACAGCGATATTTGTTTTCAACGAGGATGAATAAAAATATTAGCATTTACCTAAAAATGGCACCAGTCAGGGTTAAGGGGTATTATAACCTTCCTTGGTAGAGTATTGTTTCTCTACACATCTGAGTGAAAGGATGTTGTTTGTTAAACAAATTTAGTACAAGAATAAACAGGTGACATCAGAACTGAATATGCATTTCCTGTTCTTTCAAAATGGCATTTTCCAATAAAGCAAAATAAAAGATACTAAAATTATTCCATAGTTGAAACAAGAAAATTGACAGGTCATTTATTACCAAAACCAGGAAACACATACTCCTTATTTTCTGTAAGGATTTGTTGTTGGTGCATTTTTTATGGTTCCATGATCTAAATTCTATCTGAAATTCATGCATTTCAGATAACGACCATCTATATGCTGTTTATTTGTATGTGGAGGGGAGAGGTTTTTTACATGTTTTAAAGAAAGGAATAATCCGGCCAATTTTAATAGCAAGTTTCAGTTTTCAGGACAAAGTCCCTGCTAGCACTCTTTTGAGTTATTTGGGTTTTAGGTAGATGCATAATGAAAGGATACCTTTGATTCTCAGAATGTTGTCCAAAATCAAACAGGAGTACAAGGTGGAAACGAATCCAAGCTTGACTTTTTAGTGGCAATACTCATTTGTGTATCATGTTTAAAATGCATAGGTTGGGGAGAGGGTGAAACAGATTTCAGTCACTTTGCTAGATACGCGTGTGATTAAGCGTATGATAAACCCTAAAAATTTTCAAAGCCATCTTCAAAAAGAATCCATGAATGCAAACCATGCAACCTACATGTGGATCCCCCGCAAAAAAAAGAACACCTTAGAGGAGGAATGAAGGTAATAATGTAATCTCTCGTATTTCTTGTGTTATCTTTGTGACTGGTCACAAGGCTCCTTATAACTTTAACATTTATAAGGAAGGCTTAGTAGAAAGAAGCATTCTGTCCTGAGCAGGGACAGAAAGGAGCACAGGGTATTCACAAGGAATGAGCTATGTTAGTCTTTTCTACCTCTAGTCTTTCTTTTTTCTCTCTAAAGAAAGAGGGAGATTCCAGGTAAACCCACCAAAAATGCAAGGGAGGTCAGAGACCGTGTGCTGACCATTCCAGTAACAGCCTTCTACAACAGCAGTGCTACATCATTCTTGATCCTAAGAGTTTTAAATGGCCAGCCTCACAGATTAGCCAGTACTAAACAGTTAAGGAGTAAATCATATTAATTTCAATAGGTGCTATTGTTTCATACCAGTTTTCATTAACAAAATGTTTTTTATTCTCACAATTTTTAAAAACTCTACAGCTTTGGTGAAGATGATTGAGTCATCTGATTTGTACCAACTTCCCTATTCCTTTGGAAATCCTAAATCAAATGGGGTTAACTGGTAGATTTTGGACACCATAAATCAGAAAGCTCTGGTAAAATGGGACATGTATTGCAGTTTCTTCCTCCTTAAACGCCAGTAAGACTCCGGGGGATCCTAAAAACTAAACCTGTAAGGAATAATCTCTGGTGAGTTATAACCAATATTTCAGTTGCAAGTGGGAAGAGGGTATGGAATAGCCTAAGACTTCCAGAATGGCACATTTGTCATCAATAGGAAAAAAGGAGAAAGGGAAATCCAGTTTAGCTGACCAAAGCATGTGTAAAATAGAAAACAAGTGTGGCAAATCCAGTGTATATTCCTTGTCAAAACTGGCAGTTCTGACAAGAGAACAGAAAAAACTGCCTTAACAATTTTAGGTCTATTAGGAATATTTGAAAACCAGCACGTTGCAGAGGATATTTGCTAAAAGTAAGCGAAAAATGCTTCTGATGGCAAATAATAAAAAACTGACACTGCTTCCACACATGGGAAATGATGTACAATTCATTAATTCCACGGGCTTGCTCAATCTTGATGAACATGGGTAAGATAAAAAACACGATTAAATTTAATTTCTCATGGCCAACACTTACAGCTACTTACAGCCCTGTAGGGATGATAATAGGACTAATAATCAATAGACTCCAGACCCCCCCCCCCAAAATCACTAAAGAAAACCTCAGTGCAAAATCCAACTTTTTTGTTCTTCATTTGGAACCTTTTTACTTGATGTAGTTTCCATCCCAAGCTTTTCCCCACTAAAGAATCAATGTAACTCCCTAATAATTTTAGTGACTTGACAGATTTGTTCATCTCTGAAAGCTTTAAATGAAGAATGCAATTGTAATTCTCATGATACAGCTGAAAGAGCCCACAAATCACTTCAGTTCCACTTAACTTTTGCTACAAGTGGACAATATCCAGCACAGAAAATCCCAGTCACCGCTGCAGACCATGACTATTTCCACTGCAGAACGCAGCTGCCACGGACTCTCAGGAGCTTAGCAGATTAGTGGAACTAAATGCTTTGCAGTGTGAGTAGGTTGCAAAGCTGCTGCAAAACTAAGGCCACCTCACAAAAAAACATTTCACTGACGCATAATGTAGTTGTGTAGGCACAACTGTCTGCAAAGTGAAAAAAAACCCCAAAATTGTTCAGACAACATAAACAGCGTTTTCCTGTGAAACTGCACTATATAAAGAAAAACATGAAGGTAAAATAGTACATGGACACCACGATGAGCAAGGGTCAGAAGAGTCCACCTACCATGCAAGATTCCAGGTGAGGACTGATTCCCCTTTGATCCTGTCCTCCTTGTGACTTTGTGCATATTGATACACATGTAAGTGATCCCAAAAATTGGCTATCACAACAGAAATGCCAGCAATTGTCTGTTTTTTATTTTTTTTTTTAGTAAAATTGAGAAAAGATGAGTCCTATTCTCTTTCGTACACTTTGCACCAGGTGATTCCTGCAAGCAGCAAAAGGTGTCGTTTTTCTTCTACCAGGTTAGTGGAGAATGCAGAGAACTCAACAACCAAGGCTATAAGAGCAAGAATGTGAGAGCCTGAGTGGAGCAGAAATAGAAATTGTATCATTGTCACATACAGTGAACAAGAACACTCGAATACCAGGTTGGTAAAAAGGTCATAACCCGTGTATGTCAAAGCAGGATGGCGAAGGAGTTTTCAAATCCACCAACGAAAACAGTCATGGTCTTTGAAGGATAGAGACTACTACGGTTTCTATCATAGAAGCACTGGCAGGACAGTGGGGTGCTGACCCCTGGACATCTGAGACTTTAAATGATCTTTTAAGTAAAGTTACATGTGTTTTTGAGGTGTTTGGAAGAGTCAATTGTTTATGGGAAAGGAGGAGTTAATAGGGAGGGTGGCCTGGGTTGGAGGAATGTTGGGCAGCAGGCGGCAGCTTGTGAGAGCACGTGAAGATAAGAGCAGGGCATTAGGGGAGGAAAACAAATGCTGTGGGGATCACGCAGGGGAGTACAAGGCCAGGGAATGTACCTTTGCTGTAGAAGGGCTAAAAACAGCTCCCGCTAGGAGAGGATGGTGAGGGTGGGAGGACAGACTGAAGAAGAAGTTTCAGATATAAAAAAATGGGAGGGGAAAAAGAGCAAACTGTGAGTTGGCTCACACTAAGGCAGCTGTTATAGTGATGTTGGAGAAAACACAGGAGAGGAGATGGGAAGGTGAGAAGCACAATTCGTATAAGATAACTGAGAAGCTTAAACAGAAGTGACCGGGTACAATGGGTAGAGTGGCTGCGGTACAAACCAGAAGACAGATAGCAAACTGGGGTCTGAGGACTGGCACAGAGACCTTTGGGATGATCCCAGTCCACCTGGGACTACACCCTGTGAAAGTAAATCACACCCACTACCCTGGAGTCCATATGGCCCTTTGCATGATGAGGGACAGGCATACGAGTAAACAAGGGCAACCTGTTGTGGTAAAAATAGCAGGGCAGGTAAAAATACAGGAGAGAAAGGCCACTGAGACTGTGACCAGTGAAGTACAAGCAGCTGCTGCTCAGATTTAAGCTTTGCCTAAAGAATTAGGACTTTTGAAGAGCAATACCTATGTGGGGTGTCTGGTGGCTTAAGAACAGGTTGGTTTGACTAATGCTGATCAAAATCACTTGGCTTAGACAACCTGTGTGGCCACCAAATGGGCCATGTGCAAGGCTGAACCCCCAGAAACACCAGCCATGGGGAATTATATGGCTACAGCCAGTGTTGCAATGTGTTAAGGCAGCTGGCTTGGTGTCTGTCGGACTTCGTTTGGAAAAACAAAAAACAAATGGCTCCAGAGTCGCATATTGTTAAAAGCAGTTACTGTCTGTAGTTGTTTAACTGGTGCTGGAGGGACATGGACCCTAGTTATAGTGAGCTAATATTCAAAACCATGGCACTGGAGGATTCACTTGTCCATTGTACATGATTACAGGGCCTCTGAACCCTGCTAACATAAACTGGGTGAATTTGGAAGGGCAGGCTGGCAGGGCTGGGAGATCTCTGCAAGAAGGAGAAGAGGCTAAGAAGAAGAAGAAGGCAAATAAACATAATAGTAAAAGGAATGCAAGCAGTTATTAGCTTGCTAATACAGGCCCTGAGGACAAACAAGCCAGGCCTCTGGAAGTGAAGGACAAGACGGACCCCTGCAGTTCTGGGTACGGGGTTTGCCTGCAGGATGGCGCAGAGAGGATTTTTTATTTTTCTTTTTCCAGGAATGCTGGGAGAGTCATGAAGCTGCCATTTGAAATAGATCAATAATCGGGTTTGGAATAAAAAAAACAGAGCACCTGTGAGAAGATACAGCCAAATGGATTAAGAAACTGCTTTCCACCCTTATGCATAGGTTGGCAGAACTCTGTGCTAGAAGTGAAATAGAAGATCTCAAGAGTTAGGTGGTGAAACCAGTGCAGGTGATCTCTGGCAACATGAAAGCAATACTTTCAGCCCCACCAGCAATCAGATTTTAAGATTGGGCAGGTCCCCTTGCTCGACCATTTGGAACACATTATTAGATTGAAGTATGATCAGCCAGGCGAGACTTATAATACCAACCCTAATGAGGTAGCTGTAGATGTAATGAATGGTCCTACCTTGTTAATAGAGTCTGGTGCTACTATTGATGTTTTGAAACACACTGGGTGCCTGGGGGACACAGCATACCGGCAATTCTGCAGGGAGGGGTGGTGTAATGGTATTCAGAAAGACAGGAGAAAAATGGCACTTTAGGAAATGGTGTCCAACTAGGAAATAGCCTCACCTGGATCCAGCTAATCATTGTTTGTGTGTGGTTAATATACAAACAAAACCCCATAGTATTCTTGGTTACACAGTGGTGAACTGCAGTGAAGCCCCAGAAACACTTGAAATACTGCAGGGGTGAGTGGCAAGACAAATTTGTACACGTCTGCTCAAGATAAGTTAGAGTGTGGAAAGATTAATACACTTGTATTAATAACGGGATCTGATCCAAACCCACAGAAATCATATGAATGTCCAAGCAGGGCTGAGGAAGGATTGTGACCCACTATTATTAGCCCTGTGGATTATGGAGTGCTAGTCCAATGACCCAGTTTATATAATTTACCAATGTATTATAGACTGATGGAAATAGGTGGAGTCTGCATTTAAGGGCAATAAACACTATACCTCCACAAACAGCACCTAGTGCTGTTAAACTTCTAAAATGCATGGTCACAAAAGTACAAGGACATAAAGAAGTTTTCAGTCATGGACATAGAAATATTTTCTTTCTTTTCTTTTTTTTTGTTGTCAGTTTGTTGGGGTTTTTTTGCCTTTCTCCTAGAAAGGAGTGCTGGTATAAGTTTGTTTCTGTATTTCAAGGGAAATATATATTACTTCACATGAATTTCTCCCAAGTTTCACAATAGTCCTGCAGTCTACCAAGCACACATCACCTGAATGTTCGATGAGTTAATCCATGAGCCAAGGAAAAATAAAATTTCACAGATGCTGTAGTAAATTTCTGTTATTTTTGTTCAAAGCCTTTACCTTTTTGATAAATAAGGAAGTTCATATATCATTTATACACACAAATTATGTGTTAGGCTAGTAAGGAACAAGAGATACAGCATTCAGCACTGTCCGTAACTCCTGTGACTGTTAAAGTAGTTCAGCGTATGATATAAAATGAGGAATAAAAACCTTAACAACATTTGTAATCTACTGACAGCTGAAATACCACTCAAAATTACTCTTCTGTGTTAAAGAGCAGGAACAGACTATATAAAAATATAATAAATTGTTTAAAACTCCTTTTTCCAAAGTACATACATCATGAAAAAAATCCATTTTCCAGATCTTTTTTCAGTATAACAGACATCAGCCTTAGATCACTTTTTATCACTAGACGTTGATACCAGCAGATGTATTGTGCAGCAGTCGCTTATTGAAAATAACAATTTGGCTTTTTGTAAAGCAATTGGCGCTGCAGTCAACTGAATGGCTGCTTGACAGGAACCATTTGCAACCTACCCTGGTTTCTGCTTCCCCAGAACTGATTCCTGTGGAGTTCCTACCAAACCTTCATCTCAGTGGTAAAATTAGACAGGTATATTTTAAGAGTTGTAATGTTAGTGTAACTGTACAGTTTAAAAATCAGTAATAACACCTATATTTTAGCATTTGACATTACTAAGTGTTTTAAAAATAGCACAAGACAAAAGCTTGCTTAAATGAAACAGGCTAGTAGTAATATTATAGTGAAGGCTGAACTTAAATTGGTGTTTTAACTCTGTATTTTCATTAAGGTTGACAATCTTTCTCAAAGGCTCTGTAAATTGCTGGGTCACAGAAGGGGCAAGGACAGCGGCAAAGAGCTGAGCCTGCCTGTGTAAAGGTGATCCTGCATTGAACAAACTGTAACCAAGAAGGTGCAAATTGCAATTTCTCTTTCAGGTTGGTACCGGTCCAGCATTTATGGTTTCTTTTCTGATGTCTTTGACACTTGCTTCTTTAAGGGAGCGATAGTAGAATCATAGAATGGTTTGGATTAGAAGGGACCTTAAAGATC
>RSEF01000001.1:167823258-167833813 GCA_003993805.1 Himantopus leucocephalus | reverse complement strand
GGTTTAGTGGTGGACTTAGCAGTGTTAGGTTAACAGTTGGACTCGATGATCTTAAGGATCTTTTCCAACCTAAAAGATTCTATGATTTTTTTTGATTCTAGATAATGAAAATTCATAGTTTGATGCAAGGACCCATATATTTCAAGTAGCACAGATATTGTTTTATCTCCATCAATAAGAAGATGACTAATCTGTTTGTCAGAACTTGAAATAATAGTTTAGACTGTGATGCAAGAATTTCAGCCCCCCACTTCCCTCACAGCACACTTCTTTGGATGGTAATTTTTGATTATTAATTCAATGGGAGGTTGAATGGATGCCATGGGAGATTGCATATACCAGGTTTAAAAAAAAAAGGTGCTTTATGTTTTGGATGAAATATTTTGATGGTTGGACTACATGATCTTAAAGGTCCCTTCCAACCTAGATAATTCTATGATTCTATGATTCTATTTTTCCAAGCCAAAATATGTTACCACTTAAAAACACAAAATAAAACTACTGTAATAAACAAACCAAAAATACCTGCCTAAAAACAGGTCACTCACAGTCTTTGAGGCAATTTCAATGTCTTTCCTTTAATGTATCAAAGTGTCTGCCTCTAAACTGCTTGCTCCTTTCACTGATGCAGATTTACCTTGAAGAAAATTGACAAGAATGATCTAGCAAAAAGACTATTTTATTTTGTGTTATACTTTGTTCTTGTTGTCAATATGTTGAAAGATCCTACTTCTCAATGTTTATACAGTCTTTTCAGAGCAGTGCTTTCAAAGTAATTATGATGTTCACCATGTCTACCCAGATGTATTCTTCTATGGACAAAGGTGATGTCAGAGCTGATGCATTTTCCAGGAGGAACATTTGTCCCCTTTCTTTTGGACCTCTTTATCCAGGTGTGCTGCTGGACCTTGTGCTGACAAACAACGAAGGACTAGTTGGGGATGCAAAGGTTGGGGGTAGCCTTGGCTGCAGTGACCTTGAGATGGTGGAGTTCAGGATTCTATGTGGAAGAAGCAGGGCATAAAGTAGAATTACAACTCTGGACTTCAGGAGAGCTAACTTTGGCCTCTTCAAAGACCTACTTGGAGGAATCCCATGGGCTAAGGCTCCAGAAAGAATGGGGGTGCAAGAGAACTGGTTAATATTCAAGCACCACTTCCTCCAAGCTCAAGATCAGTGCATCCCTAGGAGCAAGAAAAAAGAAAAAGGAGGCAGGAAACCTGCATGGATGACCAAGGAGCTTCTGGAAAAACTCAGATGGAAGAAGGAAGTTTACAGAATGTGGAAAAAGGGACTGGCCACTTGGGAGGAGTATAGGAACATTATCAGAGTATACAGGGATGCAAGAAGGAAGGGTAAGGCCCACTTGGAATTAAACCTGGCAAGAAATGTCAAGGACAATAAGAAGGGCTTCTTCAAGTGTATCAGTAGTAAAAGGAAGACTAGGGAAAATGTGGGCCTGCTGCTGAATGAGATAGGTTCCCCAGTGATGGAGGATGCAGAGAAGGCAGAGTTACTGAATACATTCTTTGATTGAGTCTTTACTACTAAGGCTGGCCCTCAGGAATACCAGACCCTGGAGGTAAGAAAGAGAGCCTGGAGAAAGGAAGATTCTCCCTTGATTAAGGAGGATCGGGTTAGAGATCATTTAGGCAAACTTGACACCCCAAAATCCATGGGCCTTGATGGGATGCACCCACGAGTGCTGAGGGAGCTGACAGATATTATTGCAGAGCTGCTCTCCATCATCTTTGAAAGGTCATGGAAAACAGGAGAGGTGCCTGAGGACTGGAAGAAAGCTAATGTCATACCAGTCTTCAAAAAGGGCAAGAAGGAGGATCTGGGAAACTACAGGCCAGTCAGCCTCACCTCCATCCCTAGACAGATAATGGAACAGCTCATCCTGGATGTCAACTCTAAGCGTGTAGAGGAAAAGAAGGTTATCAGGAGTGGTCAACATGGATTCACCAAGGGGAAATCATGCTTGACCAATATGATAGCCTTCTATGATGGAATGACTGGCTGGGTGGATGAGGGGAGAGCAGTGGACATTGTCTGCCTCAGCTTCAGCAAGACTTTTGACACTGTCTCCAAAACATCCTCATAGGTAAGCTTAGGAAGTGTGGGTTAGGCGAGTGAACAGTGAGGTGGATTGAGAACTGGCTGAATGGCAGAGCTCAGGGGGTTGTGATCAGCGGTGCAGAGTCCAGTTGGAGGCCTATAACTAGCAGTGTTCACCAGGGGTCAGTACTAGGTCCGGTCTTGTTACACGTATTAATCAACGACCTGGATGAGGGGACAGAGTGTACCCTTGGCAAGTTTGCTGATGTCACAAAACTGGGAGGAGTTGCTGACACACCAGAAGGCCATGCTGCCATACAGCAAGACGTGGACAGGCTAGAGTGTTGGGTGGAAAGGAACCTAAAGAAGTTCAACAAGGGCAAGTGTAGGGTCCTGCACCTAGGGAGGAACCCATGAACCAGTACAGATTAGGAAAGCAGCTGGAAAGCAGCTCTGCAGAGAGGAACGTCAGAGTCCTGGTGGACAAGTTGACCGTGAGCCAGCAATATGCCCTTGTGGCTAAGAGGGCCAATGGCTTCCTGGGGTGCATCAAAAAAAGCATGGCCAGCAGGTCAAGGGAGGTCATCCTCCCCCTCTACTCTGCCCTGGGGAGGCCACATCTGTGTAGTTCTGGGCTCCCCAGTTCAAGAAAGACAAGGAGCTACTGAAGAGAGTCCAGCAGAGGGCTACAAAGATGATCAAGGGACTGGAGCACCTCTGAGAAACCTGGGTCTGTTTAGCCTGGAGAAGAGAAGACTAAAAGACAAGAGAAGACCGAGAGGGGATCTCATCAATACTTGTAAATATCTAAAGGGTGGCTGTCAAAAGGATGGGGCCAGGCTCTTTTCAGTGGTGCCCAGCGACAGGACAAGGGGCAACGGGCACAAATTGGAACATGAGAAGTTCCATCTGAACACGAGGAAAAGCTTCTTTACTTCGAGGGTGACAGAGCACCGGAACAGGCTGCCTAGAGAGAAATCTCCTTCTCTGGAGATATTCAAAACCTGCCTGGACATGATCCTGTTCAACCTGGTCTAGGTGAACCTGTTTTAGCAGGGGATGTTGGACCAGATGATCTCTGAAGGTCCCTTCAAACCCTTACCATTCTGTGATTCTTCCCCCTGAAATATGCATGTTGGACTTTTTTCCTACCTCTCAGAAACCTGAGTGGAATCCACCTTGTTTAACTCCAGCTTTCTATAAGTTTCATTCTTATATTTCCTCATAAATATATCAGTACTAAGCAAGCCCATGGAGACATCTGATCTGGTATTCTGTTTCCATCAATGGCTATAGCTATCTGCTTGAGGAGAATAAAAACAGGGACAACCATATAGAATCACAGAATCATAGAATAGTTTGAGTTGGAAGAGACCTTCAAAGATCATTGAATCCAACCCCCCTGCCATGGGCAGGGGCATCTTTCACTAGATCAAGTTGCTCAAAGCCCCATCCACAACCTTACCTTGAGCACTTATGATACTTCTCCCAAGTACTTGCTTAGCTTCCACTCAGCTGATTTCCAGAGTCTGATGTAGTTTCTGTATTTACTAACCCCTAACAGATACTTTTTCCAAGTACTTGTCCATTCCTTCCTTGAGCCCATGTAAACTTTCATCATTCACAGCATTGCCTATCCACAAGCTCCTTGGTTCTGGTTCCCATTGCATGAAGAGCTGTCTCTTTTGTCTGTTTTGTAATGGGTTTCTCGTAGATTCATTTGATGCCCCTAGTTCTTGTATTGGAAGAGGCAGCAAACGCTATCTCCTTTTGCCATGACATTCATGATTTCAGTTATTGTATCCTTGTCGCCTCCATGCTCCTCATCTCCCTGCCTATTTTTCATGGTGTGATGGGTCGATCTTGGCTGGCTGGCGGGTGCCCACCAAGCCACTCTATCATTCCTCCTCTGTTAACAGGACAGGGGGAGAAATTTTTTTAAAAAAAGCTTGTAGGTCAAGATAAGGACAGGGACATCACTTACGAATTACCATGACAGGCAAAACATACTCGACTTGGAGAAAGTAATTTAATTTATTGCCAATTAAACAGAGTAAGATAATGAGAAAGAAGACCAAATCTAAAAACACCTTCCCCCCCACGCCTCAATTCTTTCCAGGCTCAACTTCACTCCCAGTTTCTCTATCTCCTTCCCCTGGGCTGTGCAAGAGAATGAGGAGTGGAGGTTGCAGTCAGTTCATTACACATTGTCTCCGCTGCTCCTTCCTCCTCACACTCTTCCCCTGCTCCAGCATGGGGTCCCTCCTAGGGGAGACAGTCCTCCATGAACTTCTTCAATATCAGTCCCTCCCACAGGCTGCAGTTCTTAATGAACTACTCCAGCATGGGTTCTTTACATGGGGTGGAGTCCTTCAGGAACAGACTGCTCCAGTGTGGATTCCCCACGGGGTCACAGGTCCTGCCAGCAAACCTGCTCCAGCGTGGACTTCTCGCTCCACAGGGACGCAAGTCCTGCCAGGAGCCTGCTCTAGCGTGGGCTTCCCCCAGGGTCACAGCCTCCTTGAGGAATCCACCTGCTCCAGTGTGGGGTCCACCATGGGCTACAGGTAGATATCTGCTCCACTGCGGACCTCCACAGGCTGCTGGGGGACAACCTGCATCGCCATGGTCTTCACCACCGGCTGCAGGGGAATCTCTGCTCCAGTGCCTGGAGCATGTCCTCCCCCTCCTTCTTCACTGACCTTGGTGTCTGCAGGGCTGTTTGTCTCACATTTTCTCAGTCCTCTCTCCCAAGTGCTGTTGTGCAGCAGTTTTTCCCTTTCTTAAATACATTCTTACAGAGGTGCTACTCCGCTCTGGCCAGTGGTGGGTCTGTCTTGGAGCTGGCCGGCATTGACTCCGTCTGACATAGGGGCAGCTTCTGGCATCTTCTCACAGAAGGCACCCCTGCAACCTGCCCCCCCCACCACCAAAACCTTGCCATGTAAACCCAATACACATGGCCAGTCCACCAAGTCACAGCTTGTATGGAAGCTGTTCCCTGCCTGTGACTGCCCTCACTGCTTTTTCCTGAATCTTTTCCATTTCTGCAGTATATCCTTTTTAAGAAGAGGGGATAAGAATGGTAGAGTGTTCAAGGTATGGGTGAACCACTGACTTACAAACGTTCAGCTTGTTCTTCGTTTAGTTTTCTTCTCCTAAAAATTCCCAGTACTTGACATTTTCTGGTTATTACTGAGACGGTAGTTCTANTTGGTTCTCCAAAAACCAGGGTTTTTTTTCCAGGCTTCTTTGCCAAAACCTCCCATCCTCTAACTTACTATATCTCAGGTTTTGTTTAAAAATATATTTACTGAATGTGTGGGATGAAAATTAGTAGTAGCAAAAGTTTAAAACAACAAAATATTAAAGTTATTTGCATGGTTCTTGCTTGTGTAAACAAGCCCTACAAGTAACACATTATTTTAATTCAAATTCTAACTCACATGGCAAATAAAGGATTAAAGAGAAAATTCTCACAAAGAATGAGAAAATGTTGATTTGCCCATGACCAAGCCAAATATTTGCCTAGCACCTTGATTAGGATGCACTTACTGCTGCCTTGAACCTAGAAGAGGCTCTCAGTAAGCCAGGTGACACTTGGTATGGCAACCAGCTGGGCCCAGGGATGCTATAATGAGTCTGAAGTTTTACTTTTCCCTGGGGAAATATAAATCCTGAATGCATTCAACTGTTGTATTTCTGATACATGTGTTTGCATAGAGAAGATAATGAGATTTTTATAAGTGGCATGATACATTACCCTATAAAACTGATGAGCAATCCATGCATCACACTCTAAGAGAATCAAGAAATTAATCAGTCACAAAGTATCCTTTTTGCTTCCGAATTTTAATTTTTAGAGGAGCTCTGAAAACTGGAAACTATTAAGAAGTCAAAAGTTAACATTCTGCAATAACACGTGATTTCTGCATCTGATTTGAAAACTACCTAATAGAAAGATTTAAGTGCTTATTTCTTTCATTAAATAAGACAGGTGAATAATGCAGTGGTGCTGTTGATCTACGAGAAAACAGGCAAAGGGAAAGAAAAAATCACAAAAAGGACATATTCAGGAGGTTTTGGCAGGGAGAAGAACTGTCCAACACCATGAAGATATACAGCTTAGAGCCCGGAGCCTTTCATATGAATTATACAGGCTACAGGATTATCTTTCAGAAGTGGCTTTCAATAGCTTTTGAAGAACTGTTCAAGGACTGGAATAGATGGATGACTGGAGAGAGCATACCTCCACCGTTACAATATAATAGCCAGAAACTTGGCACAAGTCTTTAGACCCGAGAGTTAATTTCACTTTCAGGCTGCTCCAGAGGCCGTGTAAGTATTACCTGTTCCTTGCCTGGAGCTGGCTATAATTCAGTCTTAGACGAGATGTACTAGAAATATTTTCAGAACCCTGCAAAGTTCAGAAATATTCACGTCAGAGAGTTACTCCACACCGATGCAATGTCTACTTTAACCAAACCTACAGTTTATCAGCTAAAGATACCTTTGTATATTTTCAGCAAGAGCCATGATATTGAAGAGATTGTTCTTCAAGTCACTGATTCCACTAGGTTTTGAGCTGGGCTGCAATCCTTAAACACTAAGAATAATATCACAGATGGAAGAAGTAATTCAGTCTGAGAAGACTGCGAGTCACTTTGTTGAGAAGGAAAAGGGACAAAGTAAAAGCAAGCCAAACCACGTTCAACTGAAAACGCTGAGTTAATCTGTTTTGTTCTTTTACACCCCTTAGAAAGACACTTGCTTCCTGATAATTTAATATCAGCCTTCCATCCCCCTTATTTCATTCTTTCTTTTGGACTTCAGCTAAATGACAACCGAAAATCTTAGCAAATGTTTTTTAAGAATTTTGGAATGTTTTGTGCAAAGGGAAATCATGGCTTGACCAATTTATCTCAGGTTGAAAAATAACAATCCTTTGACCCTGTGAAGGCAGGAAAAAGGTTTAAAAAATTACTTGGAAGCACGCATCAGTTATATAAAAGAGTAACCCATGACAAAAACTTGAGCAAATTACTGTCTTACCAAAAGGCACAACGTTCATCTGATTAGTAATACACTTAAATCCCTTTGAAGACATTTGCCTTTCCCTCCTGACCCCTAAATTGGAGAAGAAAAAAACAGCAGAACACAAGTTCCTCTGAGCTGCAAAGATCCCCACTGAGGAAAAGAATGAATTTTAGGGTTAAATTCAGAGGCATCTAATCACATACTGAAAGTGAAATTCATATATAGAGTTAGTTAGTAAAATCTAATGTAGAATGTAACCTTTTCATAGCTCTAGAAGACTCAAACGGATATCATAATGACTTTTTAATAATATTCCTTTTTCCATCCTGAGAGAGAATTGCTAATCAATTTGCTGCTTTATTTCTGATCTCGTATTAGAAAGGGATAAATTACAGAAATAGGGTTAAATTCGAAGTAATTCTCAATCACAAATTGAGCACCGGAATGCAAAGATTAATTTGTGGTGGAAACGAGAAAAAGAAAATGAAGCCTGTGTATTTGGACTGTAGGACAGACAAAAATAAAACAAGGCAGCTGTATAATAAGAGAGGTAATGCTGTCTGCAAAAGACAACCAAGCATCAGACTTTCTTGACTTTTTAGACCCCATTTTTTTTAATCTAAAAATAAATGGCAAAAATAATTAATATGGTGAAGGACAAGACTTTTCTGAGAAGTACAAAGACTATATGTCAAAAAACTGAACCGACAAATCTCAGTGCCTTTCAGACCTATCTATTCTAGATTCCCTCTAATTTGCAACAACTATGGCAATGAATAGATTCCTTTCTTTTAATCTAAGATGATTTATTTACTTGCATATATATGTATACCGTTCAGCAGCTCTCACCCCTAACCTGTCCCTGTATCCCACATCCATTTCTTATTTTCCTGTTAACTCCCATCTTCTCAACCTGACTATTTTCCGTGTGACACTATAAAAAACTTTTTCCAAAATAATACTACAAGGTAGTCATTAAAGTAGCTCATCCTTTCATAATTAATAGTCTGGGGTCTACTACTAAAGGATGATGTTCAAAGTTATCAATACAGTTATTTTTTTCTTTAGGAGGCTTAGAGTTTCTCAAACTTTCCTTCATCTCCGGTTCTTCATGGGTAAGGGGTTATGATTCCCTCCCTCAACAAGGTCAAAAAATTGCCCTCATTCTCAGAATTGTCTTTTACTAGACTTCTCCACTGACATTATTGATACATTTGAAGATAGACACTTTGCAGTACTCTCTTCCAGAGAGGGAAAGAGCAGCTATGAAATTTGAATGACATCACTATGGGCAAAGCAAAAGAAACAAACAAAAAAATTTTAACAGCAAAAATTTGCTTTCAACCAGCATCATTTTCTCCTCTTCCCCCTGACCTTTTCAAAATCATGATGAAGATTATTTTAAATGAGGTGTACAAAATGACAAACACCAGCTAGTTGTCCTAGGAGTTTCCTTTGGGGAAAGCCTCTATTTGAAAGAAGTGACTCATTAGTTTTGGTGCTTTCCAAATGACAAAAAGCCTTCTCTGCGCTTCCCTCAAGCACTGTCCTCTACTTGCCTTATATAGCATTGAAGAGATGTTGGCAACAGTAGCTGGTTTTTCCTTCAGGATAGGATTGCCCTGTGAGCCTCCTGCTCTCTCTGAAAACAGGAATCATGTTCCATGGAGAAAACACAAAAATATAAGTAGACTTTTTTCTATAAACCACAGCAGAATTGCGTATTTCTGGAAAGTTCTAAAACAAGCTAACAAAGCTAAGAAGTTAAAAGCAGAACCAGTTCTGCTCTTTGTGAAACAACTGAGGGCAGCTATGCTCATTCCTGAAGCTGGAGCTTTGCTCAAGCCACAACGCTTGCACCTGGGCATGCTGTCAGATACTGGGTTCCCTAAGACAACCAGTACAGATGGGAGCAAGCAAGTGGTACGTTCAGCCTCCCACAGTCAGAGGTAACACAGTGAAGCCCAAAAGGGACTGCAGGGACCAGGAAACCTGAGTTTGGATTCTGGGTCTGCAAATAGCACCAGCCCTCACTGAAGCCAACGCAGTGTAGTCCAGGTTTAGGAGATCTGTGTGAGAACTGATGAAATGAACAGAAAGAAGAGCAACAGACTGTATGGGAACAAGATACACCTCATACAAATGTAAAAAATAATTTTAAACATTAATTTTAAGGGGAAAAAAAAGGAGGCAAAATCCTTGTCTTCCCTCTTGTACATGCACTGTAAAATGTCCCATAGTTTTATACGGCTTTTTGGAGTCTACAGCAAAAAGTTGCTATAGCCATGCAGTGCTCAGATACAAAACTCTCAACAACATCAATAGCTCTGTGGATATATTTAGAGGAATATTCAAAGACGAGAACTTAGCTGGCAAAGGAGAAGTCAGTAGGAATGTAGCTTCAGCTTTCCTTCAAACAACACTACTTCCAGTTAATTTCTGCTGCGGCCCTTCATCTTGCCCTCTGCAGTTTGCACATGGCTCATCAGAAACGTACACCACTGAACACTGCTGTCTAATTACTGTATCTGCACTGATGGTTGACTACGCCGATGTTCAACGATGTTCAACAGCCTACAGCTACTAACTCTAGGGTGAAGACCTCCAAGCTCATATTAGCACAGCAGGTTGGGGACATCCTGTGCACCAGGAATGACTGCTGCCCATAACTAGACCACCTTTCAAATCAGAGACTCCCATGGTGTCCTTCCCACATGAACAGCACGCTGCCCAGGCTATTCCTAGGTTAGCACGGTAACTCACTGCACCCGTGCCTAAGCACTCAGGCCTTTGCCATGAAAACAGGCACCAGGCAGCATTCACGCCAGGCTGCTCCTAACATTTTTTCCCTTTGAACCTTTGTCACAGACTTTATTTCTCTTTGCTCTGAAAAAACATCTTTCAAACACTTTCATGCCCTGAATAGAGATTACCCATATCAGCTTCCTAATGTGTTTTTAGCAATGCTTGCACTGAGGCTCTACTTTGAAAGTGAGAACAGGATGCCTTGACAAAACAGTTCCACATCCCAAGCTCAAGTGTGGAGTCTGCCACCATAACTGTTCTGATGAAAATAGAAAGTGTTAGTGAATGCAGACAAAAAAGGCCACGAAATACAGACTGCTAAGCTCATAAGGATTCTGCAAATGGGTCATTAAGGTTTACATTTACAGTCCAGATGCTAAAACCAACGGTCTAACTGCAATATCAGTGTGTTTCTCAACAATTTTTTTAAAAGTTTTCTTCCAAAATGCTCACAGGAAGGTAAATTCTCACCATGAACTAACATCGCCAGAAACCTCATTGAAAGGCTTTCTAAACATACAAAGGAACACTCAGCAGCATGGACCTAGTGGAACTGGATGTTGTCCTTATAATTACAGCTTAAATTTATTTTCAAATGAAAATGAAGCATTTTAATAGGAACCATTTCATGAATACAAACCTTCATTTCATG
>RSEF01000001.1:167787619-167807548 GCA_003993805.1 Himantopus leucocephalus | reverse complement strand
CCTTGGTGAATCCATGTTGACTACTTCTGATAACTTTCTTTTCTTTCAAATGCTTGGAGATCATGCCCAGAACGAGCTGTTCCATCATCTTTCTAGGGATCGAGGTGAGGCTGACTGGCCTGTAGTTTCCCGGGTCTTCCTTCTTGCCCTTTTTGAAGACTGGAGTGACATTGGCTTTCCTCCAGTCCTCAGGTACCTCACCTGTTCTCCAGGACCTNAGCTCCCTCAGCACTCATGGGTGCATCCCATCAGCACCCATGGACTTGTGGATACCCAGAGTAACTACCTATGAAATCAGTCTCCAAATTTTAGAATTTGGAATGCCCCTCCAAATTCACAGAACCTATTTGGACAAGGGCTGTATCTACCCAGAGGGATGGCTCTAACAAAAAAGGTCTCCATCTGTATTTTTTTTTCACTGACATGTACATGAGAAGCTTTGTTAAATATAATATTTTATGCTATGTAGAGAAAAACTGGCTTCTCAAGAATTGTCTGGAAAAAGCTTTGAATAAAAGTCTGGACAATTATTTAAATAAAATAATAAATAGTAATAAATAATAATTCTGGTCATGATGGACCAGAATCCTGAGATTTCCTTTAAACTGAGTGAAACTGTACATCGAAGCAACAACTTTTTTATGTGAGCAAGATATTTACCTTTGACTAGTGATTGTGTTTTCTGCCTTTCTCAGGCAGAAGGGTGATATAATGTAGCTAAGGTGTAATTAAATTATTACTCTGTTAGAACTTCAGCAGAAGACACAATTTTGAGAAGCTTTGGTGAAGTTCTGTTAGTGAAATGAAATGCAGACAAAAAACCACAACCCCAGGTTGGACTTAATATATTCTTCCACTGTATTTAAAATTGTTTTGTATTGAGAAATTCAACTTTTCTAAAAACAGACAAATGGATAAATATAGTAATGAAATATAAGTTAATGTAGAATAAAATTATTGCAAACGGTGAACTGCAAAGCCATAATATGATATATTCCAAATTTCTGTGCCTCTTAAATCACACAGAGTACTCACTGAAAGCAAAACAAAACTCCATTCTACAGCATATTGACAGATCTCGGAGGCCACAAAGAAGCAAAGTCATATATTAAAATGCTAAGAGGATTATAATGATGATGATGATGATGATGATGATGATAAGCAGAAAAAGTCTGCAATTTTGGAGCCTTTCCACCCATTCTTGCTGTATGTAAAAAGAAACACAAGCAGCTGGCATACCAGATGGTTTATATTTGTGACACCCAAAGCAAAAAAAAGTTTAGACTAAAAAGAAGTTCTGTTAGCACTAGCAGCAACTCAGAATCCAAATGACGATTCTTGTACTTTGCCTCTTCAGTAGATTAGTACTACAACTCATAAAAAAGAAACTGAACAAGTGACTTTCTTTCTTTGCATTTTAATGACCTAATTTTAATTCTGTTGTTTCCAAAAATAAAATTTTCTGTAAGGGGGGAACAAAATGAACACACTGAATTTATGCTAGTATAAACAGATTGCCCATAATGAAAAAAAAAAAAAAAAAAAAAAAATCTTCTGTCCTGCTCAGTACCAGTGCTTACAGTTTCTGGAAACCCAAAAGACAGTTCAAAATATCATTTCCAAAGGAGCACATTGTTTTTCTTGGTCAGTGAAACCTACCTTCCCACTTCTAGAAATTTAGTGGTTGGTGATTTCTTGAACCAGAGTGTTGAAGCAGCTGCTTCTCATTTTCTCCACAACCACCATCCAAGCCACCACCTAGAAAAATAGATAATTAATACAAGATTAAAATTACAGCTTTCTGTAAGAAAAATATACTGAATTATCTGGCAGGCATCTCTAGCTAACAGGATAACAACCTTCTGTGCAGTCTTGCTGTGTGCCGAGTTTTTGATGGATCATAATTTTTACATGATTTCTCAGTGTATGAGTGGGATCCTGTTGAAGCTTTCTTTAGAAGTAATGGAGAAAAATAAGGCTCTTTGAAAGGGGACCTGTTCAGCTTCAGATGTCTGCTTTAGGATAAGAAGACCTGCAACGTAGAAATGTTCCTTACTTTCACTCAAAGGGATCTTTTAGAATGGCTAGCTCTGTGTTACAGACATCTACATTTCATGAGATGAAATCCATCCAAGGGGACTACAAACCATATGCAGGAATAGTCTACACAGCTGTTTGCTCGTTGATATATTGTATTCTTTAATAATAGTTCAAAGGACGACAGGAAAACCTGCCATGGGTTCTCATTAGCTCACTGCTGATTATTATATATTTTTTTTTCACAGATCTGTGATTCTAAAATGAAAGCCAATGTATTAATGACATAAAAGAGGAAAACAGTTTAAAACTGTATTAAAATTATTATTTTGCTAACCCAGTACCTTAAGTGTTATCATAGGCTACAACTAGAACACTACAAGACAAAATTAAGGTGATTTATTATCCTAACTTCTTGAATAACTTAGACAAAAAGGAAAAATAAGACAGACCAAGATTTTGGTTGACAAAGATAGAACTAAATACAATTACTAAATGTTGCTAAATGTGCATACCATATTTATATGTACTTAAAGTTTCAGCATCCTGATGCCTGTCTTTGAAGAATTCTTCTTAGCTTTTGACAATTAAAAAGAATATTAACTTTTATAGCAAAGAGAAGAGGTGAGAAGGAAAGGAAAATTTTAGTGGGATGCTCTATTAAAAATACAGTACTGTATGCTATGTATAGTATTAGGGGTGTGAATAAGGAATGTGAATAAGGGGTGTTAAATCATGCCCTAATTTTGTGAAACTTTTTTAAAAAGGTTAGCTTATTACAATTTTCTTGCCATTTATAATCTTTAGAAAACAGAGAAACTGTTTTTCAATATGTTTGAAAAGTATTCAGGAAAACTGTTATATGTCATCTCTTCTAAAGATGGTAAGGGTCCTTCTGCCTGCTTCAAACTCATATATTGAGTACGTGTTTTGTTTGATTGGGTTTTGATTTTTTATATACCTGTACAGTTTCTTTGAAAACTGCTGTCTGTAATGCCTCGCCAGTTATTTTAAAAATATTCTCACGAGTCTCTAGCATGATTATTAGGTCATGTAAGTGATCTCTCTGATCACTCGGACATTTGTTGTTACTGTGTGATGTGAATGCACAGGTGGAAAGTAAAATAAAGTGTCTGTGCATATAATTTGACACGTAACAGTTCAAGTATTTATCTGCATGGGCTTTTGCATAATATCTACTGCCATATATTTTTTCATCGCTCTTCTCTGTCTAGAAATAATTTGCTTTTAGCTATTACATATGGTTTAATGTAATATTTCAGAAGGGAAAACTGTAGGAATTTTTAAATGAAGAATATTTTTAATTACTTCTGAAACTGAAGAGAACTACTGATTTTTTTATCTAGTAGACGATAGATCTTATGCAACTTTTGAAACTTATGCTTCAGACAGACTGCTTTCTACTCCTCTACAGGCATTTATTGAGAGGAAAACTTCTGGAATTTGATTTTATGTTAATATAAGCCTTCCATTAACTGAAAAAAAAATCAAACAAGTTTAGACAGTTGAGGAATAGCTGGATGTATTTTGAACCCTGGATATACACTGAAGTATGAAAACAATATGGTAACCTGAGACAAAATGCCTTGCAGTGTTTGGCTTTTCTTTTTGGTGGGTTTTGTTGTTGTTATTTGAGGGTTTTTGCAGAACATGATGCACCCGAAAACCATTTCGCAAATGTTGCCAAACGTAGAATGCTTAACATGTACCCTGTATATGAAATTTGAGGCTTACCTTGAAAAAATCATAGATTTTAGAGAAATCTTCTGAATGGAATGGAATTTTGACATATGACTAAAACAAGATGAGTGCAATAAATATAAAACCTACTGAACTCTGTGTTTCACCCTTAGTCATCTATATGCAGCAGCAGAAGAAACTTAGTTGTGTACATTAGCAGTAGGGTTTTGCCAAAGACACATTGGCTTTACGTGTGGAAAGGAGAAGTGCTCTTATTTGATCCATGCCTTTGATCTATTTTTGTGCTTGTTTTCTCTGCAAGACTTCTAGATTCAGTCATTTTTGAGTGTCATTCTCTCTGGGTTGTTACTCACGGTGGTATTTGCCTTTGCCATCTTCTTGTTAACTTCCACATTCAATGAGATGAACAGTCACCTGTCTAGGATGCTGTCAGGCTGATTCGTGACAATGAAGTGAATTTCTTTCACCTATTGTGTGGGAAAAGCTTTATGCAGGAACAACTAAGTACATTGTGAATGGCATAAAATACAATTCTCTCATGACATTCCAAATTCTGTCTCGTTAAATAATTAGCTGACTAGGCAACACTTGTCACTATATTTCAGTAAAGCTGGGATCCTTAATTAAATTCTCTGAGCAATTTTTGTGGGTGAATATTAGTAGCAGAGAATACAGCAGATTATGGTGAAGTGAAAGGCAATTTTGCTGTTGTTTTAAGAGGAATTCATACTGTTTTATTTTCTTCTATGTTTCTGGAACAGCATTAGATATTTATATTTTTTTGTCTGCTTAGCCCACTAGAATCAAAGGTGCTATTCTACCAAGCTGTCTGATTCAGGAAAGAGCTAAACAATCTATGCTATTTGGGGAATTATGCTTGAACATTTAAAGCTTGTATTGATTCCAGAATAGAAATTCAATTATCTGCATTGCCTATGAGAATATTTTTGTTGTTTGGAAGTAAAAGAAAATACACAAATTAAACATATAAAGACATGCAGGGAATAATCAAATAAATCCATTAAACTGGCAATAACATAATTTCCAGTAATGCATAGGCATATCATAACACATTACATTAAGAGTCTCATACTCATAAAAGTATAAACATGCAGATTATTTGTATAAAGAAACCTGGCTTTCAGCTGTAATGACAACTGTTAGCCATGTTACACTTATTTGCTAGCTTTGTGTAAAATAATTTGGTGATGCCTGTGATTCTTAGGCAATTCATCTGATTCTTACCTGCCAAGCATTGTTTCCCTTGCTACTTAGTCCTTTACATTTTAGTGAAAAGCACTAACCTACTGCCATCACCTTAGCGATCTTTCTAGTTGTCATCACTAATGTTATCTTCTTGTTCTCCAGCTCTTCCTTCATACTACAACCATATTTCCTGACACTTTCTGAATCCCATCCTACTCATGTATCACTACATGGTCAAGTGTCCAATGGAGGACACATATAACTCTTTATTCTTGTCTACTAATTCCTTTCTTCATGTCTTGCTTCTTTCTGTTCATGCACTTGACAATGTGATTAACATCTGCTTGCTACAGCAGCAGAATTCAGCAGGTTTTGAAATAAGAGAGAAACCACTGCTCTTTTAGGTGGGACAGTTGGGTAAATCTGTATTTCTACAGCCAGTGAATTTTCACTAAGTCTACTAAGTTTCTTTCTTCTGTAAACCATTAAGTATATGGATTCAGCTGTATGTTGTAAAGACTGTGCCTGGTGTGCTTCATATGAGGGATGAGCAGAGAACTTTTTGGCTTGGGTGACTAGCATTTTAACAGAACGAATGAGATTACAAGGTAAAGCTATCATTCTCCACGTTTATAGCAGGAGACCTAACAGAAAGAAAAAAAAAAGAAATAACTTTGAGACAAAGCACAAGTACTGTTGTTTAAAGTTCATGCAGAAAACTCCTTGGAAATCTTGACAAGTACAGTGCTAATATGACTTGATTACCCTGAAATTTCTTAATTGTAAGATTAGCTTCAGAAGACAGGGAAGTGGTGGATTTCCCATCATTGGACATTTTTAAGATTCAGCTGGAAAAGGTGCTGGTCCTTCTTGTCTAGACTCTGCTTTTGCCAAGAAAAGTTGGACCAGATGATCCTTGAGGTCACTTCCAACCTGGTATTCTATGATTCTATCGCATAAGTGAACTTTAAAAGGTACGTGAGAGAGAAACAGAAAATCAACATATTTTACACTGCTGTGGCTGTCTCTACAGTTATATATTTATTGGTGATTATGTTTGGATCAGGTGCGCACTTCTGAAGTGAACTTTCTAATTGTCCCTGTGTGCTAAAATTTGATTCATGCTGCCAAGCATCTTGAAAAGTGCAAAGCTATTTCTTTCTGATTAAAAAAAAAACTGATTAAAAAGCTGGAAAATGCAGTCCAGGAACACACGTAAAGTACTGTAACTGCAAATGAGCATTCAGTCCACTAAAACATACACCTATATGTTTGGGGAGGGAGGGGTGTTGGGGTTTTTTTGTTTTTTTTTGAGGGTGGGTGGGTGTGGTCACTACCTTAATTAGAAAGGGACCAGCTTTTATAATTGTGACCATATCAGTGTGTGTCTCTCTTTCACTATACTTTGGACTGAGGTGCAAATTTAAAACACAGGGCTACAGCTTCAGGAAAGAATGTGCTACTTACCCAGACATAAAGAAAAACAGTACATAAGCCACAGGGTGAAAGACACAGTATTATAAACACAGTTTAAACACCAAAAAGGGTTTAAAAGCACACCAAACGTACGTAGAGGGTAAAATGCAGAGAATCTTGAGAAGTGTTTCCTTGCGGGAGATCTATCAGACCTAGCTAGTATCTGTTTACTTTACTAGAGGGGGAAACCCCATGGCAAAGAAAAAAGACTGTCCCAGATCAGAAAGTATATTAGTGAAAGTATAGCATTCAATTTTCCTGGCTTTTGGAAAAATTTTTTTCATGTCTATTATATTTATTCCTGCTGCATGTGACTCAGATCATAAATATATTACTTAAATGTCATTTTTTGGTCAATTACTGGCTCAAAAGCACAAATCGTTTCTAAATAACACCTCAAGATAGAATATCAGCTAGATAGATTTCACATATGGAAAACTGGCCAAAAATTCTTGTCAGCATATTGTGGAGCGTAAGACTCAGAATAAGAATAAAAAAAAAGTTGGAGAAATGTGATTTAGCTCACATATTGAATTGATGTCACTTGTACATTAGAATAAATCAGGAAAGTCTTGAATCATATGCTCAATATCAGTCATATTTTTCAAGTTTACCTCTTTACATTGCTTATGCCAAATGTGGGAATCTTCCCAGCTGTAACAATAACTTCAATTTTTCTGAACTTTACTTGGTCCATAAAAAAAAAAGAAATCTGGAAAGCTTGGATGATTTAAATTTAGAATATTTATTTTGTTTCAACACTGAATTCTTAAAGGTTGCTTAAAGGTTAACACGAAAATTTATTTATTAAGGACACCTTTCCATGCTCACCCCTGCACAAGTGTAATTAAAATTCAGATGTATTTTTTCTATTGACTTTATTCTACCATAAATCTTTTCATCTTAAATAAATACAAGATTGAAAGGATACAAATTTTATAAGCACAGTACTGAAACACAACTGCTGTGTTCCAGTCTGATTTCTCACCTTAGTGCTCTTGAGGTGACTCCTGAAGTCAGATTTTCAAGTGTTCAGGCACCAAAAAATCCAGTTGCTGTCAAAAGTAATTTTCAAAGCAGCCATGATAATTTAAGAATTTTAATTTCTTTTAAACCACCTTAAGGTATCTATCTTAGGTGCTTTTGTAAATGCCACCAAGAAAGGTGTAGAGAACAGAGCATTCATTCCAGGGCTATTTTATGTTGGGCTATTTTAGGAATCTGTACTAAGCTCAATTCTAGAGACTAATGTAGCAGCTTTAGTCCTGCTGGGGTGGAGATGATACCATCAATCCAAATAACCAGTGTGCACCTCAGCTGTAGGTAGTAGTAAACGGAGCATAAGTTCTGTCTGGCAAGTAAATAAATTCCTTTAAATTGCTGATAACTGCAGACTACTATGATAGACTGGGAAATGCACTGACAAAGGCATATGGCCTGCATCATCTCATCTCAGCTTTATGTGCTTAAATATACTGGAAAATACAGTCTTTCATCTCAAATATCCTAATGTAATTGTTTACAAATGGATAAAGTAAACTGTAAATCTTGGAACTACTTTGAGGTACATATATTTGAAAATTCTGACTAATTTCATTTCTGCATGAGGTGTGAGTGTGTCTGTGTATATGTCTCACGGTGCTGCTATTGAGTGTTTGCTTAAGTGCTGAAGTTCACATACAACATAAAGATTTTTGTGATAGAAGTATCTTTCTTGAACATATGAAGGGTTTGTGTGTGCCTGTGCACATATGTGCATGTGAGCATTTCCACATTCAATGGTGACTGCTATATATTTTAGTTATATATACTCACATACATGAAGACTTGCACACACACACGAACTCTAAGTAGCAACATACATTGGTAAATGTTAAATGAATTTTCCCAGAGTTGTTTCTGGTATTCAGTTTGTATTCAGGTAAATGCATGAGGTTAATGGCAAAAATACCCCACGACACTCACCAGCACTACATGCTTTTAAATACTTAATATACAGTTTAAAAAAGTCAGGATGTTATAATTGCGTAGGAGCAAGTTTGTTTTGATTAGCAGTAGTAGAAACATTACTTCCTTTGGGTTTAAAACAGAGCAGCATAAGTTATCATGCAAGCTTTTTTCAGGTTTATCTGAACTCCCTCTGTCATTCAGATATTGCAATAAAGTACAGTGGGGGAAAAATATTCTGGCAGATGATGGCCTGTGAGTTGTTTCACAGAAAGCACTTCATAATTTTTATTAATGCCTCATTTGTTAACCTTAGTTATGAATAAATCTTTAGGTGAATTTAGTGCATTATACACGCAATGATTTCATGCTTGTGCTGCTTCAGAATATCATAGTGTGTAATATAATACACATTTTTACTTGCTGGGAAGAAAACCATGTGTATCAAAGGAACATTCACACCTCTTTCTGACATATACTAAGAAGTTCGCTTGACAGTATTTCCGGTTGCAAAGAGGGAGATATCCATAGCTACTGTATAAAACTCCCTGGGTTTCTCATTATGCACTAATGAAAGCAATTAAATTTACCTACTGGCTTCAGGGGTAGAGAATCAAGCTTTAAGTGATCCACTCTACATTAAGTAGTAGGTTGGCTTCACATCACAGCCAAATTTGGGACCTGGTGGGATAACACCCTAGCTTATTTCTGGTCCGTGTACTCAGTGTGCAGGAGGTGGAAGGAGAGCAGAGTGGAGAAAAAGTACTGAGGGACATTTGATTTTGCTTGATACTGAATGAAGACAAGCCAAGCGCTGCAGAGCTCGGTCTAGGTCCTGAGGAGCAATTCCAGATTCAGCAGCTCAGATATATTAAAATATGGTTTAGTTTTATAGTCAGCATGAAACTCTTATGCTACCTGATGCTCTACAGGTCCAATTTAGGCACTCAGGTTTCCTATATAGACTGCAAAAGACAGAAGCCTGAATAAGATATTACAGGAATGGGCATAGTGGATGAGGAGCTAGCTAAAGCTAGAGGATACATTTCCTCTCTGCTGTTTTATCAGACTGTAGTTGTATTTCCAGACCTACTTTTAAACTTGCAATCTTGGATATCTTTAGCAGTGCGGGTACAGTTGCACGGACTAAGTGACTACTGGATAGTTGAAAACGGTGTATTCCCAGAAGTGGAAATTTAAGTGACTACAGAATTTAATGACCTTATTTACTTTGGTGGTAGCTTGAGTGAGAAATTTGAAATATTTGAAATATTACTTTATTCGTGTAAAACTTCTGAAAAGTACCAAAGATCTTTTGTGTATCCATCTGTTCTCTGAAAAGACAAAAAGTCAGATTTTCCTAGTAACTCAATGGGAAAAAACCTATTAACTCCAGTAATCTGCTTGATTGATAATATTAAACATTCTGAAGTATTAAAAAGCCATTGGGCATGCTTTTTGATTAGGAAGGGGTAGGTGATAGTCGTGTTTTGGTTCTACTTAATGGTGAAGCTAAGCAGCAAAGTTCTAGAATGAAGCTTCAGTCTCCGTGTCCTGAAGTGCCCATGATTTTAGCTATGAACATGGAAGGGAATATTTCAGCCTGAATACTTAAAAAAATACATTGCCAAAAAATATTTTTAAAATTGTATTAAAAAATTTACATTTTTAAAATGTAAATAAAAAAGACTAAAAATAAAGAGCTTAAATTTAGATTTTTTGTTTCTAACAGCATGTTTGAAAGCAACTTTTGGAAATATTAGATGAAGTACTATTACAGTAAATTGTTAAATTCCCTTGAGATGTGTTAATGGCTGTCCCAATTTAAAACTAAGAAATTATTGCAGAAACAACTTCTGGTTTGATTTAATTAACCAAGCAATTCCTGTGTAATTACAGTTTTAGCACAATGTCTAGTCGTATCAATTTTTGTGGTTACAGTTTCTATGCTATTTCTCAATTCAGGAATTCATAAATACATTTTTCCAGTGTTTGTAATCTGCTGTGTGCATAATTTTCACATTTTTCTCTCCTGTCACCAGAATATTAACAACACTCAAGGATATAATTTTCCAATAGAATATATTTTGAAACACTATCATGTGGTTTCCTAGGAAGAGAATGCTGAAATAGATATACTTTGCATATGAATTCTCCCAGGCACTGTGATTCTGATTCAGGTTATGTGAATTCTGTGAACACATATTTTGTTAGAAAGTCTATCTGAATCCCTGACTTACATGGCTCTACTGTTTAAGACACTAGATCAACACAAGGCTGATCCAGTACAGGCCTCCAAACAGTTGTGACAAGTGGCCGAGACTGTGAAATCACATTGCTTCTGGCACGCCTTCAGTTCAAAGTCAGGTGGTAAAGGTATATACTATTGCCCACACAAAAAATGATCATTTTGAAAAGTTTGGTTACTGCAGCAGATCTGTTATGCAACACATTGGCAAGTATTCTTCAAGTATGAAATATTCTCAATTTCCTTCAATTTTCCTTCTAAATAGTTTTCTGATATACATAAAATCATTTTCTGGTTCCAAAGAAAGGCCATCCCTTTTCTTCGTACCTCAAAAAATAATAATACTGAATATTATTATTTTTAAATGTATATGGTAAAATGAATTAAATATGTAGGACTTTTGAACACTCAAACAACTTACAAACATCTCCTTCAATTTCCCCATTTTACTCTGGAGCACAGTGACGTGAAAGTAGTCAAGTAGATTTTTGTAAAGACCTGACTGCAAATTCAAGGAATTAACAAGTCATTGTGTTTTTAATGAGATGCTTTGCAATGGCAGTTAAGAATAATCTTAATTCTCACGACTCAGATCTCATTAACAGAAACCAGCTGCTAGAGCACAGTATTGACAGCAAGTGCCAGAACTCACTCACCCTTAAAGACATGAATGCTATGGTCTGGCAACAGTGGGGAAACCATCATCAGGTTTTTTGTAGTGAACCCAGAGGGTTGTCTTTAAACGGACTTTTGCTGACACTTGTCACTAAAGCCACAGAATCAAAGTCAAAGCCCCAGACAATGCTTTGGAAGTATACCTTCACAGTTCTGACAGACTGTCCTGGTTTGAGGTAGAACAGGATCAATTTTTCTTCAGTAACTTTGCTTCTTAGCTAGGCCTCTTCTAACTACTGAAATTAACAGCATATTGTGCAGACAATGTTTGCTCTCTCAGAGTGATAAGACCAATGTTTATAGCTGATGCCCAGGCATGGTATGTGGAGAGGCTCTTGCTTATGCTTATTGCTATAACACCCAAGGCCAACCAACTTTGTTATTTGCCATGTTGGAGGATCGGAAGTGGAAAAGCGCAGTGGGGTCCCACTCGCGGGGAGGAGCGGACAGGACAGGTGACCCAAAACTGACCAACAGGGTATTCCATCCCATCTGCCTCATGCTCAGTATAAAAGCTGAGGGATCAAAGGGTCAGCACTTGCTTTCTTTCTTCAATGGCCGTCGTCTGAGGAGGATTCTGTCTGTTCATCTGCCTTTGGTCCCAAACCTGAATGCAGATCTGGAATCCGGTTCCCGTCCGTCACTGAGTCCAGCCTGGGACTGCCCCAGTGCCAGCCAGTGTCATGATTGTCATCCTGGGAGCTTGATAGAGTTTTGTATATTTTTCATTATTTCCTTTTTATTTTATTATTCATATTTCATTAAATTAGTTTAGTTCTTTCTAAACTCATAAGTCTCTTTTTCCCTCCTCTGCCTCTCTCTTTGAAGAGGGGTAGAGGGGAGCATCTGTCGGTCCCATCTGGGGTCCCCCATGTCCCCAGTGGCCTGTTTGGCCTAAACCACGACACAGACTTAATTGTCCTGCAGAGTGATCAATTGTGAGCATTTTAAGTCTTCAAAAATATATCAGAGTGTCTTTTCATTTCAAGCTTATTTTTGGTACCTAAATGCTTCATTGTAGTGCAGAGTGGTAGTAACAGATGAACTAAAAGACCTCTCTGGTGGCCTGTGTTTCTGCTAGCTTGCCTTTGCAGCAAGAAAATACTTTCTGCTTGAGAACTTCTGGTCTAGAAGACTAGACCCTACTCTAGGGAACTGGAGAGAGAACCATGTGGTGTTAGTTTGATCCAGTTTCCTTCACTGCCAGTTTTCACAGACAACAGTTAAATGAGTACACTAAAATACTAGCACGAGTAATTATTACCTGACACCTAAACATCTAAGGAATGTGTTCCTGTGTGGTTTGTTCTAAGTAGGGAAAAGCAATAGTAGATTTAAGAGTTTTCCCTGTGTCTGTCTATATATGTTTATGTTCCAGCTCAGCAACAGACTTGAAAACCAGGCTGCTGTCTTTGCTTGTGCTGAGGATCAGAGAATTTCATGATAAATTCAAACAGAGTTTTAAAAGGCTATATTTCAAAACCTAATTCTTAGGCAACTCTTTTCTCCCAAAAGTGAAATTTGGAAACTGTGTGGGTGACTAGGACTCTTTAGAGTGGAACCTAAAGTCTTAGGACTCTTTTGCGGTGGAGTCTAGAGTCCTACAAACAGTTGCCAACACAAAGAGTTGTGGGTTAGGACCTACCTTGTCATTACAATCTGAAGAGATGTCTGCAACTACGAAAGAAAAATGAACCAGAACTCTTCATGGGTTATTCTTTCTTTTGTTCATTGCCACATCATTGCTAGCTATACAGTGTATTATCAACTGTACAAAGATCACAATCCATTTCGCTCCATAGTCTGGTAGTAAGACAGTTCTTAGAGGGTAAATGGGTTCAAGATTGCATATTTAATCAAATATAATTTAACATAAGATACTTTAGGAACTAAGACGAAAGATGCTAGAAAGCAGTAGAAAAAGTGCATGTCTCTCTTCTCTTCCCAGTCCAGGACTCCCTTTTCAGCCAATAGGAAGTACAGCAGAATAGTCTAACAACAATCTTAAAAAGGCTTCTACCCAGCCTTACACATACCCAGGCACAGAAATAAAATGCATTGGCAACATCTCTAGCCTAGTCCTGTTTCATGCCTCATTCTCCTAATTAACATGATCAGTGATTGGAAACAGTTAGCCAAATGAATGGTCTCACTATAACGAAGTTAGCTTTGCACTCGTGAGCTTTTTGCCATTAGTCTCTCAGTATGTTTCTCCAATTCATAATGTCTGCCTGGACTCGGTCCACACACAATATAGAGCTAGATTCAAATGTCACTGCAAGTACTGGTTGGGGATTCTCATTTTATCAGACTTCAGAGCTGGCAGTGCAGCTTTCCAGGTATTTTCTTTAAAACAAAAGATAAATAAGCTATGATGGCCTTGGATGTGTGTGGAATCACACATATTTGATGCTATAGACAAGAAAGGTATGATTATAGGTTAATTCTGGATGTCTGGGGATAGACTTGTCTAGGCTGATGGGTAAGCTAAAAGCTGGAATCTGTCCCAGTTAAGAGGGAAGAGATGGCTTTGTCAGCTCCAAACTTCATAGCTTTATTCAGACATACATAAAATAATCCATTAGCATTATAGCAAAAAAATTATTTCCCTAAAAGAGTAACAAAAATTATTTTATACATTCTAAAAGTGTGGGGTTTGTTTTGTTTTGGTTTGTTTTTTTTTTAATTTGTTTTAATAACATATCCTTATTGGGTCCATTAGCTTCAAAAGTTGACATCGTTTTTACATTTTACTGATTCTTTCACTGACAAAGAATTTTAAATACTGACATTGTATACTTTGTCTTTCCTCAATCTTATAATAGTCAACTTAAAGTAGTCAATTCTCTTTTTGTCATGTCATAACAGTAAATACCAAACATAAGGACTCAATTCCTCAGTCTCAGTGCTTGATTTATTCTGTGATCAAGTAACCAAGGTGGGAGCCAGCAGTCAACAGATATAGAACTGTCTACAAATGTAATGTAAAGCATGAATGTGCTTTCAATTGATCTCCTTTCTGATCTAAAACTTTCAAAATGATTCTGTATTATGACTCCGTCATGCTCTCCTGTGAAATTAGGAAGTTTTGTCAAGAATTCATTGACAGTGAAAGTTCAAGACAACAGCCGTTTTTCTATCTGTTGTGGTAACATAACTGTCATGCATAGATTTTGCATGAATGAATACAAATTCTTCTACAGAAAAAATGTTCATTTATAACGATTCCTCTCCTATTGTATTTTCCTTCCTTAAGTAAGATTCATAAATGAACTTCATTGAGTTAAACAACATCCACTTTACAATGTAGTTTCAAGTCATGCACTGTTGACTGATGTCATTGATAATTTGACATCTGTAGCACAATAATACCTCAGGCAATATGCTAATGTCCATTTATTCCACATTGAACCTGCATTTTTCAGGTGTTATCTGAGAATGAAAGTATATATTATTAAATAGCTGAATCATGTTAATTCTCTGGGTTTTTTTTTAATTTTTTAAAAGTGCACACTCATAATTGCCTTCTAGGGTTCGGGGGTTTGGTTGTTGTTGTTTTGGGAGGGGGTGTTGTTTTTTTAATGTAGCAAATATAATTCTACAGGTTTTATTTTCAATAGCTTAAAATAAAAAAATCTTTGTGAATGCCAGAAAAGACAGAGAAGTCTTATACATATCTCAAATATGTCAGTGTAGAATTCATACAAGATTATACAAAGTATCAGAGGTGCTCCAACATGAAATCTAACAGTAATCTATGTGATTTTGGAAAAGTTTTCAACCGCTTTTTGTCTCCATACCTCTATTACTGAACTATATCTAAGTAAGCAGGGCAACAAAACATCAGACAGACTAACAGTCAGATTTAAATTTGCCAAAAAATACGAACAATAGACAAATTGATGGTAAATTATATCTGTGGTTTTTAATGTCATGGCTGTTGCTAAAGGCCATTTGAGAGCTACAATGGAAGGACGAAAATAGAGGATATTAAAGGAAGGTGGTTAATGCAGATTTCTAAATATCATTACCTGAGAGATCCTTTTTTTCTCCCGACAAGGGAAAAATTAAGGTCTGGGAGACAGTTCTGTTTTGCTTGACTATTGCAGTATGACTACCAGAATCACTTTTTATTATTCATGATGTGTGATCTTAGGTTCTCAAAATGTTTGAGTAAAGTGTACTCTGTTTGCTTGATCATTGGAAATGTCAGATGTGAGGATCTGAGCTGAAAAAAAGAAGGAAGGAAAGAAGGAAGGAATTGGATAACTTTTCTATATAATTAAGATTTACCAGATGAAAGATGGAACAGATTAGTACCAAGAACCACAACAAATCGACTATTTATTTTAATTCACCTGAATTTATACAGTTTGAAATATCAACTGTGTTGATAGTGTTCCAAAACTGTTCTTTAAAATGTACTATTAAAGAAACAGTCAGGTGAGTACTTAATCTGCAAAGTCTTAAAATTCAATATTTTGCATATGTTGAGAATTTCTTGAGAAACAGCCAAACTTCCTTAACAAACTTGAGAAGAGAAAGGTGGTCAATCTGGCTGAACACCATATGAAGTGTTGAAGTTGTTCATCTATAGTCCTTCCTAAAATAGTATGTTGTTGACATTGATCTTAAATAATATTAATAACAACGTATTTGAAAAATAAATGTAATTTAATTCATATTAAGATCAATAGAATGCACTAATCAAGCTTACATTTCTGCCTTCAGTGTGAAGCTTCAAAAATATGAATCTGCTCTCTAGCTTTTGTATGTATTGAAGTCCTTCAGTGTTGTATTTTTGTGTCTATTCTATCCCTAATGGATGCAAAAGAAACCTTGCCCATTTGAATGTTTTCTTTTTTTCTTAAGGAAAAAAATATTTTTTTCAAGAGAAAAAAAATGTTGATTGGCTTTGTTCTTTGCCATTTCTGCTTGATAAGAACTGTTAGCCTGCTAAACTTTAGTCAGAGACCCACAGCTCTAATAAAGCTGTAATATTTTTACTTATATGTGTCCAAAACTGATCACATGCTGCATGTGAAAGCAATGACACTGGTTTTCTGGTATAGTCATAATTTTTAATCTTATTCTCTTGCTCAAATTTTATACATTGAAAGTGTGTTTGCTTGTTTGACTACATAAGCAGATGCTTTCAATCAGCATAATGCTGATAATGATAACCCATCGCTTCTGCAAGATATTGCAGCAAAATTAGAAGCTAACAATGTATCTTAATATGGTTACTCGGGAAAAAAATTATCTTCTGAGGCTGAAAATTAAAGTTGAGATTTCATTCTGCAGAGGACAAAACAATGAAGACTTAACAAATCACAGAAGCAATGTTTTAGCACCTAAGGATGCATCAGATTTAAAGACTCATTTTGTCCTATGCTAGCATGGAACTGTCAGGGAAGTCCTCATTTTGCTTTGTCTGTGCAGACAGCTTTTGTTTTAACTATTAAACTGTTTTTGTCTCAACCCATGAGTTTTCTCATTTTTACTCTTTCAATTCTCTTCCCCCATTCCAGAGTGGGGGGAGTGAGTGAGCAGCTGTGTGGGCTGCCTACAAGGGCTACACCATGACAACATGTTAAACACTGTTCTTCTGACACTTCTTATCTTTCTGCTTCAGTTGTAAGACTTCTTTTTTTTTTTCTAGTAACAATGGAGTATACAGAGGTCATATTCTGTGTCCACAGCTGTAACAAGAAAGTTAAAAAACATACTGGAAACTTTAACTCTGAGATTTCCAGGAATGTTCTGAACATTTGAAGCCTGAAATTACACGAACACATAAGCTTCAGCAGACTGGAAGAGAGGTCTTGTCTTTACTTGCTTATTGTTACATATATTTGCATATTTTGCAACAATATACAATATACATATATTGTTGCATATATTTGTATAGTTATAAAAACAACATAAATTTCCCCGTTTAAATATAACAAGATATAAAGATAAAAAGAATTTCCTTTAGGGAACATTGTCTTCCGTTGCTAGATACAGTTATAGCTTTAGTAATTACAAGGTCAATTAAAAGTCAACATGAAATGAGAGCAATATGCACAAGCAGCTAATATTGACTAAACTACTTAAAACACATTGTTGAAAAGTTTTCAGACCTACAACAAAGCCTGTTTCAAATACATAAATAAAAGAATAATGATGGAAGTGTGGTATGTGCATATATCAGATAAAATATCTGTAGAAGCAGATATTATTTAAAAAAAATGATGACACAGAACAAACCAGGTATACTTCTGGCTTCTTAGAGGTAAACGTATGTTACTTTGAAAATATCTTTAAAAATCTAATAAAGCACTAAAGCACCTAACATAGATACTCGAACTTACGGACATAAACAGAAATCCAGATGACTTCAGAGAAACCTCTTTTCCCCAATTTTACAAAGCTGTATAATTCTATTCTTGCACTGTAATTTGTCTCTAGCCCACACTAGCTATTTCTGCTTTCCCAAGCCCTCTCCATGGTTTTGCTATGCCTTACCTGAGTACTTTACAACTATATTTATATAAAGACCTATATTTGGTGGGCTTGGGTTTACTGACCCAACAAGAGCTCTACAGTCAATCTTTGCTTCTGGCTCGCAGTAGATGCATTTGTGATGCTGCTTGACAATATAGAACTCAAAACTGCTAGATACCCTGGATGCCTTTGGTCCCATCACAGATTAGTTTTTTTAGCCAACAGTTCCTGTTTTTAGGATTCTAGAACAAGACACATACAAATGGAGTGTGAGGTGTGAGCCCTGAAGAGTTTGCCACCTGTTCTGGAGGTCTTAAAAACAGGTTAGTTACCTGCTGGTATGTTTCCAATCCCTGTTCAGAAGGGTTTCAGACTGATAGAGTCTCTACTCAGGCACGTTTGCCTTTTTTAAACTTCAATCCTAGTGGTTGTGTTTAACTGCAGTGTTGTACACCTACGTGATATCCAGTATACATTTTGTTGCATGTCATCTCATGTCAAAAAAAGACCACAGTGTGCACCTGATTTCCACTGGCAGCAGGTTGCCGGGTATGTGGGCTGTAAAGCACTGCTGAATGCACTTACCTGAAAAATAAAATAGTTAGAGTGACCAGAGGCAATGTATCCCAGCAGAGTTTTACAGTCCTAGACTTCTGCTACAGTCCTAGACAGTCTGCCTTCGCTTTTCTGGGAACTTTTGTAACTCTTCAAAACTGTTTCCAAAATAATGAGTTTGTGGGCTAAGGAGAGCTCAGCAGAAGTTAAAGTTACCTGGAGAATTAGAAATACCTTGCATCAATAATAACGTTCACTTCTTTTCCACATCATTGTCATCATTGTCATCATTGTCCCACACTTCCAGTAGTTCCAAGGTGTATGTACAACATTATTGTACAAATGTGCAATTATTGACAATGTTTCAAGACAATGCAGGTATTTTGTTTATGAGTAAGTTAAAATAACAAAAAGGACAATAGCTGTTATTACTTCATACAAGAACTAAGCATTGCAATTGACCTGATTCAGTAGCAGTCTGCATAGATATTATGTTTCAGCTAAATTATGAGCCAAATAAATAATATATGTATATATATATGTAAAATAAACATATATAAAATAAATATATAAAAATAAAAATATATTACATCAATTACTACAGTATCTGTATGACATCCAGTAGTTAGCTGAGAAAATAACAAATATTTGTCACATTCACTTCTATTCTTTTCTATCTAGATGACTAAACAAAGATTATTTTAATAATAATTTTAATTATTTTACAGCTAGCTTTGTGCTAGGACATAGCAAATCTAAGGAAAAGAGATATGGGAAGCTATGAACAGTAAAAGGAAAATTAGAGAAGCTAAAATACATCAAAATCATAGAATCATATAATCACAGAATGGTTTAGGTTGGAAGGTAACTTAAAGATAATCTAGTTCCAACACACCTGCCATGGGCAGAGACAGCTTCCACTAGACCAGGTTGCTCAAAGCCAAATCCAACCTGGCCTTGAACACTTCCAGGGACTTGAACACTTTCACAACTTCCCTGGGCAATTTTGTTCCAGTGCCTCACCACCCTCAGAGTGAAAATTTTTTTCCTAATATCTATTCTAAATCTCCCCTCTTCCAGGTTTAAGCCATTACACCTCATCTTATCACTACATGCCCTTGTAAAAAGTCCCTCTCCAGCCTTTTTGTAGGCACCCCAGCAAAATGGACACCTGAAAATAATGGAAATAATAACATTACTTTTTCAATTCTCCTGAAAAATATTTTTTAAATGTATTTCTTAGTGAACAAAAATATAGGATGTGAATTTCATAGAAACATAGAATGGTTTAAGTTGGAAGGGACCTTGAAAATCATCGAATTTCAACCCCCCTGCCATAGGCAGGGACACCTCCCACTAGACCAGGTTGTTCAAAGCCCCATCCAGCCTGGCCTTAAACACCTCCAAGGATGGGGCCTCAACAATTTCTCTGGGCAACCTGTTCCAGTGCCTTACCACCCTCAAAATGAAAATTTTTTCCTAGCATCTATTCTAAATTTCCCCTCTTCTAGTTTCAAGCCATTCTCCCTCGTCCTATCACAACATTCCCTACTAAAAAGTCCTTCCCCAGCTCT
>RSEF01000001.1:167765358-167776360 GCA_003993805.1 Himantopus leucocephalus | reverse complement strand
AAAATCCTTGAATTAGGAGCCTAGTTTGTGTAACAGTGAACTTTATTCTAACAGGACTGTGTTTCCATTCCAGCACAAATGTGTGCCATTGCGCTAGGCGGCTTTGAATCAGAGACGTTACAGTGTGTATATATTAAAGTCTGTAATTCAAAGGATTCATCACCTCCCTATTCTCCTTCCCTGTGTCTGANTGGCTTAGTGAAATAAAATCCTTGAATTAGGAGCCTAGTTTGTGTAACAGTGAACTTTATTCTAACAGGACTGTGTTTCCATTCCAGCACAAATGTGTGCCATTGCGCTAGGCGGCTTTGAATCAGAGACGTTACAGTGTGTATATATTAAAGTCTGTAATTCAAAGGATTCATCACCTCCCTATTCTCCTTCCCTGTGTCTGAAGGAGGAGGTGAAATCCTTGTCCAGGTGGGACGGCTGCAACTGAGTGGGACGAAAGGACACCCGGTCGTGGAAAGATCACTCTGCTGAGTGCTTTACAGGCAAGCAGACATGGTCCCCACTCTGGAAAACTCAACACTACTTGAGTCAATAAGAGAAAGGAACTGACAGTAGAAAGGTGAAAATAAATAACGCAGTTGCTTTGGTACCAATTCAGGCTTGGAAGGGCCAGAGTCCCTGGTCTGCTGAGGCCATGTTACAGTGTGGATGCAGTAAGTAGTGCACTTGGGCACTTCTCAGCTGTGTTTACATTACATTTTGACTAGTTCTTGGTCATGGCTTTCCATCACAGAGAACCACAGTTCCCTTTCCATAGGGAACCAATAATCCTGGTCGCTGGATTCTCAAGCTACCTGGCAGAGGTGCCCGAGTGAGGTGGTGTGACCACTTCTCTCCATGGTCCAACAGCCCAGCAAAGACAGCCTGAGTTACTCGCTGTCCTCTTGAACTAGAAATGCCGCAGTAGTCACAACAACTAATTGGCCACCTGGTCAGAGGTCTAAATGCAATTAAATGTCTTTGAAGCAGGGAGAAGGCAAGATTAGAAGAGCTCCTATTTCTGTGAAAGGAGTCTTTGCTCATGTAAAGCTGTGCTGGTGGCCTTTTCTAGCGAAGAAGTGAGGAAAGTGTCCTGGAAACCCAGCAGGGTAGGGAGGAGCATGGGGCAAAAATGGGTGAGAGAGGTGACTTCTCAGCTTCTGTATTGCTGCCCATGTACCATGCGAGTGTACTGGATCCGGGTACTCCTGAACCTGGCTGGAGAAGGGGCAGCTGCAGCACTCCTGCAGAGGATGAGCCCTCAAAACGCAGGCTTCATGTGAGTACCCCATTGGATTGATTTAAATGAGTCAGCTGCAAGACTCTTGGCAGGGTGTGAACCTCTGTGCCAGCACAGGACGGTGCATGGAAGCAAGAACGTGGTTCCTCTTCTTCCCCCTTCACCTCAAAACGTCCTGTTTCCAGCAAGTGGGAGCTGCCATCTGGCTGTACCAGGGGTGTCTACTTCTTGATGTCGAGGTGGGTGAGCAGGTGGGTTCTATGCTGCCAGGCTCCCCATGAGCCCTGCTTGCTGGTGGTCCCCTTCCTGGAGACCTCCTGGGAACCAGCTCAGGTGCCTGTGCCCGCTGTCCTCTCCTGCCCCACGGAGGGTCGAGGAGGACAGATCTAGGATCAAGTGATCGATGTTGTGATGCTTGACTCGGGAGGGTCTCAGGGCTCATTGGAAACTAAGCCCGACCTAATTAGGCCTTGAAGACAGCAGGTCAGAAATAACCAGTCTGGCTCTGGGTGGCATGGCTGGAGACCAGGACAAGGAAAGCTCTCCTGTCCCTCTGCTGCGCTTGGGCAGCTCCTCACCTGGCACACGCTGCGAGGTTTGTGCTAGCCGGCTCAAACCCCGTCCGGGTGTCCCCCTGCCCAAACCTGCCTTGTCTGCTGAGGGGGTGACGGAGGAATGATTTTCTGAGTGCTTTTTCCTAATTTATTTTAGTTCTGCCGGCAGGCCTGTTGCTTTGTGTTCGGACCCCATCATCGTTTCTCCAGAGTAATAACAGGAGTAGGTTCTCCCTGCACATGCTGGGCACCATTTGGGTTAACCCCACGTGCTCAGCCAAGGTGAGCTTTGGCAGGAAGGGCAGAGCCTGCGGGGTCCTGGCATCACCCTTCGTATCACCGACGGGGACGCAAAGGGAGGCCGCCCCTGGCCTCTGCTTCTCTTCTGCCCCACCTTTCAGCAATGCTGCAGAGCCCAAATCATATCGAAGGGACCTTTCTGGAGACAGGGGACACCAGTCATTTATTTAAATGTTGATTACTTAATATTAAATTTATTTAAATAAGTTTCTGACAAATTGGTAAGAACTGGTACTCACAATGGAAAAAACAAATACCACATTTGTATTCAGAGATTGGAGTGACAGAACAAGCACAGAAGCTCTCTTATTAAACAATCATCAGCCCAATGTTATAATTAGTATTATAGATATTATATAAAATATTATACATATATATAATTATTTTCCTTTCATACTTAACAGTTAGTTTCTGATTTTTCCTCCTCTGGATCAGGCAGGCTGTTGCCATCATGCTATCTTTATGATTTCTAACTTGGCTTCTGTGACGAAATAAGAGACCAGTCCTCACTTTGCAAACATGTGGTCATGCTTCTTAAATGAACGGGTGTGATGCTTAGAGTACCAAGGCTGTAATTCAAGTTGCTGATCACAAACTGTCCAAATCATTTTTCTTTCAGGATATTGCCTTGCACTGAACCTGAAGATTGACTTACAATTTGTTGGACCATCCAGGGTTATCTGTTACTGTTAGGAAGAGTGATTAGCAAACACTGGCAAGGCATTCTCCTAAGTAATAGGTCACAATTGCTCACTGGTGAATTTAAACAAAAAGATAAGTATTACACGTGACAAGCTTAGCCATATGCGTGTTTTTCCTCTGTCGTTTATTACAGATTGCTCAGTAGCAAATAAGAATTGTGATGTTTTGTGAGCTGTAATTTAAAACCAACAAATTGAAGAGCCTTATGAGAGGAGGTCCTGAGCACAGAAGCAGGTCGTCTTCTATTCAGCGCAGCAGCCGGATGTTAAATTCGAAGTACAGAAGTAAACCTTTAAAACACTGTGAGTTAAGTAGTATGGCTGCAGAAATTGTCCTCTTCAACTGAGGCTATATTTGTTTTGTCAAACATTTAAAAAAAAAAACCACAGAAGAAAGTGGTGGTTTGTTGTTTTGTTTTGGGGTTTTTTTTTGGGGTTTTTTTTTGGTTTTTTTTAATGGAATTTTATGCTGCTTTGGCTACTTCCAGTTGATACTGTTGGCTTTGGCGATTGCTGTCCTGGTCCGGAATAGCAACTGGCTGAAAAGAGCTGTGCTACAATGCTTGAGAGAGTCACGCCAGCGTTGCTTTTCAAAGATGCATTTTATCACCAAGGACTCAGGCAATGAGTAACTAGTCCCAAATTCTCCCATTAGTCGAGTAGCAGAGAAAGGTTTGAGAAATGGTTTTTGGGATAGTGAGACAACACACAAACCAGGGATACAGTTTTATACAGAAGAAGAGTAGCAGATGCCACAGAGAATGCTCTTGGACGAGTCTTCTTGCATTTACAAGCANTTTACAAGCATACTGCAGTACGTCTAACGTGTTGTTAGGTGGTAGCCTTTAGAAAAGAGCATTTAGCAGTTTGGTGTTGAAGGGGAGGGCTTGAAATGATGGAATAGCTTGAGTGTGCATGGGGGAGTTGACAAGAAGGAGTGGAGGCAACCTTAACCTCATTAGCAACATCGTAAACCACGGAGAGAGAATGTCCTTTCTCATGTTTCCTGCACAGATGCTGGAGATAATTCTGAGTCTATAAAACTTTGCTGGATATAGCTCTGTTTGCAGGATCTCATTCCAGGTTTGTGGAGTGAGTACATTCTTGCCCGGTCTTCAGACCGATGCAGTTTGGAAAAAAATGACATGCCAAAGCCGAGTTTCCTTCCATGTGGTCCTCTGTCAGCATAGATGTCTGCACCAGTGGGTGACATACCAACTTTCTGGTTTAGAAAAAGTTTTGAAATTTAGTCGGGGGTGGGAGTAGAGTAGTGTATCTGTCTACCTATGCTATTAATTCTCTTTAAAAGAGCATTTTTCCTGTAAACTCCCTAAGAAGCACTGTTTAACTCAGAGGACAGTCAACACTTACTGTTCCCTGTGAAAATTGTTGGCTCATAAGGGGCTGGAGGGACTTCTTGCTGTGTGAGTCTCAGCCTAGCGAGTCACCAAGGCATACAGTAAGATGGCAAGTAATCCCAGCTCACGCTCAAACACATTTGCAGTTGTCATTCAGGTAAGAGCTTACATACATTTTTCAATTTAATCTTACTGGATTTAATGGGGTTTGGAATGTCCTTAATGACTGAGCGATCTTCTGACTTGGAGCTTCAACCACAGGCTGTACAAAAACAAACCGTGCAAACCTCCTCTCACCCTTGCACCTGCATCTGTAATCCACTGCTTATCACCAACCTCAGTAAAATGAAGACTACATCTCTTTGATGGTCTTGAAGAGCAAATCAACATCTGCCAGGGATGCTTTAGCTATAGTTGCTCCTGACTTGGTCTGGAAGAAAGGCCTTCTACAAGCAATTGCAACCCAGTTTTCTGAGACCTTTATGAAATTATGCTACATGATGGTTAGACTATTACACGGATAGCAAGTACAGCTTATAATTAGTAGTCAAAATTAAAAACAATTGTATTCATTATACAGATTTTTCTGTAGCTCTTAAATCTTTCTATGTTTACTTAGATATCTTCCCCAAGAAGAGAAGTTGGAGGAAAGAGCATGTTTTCCTGTTGGGAAGAGGATCCTTTTCAGCTTACTGATTGAGAGGACATACTTTCCATCCCATTTTACCTCTTACTTCTCCCAAGGGTTGACACAGACAGAAAAAAGTCTAAATCACAAACGGCAATCGTAAGCCCCACTTAGGCAGCTAAGTTCAAAACGTATATCTTGTAAATTCCACCCTAAGCTGCTGCTTGGCTCTGGTGAAATCTACCCTGTAGCTCTGTTTCCATGGTAAAATCTCCATCTCGTCAGCTGCTGGCCATAGTGACAATTAGTCAAATCCAAGTGCTGTTGTCCAAGCACAAGACCTGGTGGATTTCCCAAAGAGATGCTTCCCCATCTATTTCACCTTGCAAGGAGAAGACCTAAGTTTAAGCCTACCCCTTGCCTCACGTCGTACTTTGCTGCTGACTGCCTGGTTGGACACGTGCTATGGCACCCTTCTCTAGGTAATAAGGGATGGCTCAAGCCCTCTTCATACTGGGGGCACAGTTACAACAGGAGGGACTGTAAAAAACTGACTTGAAAATAACCATCAGCCTGTAAGCTGGACTGCCGTTTTGGGAGGTAAGAAAAGGGTGGTACAGAGGTGCACCCATAAATCATCTAACTGGCTAAAAAGGGCTTTCAGTCCCAACTCTTGTGATTTTGTCAGCGAGATAGCTTTAATTTGAGGAGTCAGGCTTACATCTTCTCTTAAAATTTAGTATCTTGGCTCCTACTATAATCAGCAGAGATCTGATTGATGCAGTCAAGGGAGCCTGGAGGGTGATTCAGATGCCCTACCAGCACGGATGGTCTTCAGTTCCCTTAATATTGGCTCCTTCTGCCATTTGATACTCCGGGGCAGATGAGACATCTGCATGGGGCTGGCAGACATGACGCAAGACAGAAGAAGGCCGTGTTCTTTTTGGTGCAGCAACAGGATGCCAACCGGGATACTCCACAACACCTAAAATAGCATTAGACACCTGCTTTTAGGCAACTGAATCCTGGTTTTAGAGAGATTAATCATTTCTATATTCATCAATTATACAGAATATATCTCTGTGGATTGGAGTGAACCGAACTCCCACGTTGATGCCTGAATTTCAGTGTTCTCACTCGGAATCGAATCTCCTCACCTGGAATTGAATCTCCTCCCCCAACAAGATTAAGTGCCCTAAATACGGGTGTCTAGCACAATCTCCAGTACCCCACCTGGACTCCAGCTGCTGCTGCAGGAGGGTGAGGGTCTCCCAGCAGTGCCGTGTCTTCTCCATCAGCCCCACGCAATTACTCTGGACACACAGAGGTATCTCAGAGGACTTTGGGCACCTGTCACTGCATCCTGCCCGTAGTGTCCTGAAGATGGCTGGGAGGATGATGTCAGTATGGTCAGTGCCGGGGGCATTCTGATGTCTCTGGGAAGGGCTAAGCCAAAGTCTGCACCGTCGTTGTCCACAAGGCTTTTGCCGCATCTGCTGGCTGTGGTGGCTTCACCGCTGGCTCGCAGGGGCAGCACCGATTCGCTCCATGCTGATTTTGTGCTATGTACTGCTTTCTGACTTGAGAAGGATATCGGAGGCTGATGTTGAAATTTCCATTTTTGATCCTCCAGTTCTCTGACCTGGTGACACCAGCAAAGTAACGCAAGCTGTGCCCTCGGACACTAACAGTGCCCATCGTGGATCTCCCAGCACTTTCCTACTAGTTAGAGCTGCACTACTAGGTTTTTTTTTTATTTTTACTGCCAACCTAGTCACTCCAGGAGAGATTTGTGAATTTTACTTCAATATTCAGTGGTTTGAAATTCTTTTTTGGTATCAGCACAGGCTTTGCAGAGTGGCACCACGTGCACTGAGAGTCTGAATAATTCAGATAAAATTTATCATTGGAGTGCACGGGCTTCATCGGCCTGCCTTTTCGGGCAAGAACAAACTTTAGCCTCTGTGCACACTAGTAAAGGCGTAGGAACAGCAGACAGCAAGAGAAATCTTACATGCACTGGGGCTGTGACAGGAGGGGCTAAACTAAAGAAATTAATGGGGATCATCCCCAGGCACAGAAGGAGAGAGTGAATGTCTTGATGTATTTGTTTACAACATGCAAAGAGATTCACTTGGCAAATATACAGAATTGTCTTTGCATGTAAGTACGCTTAGATACTCTTGCTTGTGAACACATCTTTCCATCGTGAGACAGCAATTCACATAGCTCTGACCACTTATTTTATCTCAGTGAGCAGGTGTAAAGGATAATAAACTCCCTTCCAACAAAACCCTGATGCCACATTGCCGTTTCGTGTCAGGCGAGGAGTAGCAGGGATAAAAGGAAACCTCGGTGCCGAGATGATGAGAGGTTTCCATTGTCGGCTCCAGACACGACCCCATGAGCGATGCAGGAGAGCAAAGATGACACACCAACTCAGATGGGTTTGGGTAAACCTGTTATTTGAGATCCCTGAACCCCATCCCAGCTGTTTCAAAAATGGAAGCATTACATTAGCAGTTTGCACAGGGACAGGCAGTAAACACCTAGAGCATTTTTATATTTGTGGATAAACGTGAATTTACCTTCTTCTCTCGCTAAAATAACCATTTAACTTAAGGGGATAAATTCTTCTCCTTAGCCAGCTTTCAAACTCAACTCACCGTGTAATAAGCAAGGGATAACCTGGCATCAAAATTCAGAAGCATCATTTAAAAAAAAAAAACCAAACCCAACACAAAAGCAGTTTTANCAACTCACTGTGTATAAGCCAAGGGATAAGCTGGCATCAAAATTCAGAAGCATCATTTAAAAAAAAAAACCAAATGCAACACAAAAGCAGTTTTCGTGGAAACCAGGAGGCTAAAAGCACAGAAACACCCTGCTTACATGCAGGCTTTCTGGGACAGCAAATTTTCTTTCCCTGGTACTTGATTCAGTTGAACCAATTCACAAGCTGTCACCAGTGGAGGAAGAAAGAAGTAGCAACTCCTTTAGATAAAAGAAAACACTTCATTTGGTGTTTCAGACAATTCTATACTTGACTTCCAGTGGGATGAGTCTGCTCAAAGTGTTAATATATTGAATTTCTTTGGTGGTGGTGCTTAAATACAGGTTAGAAATGAGAGCACCGTGTATTGCCCTGAGGCCAGTCAGGGTGGTCCCTGACAAGAATCCAGTTCCTCCTGTCACTGTGATTTACCAACAAATGCCTAAAAAAAGCCCTGGAGAGGGGGCGTAGGGGGGCATGAGCAGCCACTCCTGTCGCCAGCCTGCGAACCTGGCGCAGAATTAGCAAGGTGTCAATGTCACTGTGCTCTCGTGTCCTCCCCAGCGCCTGCGTGACACTGCAGGATCTGGTCANAAAAAAAAAAAAAAAAAAAAAAAATGTTGCAAGTGCCTTTGCGATAGATACTTCTGCGAGCGCATGGCAGGAGAACCAACAGCCGGGTGAGAATGAGGTCCATCAGTGATGGGCAGGCACACCAGGCTGCTCACTGCCTCCCGAAACCCGCAGATGCAGGAGGGAAGCCACAGCTTCCAGCAGCAGAGGAGCTTTACCGATGGGGACGTGCAGGGTCCAGCACTGACCACGTTCAAGTGTGAGTGATGAAACAGCGATGCCTGCAAACATCTCACTCAGCGTGGGAACAACAGGAGACTGCTGTCAAAGAGGGTACAGCTGCCTTAAGTCACACAGATGCTGGGTATACCCACAACAGTTAATATTACAGAAATAACATATTTAAAAGCCAGTGGTACCACACAGAGTTATGCAAGTGACAATTATACATTTTGCAAAAAGTTGAGCCATATTCATTACAACAAGGAGTCGAGTGGTTCACAGTAGACAGCGTCTCTCATCTCTGCTCCTGTCTTTTCCTTTTGGCTAGGTCATGTTTTAGACAGACTTTGCTGAAGGTTGAGCTGCTACCCACTGAACCAAGATGACAGTCTGGAGTGACTGAAATGTTAGATCAAGGACCTGGGCCAAAGAACACGTTGTTATAAACAAGCCTAATACTGCAAAGCTCAGTTCTTGTTTAGTTATTTTTTGAAGTCTTTGTAGGTGGAGTTGTTGCGGGGAAAAACTGCTCAGCTCCCACGGTACTACCACTATTCACGTTCTTTAGAAGAGCTTCATTGCAGAACAGGTGATAATTAAAACCAAAATAAGACTATTACACTTCTAAATTATGCATGGATAACTGCATAGGAAGGCATCTACTATATAGCATCCACAGTAACTGTTTCCATATGAAACAGCCGGAGAGGGCTCCTTGCAATCTTAGCAATACATTTCAGTATTTGACCAGAAAGAGAAATAACATAAAAGCATCCATAGAGCAGCACAGTGTTGTCATGGAGACAGGCGAATAGTATTTTCCCTGCAGAAAGGCATCACTCAGAGCAGTGACACTTGAGCAGGTCACCTCCATTCACGCAGGCATGAGCACCCCTCTCCCACCACCCAAAGCCGGGGGGACAGAAAGGCAGGGTGCCTGCCAGCGACAAGCAGCTTGCAGACAGGCAGGTTGGAGCTCTGGGGCAGAGAAGAGGATGAGTATGGGACACTAGAACAGGCTTGTAACACCAGATGTAATTGCCTGGGATTGCTACTGCGGTAGCGTTGCATTTGCCCATGCTCGGTGGCGGGATACTGTTACTCATGATGTACGTTTCACTTGATGGTAATTTCCTGCACAGCACGGCCACCCCTCCTCTGAGGTTCTGCCTGCGCTGAAATGCTGCGATCATGGTCCTTAAACAGCTTCTAAAATAAATGCCATTTTTCCCCAAGCTGGAATACTGGTACCCCCCGGCTCTCCACCTGGGACCGCATCCCTGGGAGAGGAACAGGCCAACAGAATATTTGCGGGGCACATCACTGGCTTAAAATGCATGAAGCGCCCCCTCATCTTTTTGGTGGTGCTGGCGGGGAGTAATTTTAACCTTGCCGTAACAGTCATCCCAAAATATCCTTTCTGAACAGCCTTACAAAAGCTGCCAGGCAAATCTTTCATAGCTTTAAGTATTACTGGTACTTTCCAGATAACGTAATTCTGCTTTCTCTGGGCCATTCCTGACATATTACACGTGCGCTGCATGACTGCAGAGGCAGCAGGACAACAAAAGGATTGCCAAGACCGACTACCTCCCTGGAGCCCAGCTCCTGGGACTTCTCGCCTCTCACCTCCACGAAGCACACTGATACGGTAGGCGAAGCGGAGGAAACGTGCCGAGATCCAAGTGTCACTCTGATTAAAAAANAAAAAAAAAAAAAAAAAGAAAAAAAAAAAAAAAAGCCAAAACTCTCCCTTCAAACAGTCAAACTCTGCTTTATATCCCCCAAAGGCAGCAAAGCCCAATCTGTGCTTCTGCAGACCAAACCCAGAAACTGGCTTTGATGTCCTAAAGGAATGATGAGTAGGGGGTACATCGCCCGCAGCTGCCTCTTTAGTGAGCTCGGAAGGGCTTAACGATGGCTTCTGATTGTCATAGGAAGAAAGTGGATTCTTAAACATCCAAATTGTGATCCTTTTAGACTTTTACAGAGCAAAGTCAGCATTCTAATTCCTACTTAAAAGCCAGGCAGCACAGGGTTGTCTGCGAAGCAGATGCACAGCAAGATACAGCAGGTAAGTCTGTGCTGGATTTAAAGCCCATTTATAGCTCTGGACAGCAGTTACAAAGATGCGCTGATAGGACCTTAATAGACTTTTTAAAAAATAAATGCCAGTAGTGACTCAGGATTAAATTCTGCAGTTCTTCTTGCTTAGACAAATGTTCTGAGCTTTCAAACACACTGCATACTGCAACAGGCAGATGTTGATTAAATCCAAGTGAAACTGGAGGCTTCAAACTATCCCTTTTGCACCCAAACTCATTCTATAAATGCAAACAAAAAAAAAAAAGAAAAAAAGAAAAAGATAAACCACAATACCAAATCCACAAGAACCTTCTTACAGCTAAACCTGAGGAAATGAATCATAGAATCGGTTAGGCTGGAAATGACCTTTAAGATCATTGAGTCCAACTGTTAGCCTGCCAAGTCCACCACTAAACCATGTCCCCAGGCACCACACCTACACGTCTTTTAAATACCTCCAGGGATAGTGACTTCACCACTTCCCTGGGCAGCCGATTCCAATGCTTGATAACACAATCAGTGAAGAAATTTTCTTAATATCCAACCTAAATCTCCCCTGGCACAACTTGAGGCCATT
>RSEF01000001.1:167745112-167758230 GCA_003993805.1 Himantopus leucocephalus | reverse complement strand
ATGGGCCCACCTCTTAAGCCTGTCTGGGTCCCTCTGGATGGCATCCCTTGCCTCCAGCTTGTCTGCCTCACCACACAGCTTGACATCATCAGCAAACTTGATGAGGGTGCACTCAATCGCACTGTCCAGGTCACCGATAAAGTTGTTGAACAGCACTGGTCCCAGTACCGACCCCTGAGGAACATCACTTGCAACTGGTCTCCACTTGGACATTGAGCTGTTGACCACAACTCTTTGTGCAGCCATCCAGCCAATTCCTTATCCACCAAGTAGTCCATCCATCAAATCCGTGTCTCTCCAATTTAGAGACAAGGATGTCATATGGGACAGTATCAAATGCTTTGCACAAGTCCAGGTACATGATGTCAGTTGGTCTCCCCTTATCCACCAATGCTGTAACACTGTTGTAGAGGGCCGCCAAATTTGTCAGACATGATCTGCCTTTAGGGAAGCCATGTTGGCTGTCACCGATCACCTCCTTATTTTCCATCTGCCTTAGTATAGTTTCCAGGAGGATGTGCTCCATGATCTTGCTGGGCACAGAGGGGAGACTGACTGGCCTGTAGTCCCCTGGGTCTTCCTCTTTTCCCTTTTTGAAGATAGGGGTTATGTTTCCCCTTTTCCAGTCGGCAGGAACCTCACCAGACTGCCATGACTTCTCAAATACGATGGACAGTGGCTTGGCAACTACATCAGCCAGTTCCCTCAGGACCTGCAGATGAATCTCATCAGATGGTTTTGAAACTGATCTTCTACAGTGGTCAGTTCCTCATTCTCCCAGTCCCTGCCTTTGCCTTCTGCAACATGGGCATTGTGGTTACAGCCCTTGCCAGTGACGACTGGGGCAAAAAAGTCATTGAGTATCTCAGCCTTGTCCATGCCCCAGGTGACCAGGTCTCCTGTTTCCTTCCAGAGAGGACACACATTTTCCCTAGTTTTCCTTTTGTCACTGACGTGCCTGCAGAAGCTTTTCTTGTTGCCCTTGATGTCCCTGGCCAGATTTAACTCTAGCTGGGCTTTGGCTTTCCTAACCTTATCCCTGACTGCTTGGACAATTTCTCTGTATTCCTCCCATATATCACCTCTCTGATTTATACAAATTCTTAAACGTTTATATTATAGTAAGAGTTAATCCTTGACAATTGCAAACAACCCCACACAATCCATGCCCCTGGTGGCTTTTTTTCTGATCTTTCCTACAGCTCTTTACTTCTGGGCTAATAACCCTATATATGCAGAAATAAATGTACCTGGAAGGATGTCCTGGCATGGTAATTAATCACATCTTTATACTGCTTTAGCACACACAATGCTGAAGACCATCTCACTATCATATGAGAAGTTTCTCTTACCAACTACAGTCCATGTTTTCATTTCTCATTCTACCACAGTCACTAAAAGACCTTTGTCTTTTTTTGAATGTGAAGATAAAAAGAAACTGGCCTTGAGGTAAGAGCTATTTGGGTTACACAATTGCATTGGCTGTGTTCCACTGATGACCACGACCGCAATGTTTCATTTTTCAGAAACTTTACAGTAATCAGCTCCTCCATTTTAATAAACAAAGTTTCACCTGTTAGATCTTCTAGAATGTGAGAAAACACTTTCCGTTGTTGCTGACATGACTATAAATCCCTTTGAGCTTCTTTACTGATGCTCTTCAAGAATTCATATTATATCTTTCCAATGTGACAACTTTGTGAGCTGTGATGCTATCTGTTGAGACTAGTCAACTGTTTCCCCTCATATTCTCAAACATTGAATAAAACTTCTCAGTCCTGAAGTTAGTGTGAAATAGGAACACCACCAGCTCAGAGTAATGATGAGCAGCAAGAACATTTATTACAGCTCAAATGAAAACTAACAACCTGTATGTCACTCCAATGGGAAATACCACTACTAACATCCTGCATGCACTGAGAGCAAATACTTTTGCTATAATTGATAGTCCTAAAAAAAGGAAAAGGAAAAAAGATAAAAAAGGATGTTTAACAAACATCAGTAACACTTCTGCATCCATTTCTGTTTTGAAACTTTAACAGGTAAATATTTGAAAGAATACAGATATCACTCAGCACTAGTAAAACATAGACATTTTGCTAATCTTTTAGAATGTTTAATTGTCAAGAATTGAAAAAAAATCATTATTTAATCTTCTTCATTGGCAAATAGAAGCTTATTCTGGTGGCTACACGTCTTTGTTCACTAAATTCTACTTTCTTTCTTAGCAACCAGATAGTTCATGTAACTTACTGTTTTCCAAAAAACTTAATAAGAATTTTAGATCTTTTAGATTCTTCAAAACAGAGTTTCACAAACTGTTTCTAAAATAAAAAAATCAAGTTCGAATGATGTGAAATTCATCCAGAAAATACAAGTTAAAAAATAAAACAGAAAAACAAAATTGCTATTAGAGCATCTCATGAATTACCATTCACCTAAAAACATGAGTACATGCATGCACATGTATACAACACTCTGCACAAGCTGAAAATAAAAGTTATTGTAAAGTGTTAATTCTTACATTTACAGTTAATAAAAATGGTTTGGGTATAGCACCAATCCCTTCAACCCCAGACTTTTTTCACATTTAGAATATTAGATGAGCTGTTGCAGAATACCAAGTCCACAGGAGTAGCAAGATCTAATTTTATCCAGAGGTATTATAAATTTAAACCTTTACATATCAAAGAAAAATACCTAAGATTTTGCAACATACTCTAGTTATCTGTCCTTCAAAGTGAATATCTCTAACCAAATCACAGTACAGTACATTTTCTTTTCTGCACAGAACACATTTATGCAGTTCAAGTAATTCTCTCTCCTAGGCTTTCACTATGTATTCACTGAACTACTCTTCATCTTCTCTACCTTAAAGTATTTCAAAAGAGCAAGTACAGTAAGCAACAGTCTGTAGAAAGAGCCATGCATTTTAGGGCATGACCCTAAGTTGGGAACAGTTGAAGTTACAGTATACATAAGTATCAAACCACTAAAATCATTTAGATTAACCATAATATTATGTCTTTGCTTTGCTAAGTTATCTCATAAGTCTAAATTTGGTTGGATTCATTAAAATATTCACCACAACAACTATGGTATCAGCTTCCACAAATTTAACCTAGGTTACATAGTTCATTAAAATCTCGGTTCCAGGTAAATTGCAGAGTCCTTAGTTGTGCGGAATTCGATTATAATTATTTGGAATCATTCATATTTGCCTACCATCATAGGTCAAGTTTAAGCAATCAAAATTTCAGTGATACCAAGCACAGATAAACAATATGGACTTTATATTAGGGATATTTATCCTTTATTTTCTTATCTGCAAAAATGAACCTTAAGATGTCTGTTTTCTAAGAAGATTGAAAGTAGAAGACTAAAAGTATATTTCTTTTATCTATTTTTTAATACTGTAAACATGAACTTGAGCTAGAATAATTAAATAAGCAGAGGGTTTCTAAGAGGCTTCTTCATTTTCCTCAAGGTGCAGGATTTTCAAACTGATGTACTATTTAATTCATTACTTTCTGCTTCTATACTGTTAAACTACAGGTACAATGGCAGAGCATTACGAAATAGCTTTTACAACAACACTGCATTAAGTTTACCAACTGTATCAAGCCAGATTCCACCTAGTTTCACATTCAACATCCGATTTTCTCACAGAAGATACACAGAGGAGAGTGTGATGCATTATTGAATCAATCTGGATGTTCTTTAACCACATGTTGTAAACGATCGACTTACTAAAGTAGAGAGGTTTGTATCTTCTTCAAATTATTCTGTCTTTAATACAATTAATTAGTCATGTAAAAAAAAATATCTTCCTAACACCTGAAGAAAATTATTTTGTAGAAATGAGTACCTGGCTTAATTCTGATTTGTGTTTAAAAGTAGGAAATGTCAAGGTTTTGCTTTTTGACTTAGTTATTATATTAAATCACCCACATACTTGATTGGGGGGCAAAGAAATCTGCAAACCAGGCCTTTTCACCATTAAAAGAGCTTAATAAATTACAGTGAAAGAGGACGTAGATATAATTGCCAGACTGACCATGAAAATAACTGACGAACAAGTGCTAAAAATATTTGACTCACCACAGGGCATAATGAAAAGGAAATTAAGGCATATTATTTTTAAATTTTTGTGTACAGAAATAAAAATTAGCAAGCCAATGTTCAAAAGACAGAATCACAAGCAACTTCTGACAAAGAATGTCAATGATTACTAAAAATGAAAATATCAGTCATATGGAGGTGTGTTCTATTTAGATGAAATGATATTCAAATGTAGCTAGTTCTTGGAAAACATTTTCCTCCTACACACATTCTTAAAGCTGACTTTTTCATTATGGAAATGATTACTACTATTACACCACTTCCATATTTCTACATTGCCACCCCAGTGATTGATGTAATTTACTTTAATCAGACACTCAAAAATCAATGAGCTACACTGCAGATAGCTTATGTCCCAATACCCCACTTCTGCAGTAGTGCAGATTAGTCTGGAGTTATTTTACATATTTGCAAAATATGCAAAAAATCCCTACTCATACTATACTTGATGCATATCTGAAGATTGAAAATAAATCAGTAACTTCTATGCAAAACAAATTTTCAAATTCTTTAACAGTACAACTCATTTTTCATAACCTATAACTATTTCAAAAAATAACTGTGTCACTATACCTTGCTAAAGCTGACTTCTCATGGCTGAAATCCTCCAAAGATAGTATGCTCACCTACTTGAATCGCTAAATATCAGGAAAGTACAAGGAAGAAAAATCAACATCATCTCAACTTTTCCCCAGAAATGACTTCAATTTTAGTGGGCATCACTACGTTGCAGATGAAAGGGACAATAAAGACCACGTATACAGTAGAGCAAACTGCCAGACCACTCTTTCAATAAAAGTCAAAAGTCATGTTTGGTCATGTAGAGTCAACCAACCAAACTCTACACTTAGTCTGTACTTCATGATTCTATTATCTACTAAAAATATATCATACAAACATAGAATCATACAATGGTTAGAGTTTGAAGGGACCTTAAAGGTCACTTAGGTCCAACTGCCCTGCCATAGGCAGGGACACCTCCCATTAGACCAGGATGCTCAAAGCCCCATCCAGCATGGCTTTAAACACCTCCAGGGATGAAGCTTCCACAACTTCTCTGGGAAACCTGTTCCAGTGCCTCATGGCTTCTCAAATACAATGGAGAGGGATTTAGTAACTTTGTCTGCCAGTTCCCTCAGGACCCGCGGATGTATCTCTTCAGGTCCCATGGACTTGTGCACATTCAGGTTCATTAGATGGTCTTGTACTTGATCTTCACCTATAGTGGGCTATTCTTTGTTTTCCCAGTCCCTGCCTTTGCCTTCTGCATTATGGGTAGTGCAGCTGCAGTCTTTGCCAGTAACGCCTGGGGAAAAAAAATCATTGAGTACCTTGGCTTTGTCTCTATCCTGGGTGACCAGCTCCTCCGTTTCCTTCCAGCTCAGGCGCACATCTTCCCTAGTCTTTCTTTTCTCGCTGATAGACTTACAGAAGGATTTTTTTGTTTGTCTTGATGTCCCTGGCCACATTTAATTCATTCTGGGCTGTAACTTGCCTAACCTGATATCTGGCTGCTCAATCATTTTCTCTGTATTCCTCCCAGGCTACCTGCCCCTGTTTCCACACCCTATAGGCCTCCTTTTTACTTTTGAGCATGTCCAGAAGCTCCTTGTTCATCCATGCAGGCCTCCTGGCGTTTCTGCCTGCCACCTTCTTTGTGGGGATGCATCGCTCCTGAGCTTGGAGGAGGTGATCCTTGAATATTAATCAACTTTCTTGGGCCCTTCTTCCCTCTGGCGCTTCATGCCACGGCACCATACCAAGCAGATTCATCAAGAGGCTAAAGTCAGCTCTCCTAAAGTCCAGGGTGCGCTTGCTGCGCACCTTCCTCACTGCCTCAAGGATCTCGAACTTGACCATTTCATGGTCACTGCAGCCCAGGCTACCCTTGAGCTTGACACTGCCTACCAGCCCCTCCTTGTTGCTAAGGACAAGGTCCAGCATAGCTCCTCTCCTTGTTGGATCCTCTACCACTTGGAGAAGGAAGTTGTCATCAATACAATCCAAGAACCTCCTGGATTGCCTATGCCCTGCTGTGTTATCCTTCCAACAGACGTCCGGGTGGTTGAAATCACCCATGAGGACCAGGGCCTGCGAACGCAATGCCACCCCTATCTGTCTATAGAGGGCCCCATCCACTCGGTCTTCCTGGTCAGATGGTCTGTAGCAGACCTCCACTGTAATGTCCCCTGCTCCTGATTTCCCTTTAATCCTGACCCATAGGCTCTCAGTCAGCTCTTTATCCATTCCTAGGCCGAGCTCCATGCACTCCAGCTGATCATTGACATATAGGGCAACACTGCCCCCTCATTTCCCCTGCCCTTCCTGGAGAGCCTGTAACCTTCCATGACAACACTCCAGTCACAGGAGCCATCCCCCCACGTTTCTGTGATGCCAGTGAGATCGTAGCCTTGGAGGTGTGCACATGTCTCTAACTCCTCCTGTTTGTTCCCTGTGCTGCATGCATTTGCATAGAGGCATTTCAGCCGTGTCCTCGTTGAGGCTGACTTGGCTGGAGCAATTGTAATTACTTTGTGCTGCTCTCCAGGCAGCATTCCTTTGCCGTGTATTAACGGTGCCTCCCTATTGGCTCCCGTTACCCCAGGAGCTCCTGGCTCATCTACATAAGACTTCAAGTGTGCGGCAGTGTAGCCAGCACATCTCGGAGCAAACGAGGCCCTCACTAGCACACTGTTCCTCTGTCCTTGGTGCATCATCCCTTGGTTTGTCACAGGCAAGCCTGATAATGCCCTCTTCCCCTGTTATCATTAGTGTCAAACTTTACAATCTATTGAGCTGTGCACTAAAGATTCCCTGTAAAATATTATCTACATTTACCCTTTCAGAAACCTGTAATCTGATAAAGATGCTACAGGAATATGAGAAATGCTCATTATAATAATAATCATTCATTTCTCTCTGTGAGAAAAATCCACATAACCAAACAGAGAAATGATGGATCTATGATTTCACAAATGCACTTCCCTTAAGCTGAGTTCTTATTGATGTGTTTATGTAAATCTCTAACAGTAACACTGTCCCTAACAGAATTACACTATATGCCTATAAATAAGAGAACACAGTTCTCTTAAACAAAGAATATTTGACACTTGTGTTTGGTTTTTTTCATATCTGTTTACCTAGGCATTCTGGACAGACTTCAATTATAGCTGTTCAGACAATGTAGAACTCTGTTAACAGCTTATTCAAAGAAGGAAGAAAACTGCAACAGGTAAACTACACCCTCTACAATAATAAACAAATGAAACAAAAAAGCTTCCAATTTTTTTCCTGAATCTCCAAACACAGCAATTATTGCAATATTATTTTCAAAAGATAACTTTTAAGTCAAGTTCATCCCATGTATTCCTTGCATCTGTACAGACACTAGCCATATGCATAAGACTGCTGAAAGCAAGATTCCTACTCCATGTTTGGTCTTATTTAGGAAAAAACCTAGAACAACCAACCCAACATAACCCAGCAAAACCTGGAACAAACACCCCAATGCAACCGAGTAACTGATGTCAGACATGCTAGAGCTCAGCTCAGATAAACACTTTCTCAGCCACATACAAAAGCTATGACTCTAGAAATACACCACCAATCTCAGGATGCTTCTTAGCACTACCGAAGTCTCTCTACAGTTTGGTGATACACTTCGAAATTCACTGCTGGAACAATTTGATCCTTAATTGTATATTCTCACACAGCCCCAGATCAGAATCAGAAATGGTAATAGGGCGCCTCCCAGCTCTTTTATTTTGTCTGTCCTGCCACCCTCCGGGCCAAGAATCACTGTACCTTGCGAATCTCTTGCTCCCTAAATGTGACTGTTTACAATAATCCCATTTTCAATAAGAAACAGCCACTTTCAATATAATCTCAGAACATATTTTGGTTTTAGAGCATGGAAAAAACCCTGCAACTGAACAGGCAAATTCACCTCAACCTTAACGATGGCAGAACTGTAATTTCACTATTATTCTACACTTATTTGTAAGAATAACACTACTTGCCTTTCTGTTAGTCAAGTTGGCTTCCTGATGTGGCAGCCTAAAGCAAATTCCCTTTGGCACCAACCCAGTAGCTGCACAATTATCTTACGTACCTTAGGCTTTGGTTAAGCAGGAGTACAACAAAAGTTCTGAACCAAGCCTATTACCATCAATAAAAGAATATGGAAGTGAGTGTACTATCCACACCACACAAAGTAAGAAGAAAGAAGGTAGAAATCATAAAACACCCTTGTTTAAAGTACTAAACCACCTTTCTTTGAAAGACTAAACTACAACTCATACATGTAATGAAACTTGTGAAGTAGAGGTTTTGTCAGAGGTGATAATCTGAAGTCCTATAACATCAGGAAATAAGAGAATGAAAAGATAACAAATTAGAAAAATAGCATGAAACCACAATAATATTTTGTTCTACAAACAGCGTTTTCAGGAAAGTCAACGATTTTTCCAGTGACCCATCATACTTCACCAGCTGTCATTTTGTTGGTCTGCTTTGAAAGTACTACTTCCTTTTTCCATGCAGGGGGGCAGAGGGGAAGGAAAAAAAAGCAAACCAGATTTAGATTCACATATACATTTAACATGTTTTTTAATGTTGTGCTAGTACTTGTGCTTACAACATGTAAGCTCACTTTACACCGATTCTGAGAAGTAAAATAAAAAAAGAACATGACTTTCACTGTCTTTTGATACTTCATCCAACTGCCAAAACCACAGAATCACTGAATGATTGAACTTGGAAGGGACATCTGGAGATCATCTTGTCCAACATCACTGCTCAAGAAGGATCACCTAGAAAAGGTTGCCCAGGACCATGTCCAGATTAAGAATTTATTTTTCTTATGCACTACCTGGCTCCTGGATGACAGGATGAGCAAATGAACATCTACACAAACCTCCTAAAATGTATGACACCTAACACACCTGGAACAGATAAAAGTGTAAGAATTTATTCTGCCCACCAAAAAGAGAAATGTGTCTTCAACGGCAAAACATAGTTTCACTGATTTTTCTTTCCACTTTTTTAAACAAATAGGTATTTTCCTGGGGGAAGGTATTCTGGGGTCTGTTCTGAGGAGAGAGGGGGTGTTGGAATGGTTTTTTTTAAAAGGAAACAATAGACAATTTTTGTGACTATCATTGGTTCCATTATCGATAATCATCTCTTCTCTAGGTGTAGAAAAGCATATAAAATGTTGTCTTTGCAGACACTGAAGCATACCAAACTAAATTCAGGTTTCTAATAAGAAAGGTATTGTAAAGATAAAGTTACAGTAAAGGCCAAAGTAAACAGCAGAACCATCTCACTAAGAACAAAAGAAAACTGTCTTGCCTAGAGACGTTACATATATATTGCAAGGAATTCAAAAGAATCAGGAAATCTGTAGTTACAATATGTTACACTCCATTCTCTAATTTAGGACACATCTTTTACGGAACATGGAAAGAATTTACTTGGGTTTTAACTCATTTTGAAACACAGAAGTGTGATGATCTCAGAACAGACACCATATCAGCCTTTTCCACTATTTGGACTTTTGACACTTCCAAGACTACGGTAAGTGCTTCTTAATTCACAGGGACTTACTTTTTTCCATACGAACAATTAGCAAGGACAACAAGAGTTGCTTCCTACGTTGCATGTACTATTATTTTTGCACTTCCAGTGTTACTTTATTCCTCTCTATTTCTCACTTCAAGGTTGAAAAAACTAAATTTTTTTACGGTCACAGCACTATGCTCTGGGTAACCTCCTATTCTGTTGAAGAGATGATATCCAGAAAGATAGCTGGCACTTTTAAGTGTTCAGCATGAAGACTTTTGATCACTTGCAGTAGTTATAAAGCTGGCTAGGCATAACATCCTTATGAACAACTACAATATCAAAATTCAGTCACTCTACTTCCAGCTCTAATAGCAAATCTTGGAGAAGCAGTGAGAAATCTTTCACTGCTATGGGTCCAGTCCCATAGGAACAGGCAGATCAATATATCTGGGTTAAAACCATCTATTAATTTCCTGAGTTGAAAGAAATTTAATGCACAAGCTATATATTGCCTTGCTCATTGTCAATCTCATGGCAATTAGTACATGCATCTAGTGTCAAACTTCAGAAATTTCAATAAAAGATCAATAGCTACCAGCTACTTTTCAGGCAGAATTATTATAGCAAAGAGCATTTGGTCTTCAAATTATCACATTTCTCTTCCATACTGACAGCAGTCAATTCTATATCAACTTTTTTCTTTTGACTTTTTTTTTTTAAATTTTGTGTAAAATGAAGACTGAACTGGAAAGCAAAGTTTATACTAAAAAAATAAGAATAAAAATGTGAACATTTGTTCTGGTGACTTACGACTTAGAAAAGAGTTGCTCTAACCTCTTATGTGAGCTTTTCTGTATCAAAATTCAATGGCAGCTACTGGCTAAGCCCATACAACTTACACTTACCAAATTTTATTTCTGAGGCACACTTTTTTCTCTCAGATTTTCGTTTCCATATTTATGATGGCTAGGTACAAAGCTATGTTGTACCTCTGCGCGTTTCAGTCACATTACAGTGTTTCATATTGTTAGGACAGTGTGTGAAGTTTTGGTATTGCCTACACAAAGGGACACATAATCATTTGCTATATTTGTTCACAGCTGTTACATCTGCATGAGTTTGTTACTGGTAAAATTACATGCACACAATGGTAAATTGCCTGTCCCTTCTAAGTAAGAAATAAAAAAGTTCTGGTTCAAAATAAAAAAAACAACCAAACAAAAAAGCAGACATCCATCTGGAAGAATGTAAAAACAGCAATTTGTACTATGCTCTTACAGTCTGTACTTCACCAAAAAAAATTGCCCTTAAAACTTTCTGTGCTTGATGCCTCGTAACATTGGCGTTATTCATGGGATTCAACTTACTACACCTAAGCATCAAAAGCATTCTGGACATCACAGTGTATCTACAACTTCTGCACTGACAGCGAGAACACAGAAATAACCAGAGCCCCAGCCACACACTGGAGGACACAGGACACCATGTTTAGGCAACGGAATCCCACATGCTGTCTTCTGCCTGCATGAACAGTCTTGTAGGAACTGTCTGAAGACAAAGGTTCGCTTCATCTTCAAGACATGACAACTCAGAAACCCTTGTGTCCTTGTGCTACTGTATGCCTCTGTTTTGATGATTAAGATAAATAGCTAGTGCCTGGATGTCTGAATTCAGAATTGTCCTACCAGTTTACAGGGTACACACAGGGAAGCTGGAATTTAAGCTTGCCTATGTTTGTATCCAGGTGTGGTAGCACTCTAAGACCCTTTCAGAAAGAGGGCAGTAGAAAATGTACAGAAAATATCAGCTTTCTAATTAAAGCAGCTATCCTTCACTGATCTTTCCAAAGAGGACAACAACTTTTCCCACATTTATTGCTACGCAGGCTTCCACTACAAGACAAATGGTGGGGAAGTCAGTACTGTAACATGAATTTACCACGAAAATTTTTGGTCTGACTCAGCTAATACCCACCTCACACCTCATGCATTCATACATGCTAGAAGAAGTGACTTGACAGTTCTAATTATTCCTTCTGCTTAGCAGATATGTGAATTCACACAAATTTTAGCTGTATTTGAGACTGAGGTACCTGAGAATGGCTTGACGATTTTGGAGATGAGACTTTTAAAAATAAATTTCTACAGTGTACAGTGAAAATTCAACATATAAAATATTAAAAGCTATGAACATTTTCAATATTTTTAATTGGTTAGCATTCACCTACTTTCTACAAGACCTACTTTTATACCAGCTCTACTGGGAGAAGTATCACCTGCTGACATCTTATAAGAAAACAGAGAGCCAGGAGAGGTATTTTCCAAGGAACTGTCCCCAGTAAAAATAGGGGAGAAAAGTGACTTAATGGCAGAAGAGGAAATCATAGCTTATGTTCTTGGTAAGTGCAAATCTTTTGCAAAACTGTCAGAGAAATTCATTAGAAACAGTCAATAAAAATTCATTTGAAACAGTCAATAAAGCAGATGTTAAGCTCAGCAAAATGAAAAAAACTGCCACAGTAATGCTAAAACCCAGTAAACTCTAGAACACTGAAATTTTCAAAAACAGCGTTCACATTACAGGCTCTTTAGGAAGGACAGGCAGGGGAGACAAGGCGGGGGTGTTTCCCTCCATGTCAATGACCTGCTGGAGTGCATGGAGTTCCACCTGGGGACAGATGAAGAGTCTACTGAGAGCTTACAGGTCAGGATCAAAGGGAGGGCAGGGGCAGGTGACATTACAGTGGGCGTCTGCCAGAGGCCACCTGACCAGGAAGACCGAGTGGATAAGGCCCTCTACAGACAGATAGAAGCAGCTTCAGTTTACAAGCCCTGGTCCTCATGGGGGACTTCAACCACCCAGATATCTGTTGGAAGGACAACACAGCAGGGCATAAGCAATCCAGGAGGTACCCGGAATGCGTTGATGATAACTTCCTTCTCCAACTGACAGAGGAGCCACCCTCAGCAAGTTTGCTGATGACACCAAGCTCTCTGCTGTGGGCGACATGCTGGAGGCAAGGGATACATTCCAGAGGGACCCAGACAGGCTTAAGAGGTGGGTCCATGAAAACATCACGAAATTCAGTAAGGCCAAGTGCAAGGTACTGCATGTGGGCCAGGGCAATCCCAAGCACAAATACGAGCTGGGCAGAGAATGGACTGAGAGCAGCTCTTGAGGAGAAGGACCTGGGGGTGTTGGTTGGTGAGAAGCTCAGTGTGAGCCAGCAATGTGCACACTTCCAGCCCAGGCGGCCAACCGTATCCTGGGCTGCATCAGAAGTGTGGCCAGCATACTAAGGGAAATGACTCTGCCCCTCTACTCCACTCTCCTGAGACCTCACCTGTGTCCAGCTCTGGGGCCCCCAACATAAGAAGGATGTGGACTGGTTGCAGCAAGTCCAGAGGAGGGCCACAAAGATGATCAGAGGG
>RSEF01000001.1:167661182-167677005 GCA_003993805.1 Himantopus leucocephalus | reverse complement strand
AGTCCCCTAATCATCTTTGTAGCCCTTTGCTGGACCCTCTCCCCTGTCCTTCTTGAACTGGGGAGCCCAGTTCAACTTCCGAGAAGCAGATGCTTCTCCACAGAGTTTGAACCCTCATTCAAGGGAAATAGCCATAGCAACAGTCCAGGTTTCTCAGTTTTTCAGCTATTACACTCAAAGTCTTATTACCAGCAAAAGGGACCACACAATATGCCTGTAGATACAAGATTTCATCATTGATCTAATTTAACAGTCTAATTTGACATTCTAATCAAAATACCACAAAAAGTAATTCTTAGTCCAGTTGCCATAGTCCTGTGATTCAAGGTCCAATAACATGTTAAAGTAGTTATGAAGAAAACCCTTTGTAGTAGCTGCTGCTGTGCTTTCCCTCCCAGACTCCCAAAGGTGATGGCAGCAACCTTCTTCCATGAGAAAGGCTGGAGGGAGTTGTCAGTTCCCTGAGCTCTTCTCCAGGAAGAGTTTGATGCTGGTGGTAGGGATCCCTCCTCCTGTGGTCTTGGAGTCTGCTTGGGTTTATTTGTATATATTTTCTTAACGCTGTCTGCGTACATTAACTTTCTCTTCATTGATTCTCAGTCATTCAATTTTCTGTTCTTTCTGTTACCTCTACATTGGTTTAACAAGATTATATTCCTGTGATGACCATCATGGTTTGCATTTGCAGTGTGGGAGCTCTGTTATCCTGTGTTTACACACTTGCAAATCACTTTTTATTTCTATATATAGTTCAGTATACACTTGTTATCGCTATAAACTAAAATTAACTCAAATCAAACCTGACTAGTAGACCATTGCCGTCGTAGCTAAAAGAAGCGTAGGATGGGACAAACATAAACAAGTACTGAGGCCTTGTATTCTCAGCCAATACAAAAGCCTTTTGCTATTAATGACAAAAATTGTATTTCTTCACTCTGGAAATATTTTGCTCCAAGTGGCTACCTACCGTACCTGTGCAGATAGATAGACCTAGTGGTCAGCTCCTGTAGACCAGAACCCGATGTCTGAAGTCACACACATACAGATAAATGTGAGTAGACAGTTCATGTACACATCTGAAATGATCATTTTCCCTAGTGAGAAGGAGTAAAGAACTGGCCTGTAATTAATTATGTAATCATGTAACTGGAGACTGCAGGATAATACCTATGCAAAAAAATGGGATTAAGGTTGTCAAGGCAAGATTAATTGTGAAAATGTTTTTAATTATTAAATGTTGGAGTTTATTTGTAGCATTTCTAACTATTTGAATTTTGGTTTTTATGTTTGTGTTTTTCTGGTTTTCTAATCAGCACACTAACTCCTTCCTTAATATCAGTTCCTTGAAACTATATCATATAAAAATCTAGCTTTTCAGTGGATTTAGATCTTTAGCACCACAGCATAGACCTCTGGCACTTAAACTAATAAAATAACTATTAACAGTTAAAAATTATTATTAGAAACATATACCTTACCATGAATTTTTTTTCAGCTGTGCTGGGTCTGTGATGGAATTAACTTTCTTCATAGCAGCCCATATGCTGCTGTGGTTTGCATTTATGGCTAAAACGTTGCTGGTAATATACCAAAGTTTTAGTTGTTTCTGAACAGTGCTTGCACAGCATCAAGGTTATCTCTCTTCCCCCCCAGCCCTAGTCCTCCTGGAAAGCAAGTTGGCTCAGGGTTGGCAAGAAGTTGGGAGGTGTCACACGGAGAACAGCAGACCTAAACTGACCAAAGGGACATCCCATATGTTGTGCTTTAAACAGAAAACACAGTATTAAGGTCTGACTTCGTGCTCAGCAAGAAAGAGGGAAAGAAGGAGGAAGGGATAACATTTGTGGTGATGGTATTTGTCTTCCCAAGCAACCATTATGTGTGCTGAGGGCCTGCTTGCCAGGAAGTGTCTGGACATCTGCCTGCCCAACGGATGTAGTAAATGAGTTCCTCTTTTTGCCTTGCTTGTGGACACAGTTTTTGCTTTCCCATTAAACTGTTATCTCTGTTTGATCTATCTGTTGCTGGGTGGTGCAGTGGTTGGGAAACTCCTGTTCCAGCCTGTCTGCAGGCTGCCATGAGCTCACCCATCTAGGTGCAATTATTTTGCTCACCATTCATTCCAAAGCCCTTCTGTTTTGATAACTCTGACTTTGCCCCAGACATTGTTTAAAGTAAAATAAATAGNCCAGAAAAAAAAAAAAAAAAAAACCAAACAAAAACGCGTGTCATTCAAGTGTTAGTTTGTCACAAGGATGAGACAGTATGGAGAAGTCCTGCACCATAATTAGCTCCCTCTTGATCCTAAAGAGCACAAAGGTTTAAATTTTGCAAGAAGTGTTCATTTACAATGAAGAGGGAATTCTCTCCTGAAGATGTTCTTGGTAGTGAACATAATGGAAACCTTGTATTTATAGGTGAATATATAAAAATTCTGGATTGATATGTTAAAAAAAAATATTTTCAAGCCTGCATATTTGATCTGCCATTTAAACTATTCTTTTTGCACTGAGATGTGAACCACTATGAGCTAGTCTTGGGCTGTGTGTCCACTCTGCGAAGTCCTGTAACTGAATCAGGACTAACAGCTGGGGTATTTGCCTGCCACATGTTAACAGCTCCCAACAGCATCCTACAAGTTACAGAATTGCCTGTTGCTACGCCCAGGAACTTCTTATTCATACAAAAGGGCATTGGTTTTCTTCATTTACCCCTTTTCTCAGGTGCTGTTTGAAAACAGATCCATATGATTTCCCAACATGTGCGCACATGCTGTAACCCTCCCATGCAATGTCTTCTGAGGTACTCCATCAAAGTTTGCTTAGGCGGGAGGCACAGACCCTTTACTTGCACAGTTAAACTGTAGGCTGTTCAGACTGCTGGGAACTGTGAGTGGAAATTAGGCATGCCCACAGAAAAATGATATGTTCCAGAAGTCTAAAAGTTCTTGCTTAGAACACCGCCTCAAAAAATCAAGGCTCTGTTTTGGGGGAGAAGACAGTGCACCAGGGAAAGCCTCTTCCTAGAGACCTTCACCTGTTTAAGTGTGTGTAGGAGAAAGGGTGTTGGAAAGCTGTTGCATTCCTGTAGTTTCACCTGCAGTATTCAGTTCAAATTAAGTTAGAACTAAATTAGATCAGATATGAAATGGGCTTTAGCACAAGCTCCAGCCATGTTAAAAGTGTAAGTAGATTTATTGTGATAGTTTTCTTTCTTATAAATTTTAAAATAAAAATAAATCAGAGTGATCATCTAAAAATACCTCCACTTATGGAATGGCTCATCAAATTTTATCTAGCAATTATATTGATGTATAATTTGCAGAAAATATCTTAGATTTAATTTAAATGTTTCAGATGTTGAAGAAGTGGCAGGGGGAGTGGTAATCGCTTAAGAAAAAAAATATGAATTATAAATTAAAAAGGTTCAGGAAGTTGCTAGGTACAAGGTGAATCCTGTAAAAAGAATCTCAATAACTACCAACTTGTGAAAGTTGAAGGATATCTCATTTCCTTGAGCAGGTTCCAAGATAGGTAGCTGAAGGCAAACCACAGCAGTTGGAATGGAAGGCAGGCTTAGAGCAAAGCTCTGTTTGCAACAGAAGGACATCTGGAGAAGCTTGTTTCTTTCAAAACGCTGTATAAGTACAGGCGCTCAGGTTCCCTGATAAAAGAGAAAGCCTCAGTTNAGCCACAGTTTGCTATCACCAGTCAAGACACTGAGGTAACTTGTATAGTGAAATTCAGAATTTTTACTGACTGCCTGTATTTCTTGCTCGGTGAGCAGCTGCCAAGTTCAGCCCTGGAGTAACCCAAGCCTTATCCTTAGTTTTCCATTCTCTGTAAATCTGACATGAAGATGCAATTCAGTGGCTGCAGATACAGTGCAGGTGTCCCAGTTTGTGTTTCGCCTGCTACATCTACATATCCCGTTTTCCTTCTCAATTCCCTCCCATATTAGGTGTCCACTGTCAGACAGAGGAGATAGCTGGAGGTCCTTTCTTAGAGGCCTGAAACATGATATGTGCTGTCTGCAAACAGATTGAATTCAGGTTAAAATCATTTTGGCTAGAAAAGCACTGTGGATGAGTAGAGTCAGATCTGAGAATTACTTGACACTTCAGTTAGCATTTAAGGACTTTCATATTGGGGAGCCCATATGTTTCAGTTTGGGCTATTTAAACCTATTAAATAACTTAAGTCCAGTGGGCCTCTGCTAGCCCTGAAGACTTCAGCAAGATCATTCTAAGTATAAATTCTGTAAGTTTGGACTCATCTCCATCTTAGCTCAACTTCGTCTACTTACTACTTTAATAACCCTCTGGTATCTGTTTAATAGCTGCTGATTGTTTTGAAATTCTGTTTATATGATAAAATTATGCTTAGTTCACAGCTATCAGGAAAGGCATTTAAAAATTCTTTCCTAGGAGCTCTTCTGCATTCTGATGAAAACCTGGTATTTTTTATCCGATCTACAAATTTTTTTTGGGTGTCTCAGGGACTTTCTGGGGTAAGCTTGCCTGACAGACTGTGGATACAGACTCCCATGATTACCACCCAAATGGAGAAAGGTGTAACAAATTAAATTGTCAATCATTTGTTGTCAATTTAGCTGTCAGAAATAAATAATTTTAATTTGATGATCATGCTAAATAGACATGCAGTTCTTGGAATAGTAAGAGTACTAGACTTACCCTATTGAGTCTGAGGGTAGATTTAGATTAGATATTAGGAAGAAATTCTTTACTCTGAGGGTGTTGAGACACTGGAACAAATTGCTCAGAGCAGTTGTGGGTGCCCCATCCCTGGAAGTGTTCAAGGCCAGGGACTTTGAGCAACCTGGTCTAGTGGGAGGTGTCCCTGCCTATGGCAGGGGGGTTGGAACTAAGTGATCTTTAAGGTCCTTTCCAAGCCAAACCATTCTATGATTCTATGAAGTTCTGAAGTACAAAACTGTTACACAACGCTGTACGTTACATTTCCAGGGATGCTGTATCCACCTAACTATTGCTTCTACTTTGTTTTTTCAAAAAAGAACAAATACTCCACAAACAAAAAACAATGTCACAGAAGTGTTAACATACACGATGCAAATCTTTACATAGTGCCTTTTACATTGAAAAAGTGTTTCCCAAACCAGGACTGAACATGGAGACACACACATAGAGTTTTTGGTGAATTAGGCATAATGCAGCTTCCATTGAAATTAGTGATTAAAATTCAGATAAAAATTAGGCTTCTGTAGATAGAGGGAAGAGAGGCATGAAGAGAGGGAGAAAGAGACACTCACTCACATCTCTGGGCCTCTCTGCCCTAATTATCCATATATAGACTCTTCTGGAGTTGATTCTCTCTTTCCACTGACTATAGAGGAAGTCTAGACAACCAGCTTTAATGCAAATGCCCGACTTTCAAATGACTGAACTTAGGCAAGATGAATTCCACACCTAACTATTTTTATTTTTTTCTTCCTAAAAGCATGCATGCTAGAAAGTCAGAATGGTTATAGTGGTTTATACTAAAGGTCTCCCAACAATGGCCAGTAGTGCATGTCGAGAAAAGGATATAAGATCAGGGAAACAACCTTGCCATTCCCTATACATTTACAGTCTTCAGTCCTCTGACACTGAGTCTGATTCCTGGTTTGGGGTCTGACTTTCCTATCACATTCTGGTTTTGGATATGAAAGTGTGAGTGATCTAATACAATCTTTGTCCACCAGAAAAAGATTGAACATTTAGGGCGCCAGTTTTCTTTATGGCTGTTGGAGATCCAAGGGCATCTCATGTAAATGAAAAACACTGCTTCAGACAGTGCTTACTACAAAAATAAGGGTGTTTTTAGCTCAAGGAAGCTAAATCAAGATTGTCATCTCCATGTAAAATCTGAACAGAGACAAGCGAGTTTTAACCTCAGACCACTATCTGAGATAAACCTCAAGAAGGACACGCAAAGCTGACCTTCACTGGCCACATCAAGGTATAGATATAGATGGCTATCTCATTGTTTTAGAAATCCTCTTGTTTGTTTTAGACAAAACAAAACATTTCTGTCCTTGATTTACCCTTACTTCAGTGGTACAATATGGCTGCTTTCCCAGTTCAGAGGTGACAGCTTTTCTGCGCGAAAAGGAATTAGGTTATACTTTTCTGCTGTGATCTGTATAGGAAAATGATGTCATCTTGGAAGGTCCGCTGTTAGGGAGCTATGTGATAAGTTTATATTAAAAATTACCGTATCTTTCAAGCTAGTAGCATCTCTTCCACAAGCTTCATTTCACGCTAATTTGTTCACATATAAACCAGCACATTTTAAAGCTTGCTGTTTCCTGATAGAAAGTGATGCTGTGGTTGCCAGGTGCAAAGGTGCTTTGAAAGTTATATTGCCTCATTTCAGTGATTGAATAACAGGGTCGGAGTTACCTGAGGGGATGTGTTTTGCCTGTTTTTCTAGAGGTTACATTCCCCAATTATAAGAGCTCTGTCCTTCATTTAGAGAGACAACAGTGGAATGAGATACTCTGCAGGATATTTATAACTGTCTATTCTCAGCCTGCTGCATTGTGGCTAGTTAGAAGTGTAACATATGGCACTGGTGAGAAAATAATTATTATTCTTTGATAACTTACTTAGGGGCAGTTATTCTGGAGGACTTGCATGACAGACTCTTAAAAAACTGTCTTCTGTAAAGTTATTGACACAATAATGCAGTAAAGGCATGTATTTTTTCACAGTTTTCAGTGCACATAATACCCTTTAATGTGTTTTGAAACTTCCAGACATTTACCTATCAGTGGTATTTGCAAAAATCTCAATGGTAATCGCTTTGATCTATATTCAGATTAGTTGTTATTTATGACTAATTTACTGTGGACCAAAGTTCAAGAGAAGGGTGACTTTTTCAGACTACCTTCTACCTAGGGCTGATGAATTTGGGGCCCCAATATGGTCAGTCAAGAGAAGCGGTCATGGGAGCTAAGTTAGAGAGCATTAGTGAAAATATTGCCCTTTATGGCAGAGCTTTATTAGAAAAAGAAAACCAGTTTTAGCTCAAAAATCAACTTTCTTTCTTTCTAGATTTGTTTAATAAATCCTATCTATCTAGAACATTTCAGATTCCGTTTTATTGGAACACTATCCCCACTCTTACAAGATATTGTATTTATTAAGAAAATTTGCATTTGAACACCGGTTGTAGTACATATTTTATCATGCTACTTTACAACCAGTCTTGGGCCCATAAGGAGAAAGGGAGGAAGCTGACTGACAATTTTGGAAAAGAAAAATGAAAACTTCTTAAGTGCCATGGAAGAGACTATAATAGCTCCTTGGGCTATAGATTTAGGTTGTGATAGCACAGGGGCTGTAGTGTTGCTCTGGGACTTGCTGTTGAACTGGGGGTTGAAATTCATTCTATGCTTTTTCAAGCATAATTACCTGGTCTTTAAGTAACTGCAGTGGATTTTGCCCCTGAGAAGGATCATTATCCTGAATGACTCCATTTGACTTTTGATTCGTGCTCAAACTAAGAAACAGCAAACAAGAAAAAGAAGCTAATTTCCTTGTCATCCTAAATTATATTTCTCATGTTTGTGGCTAGTTTATAAGAATTATAGCAAGATAGACTGGTGTCCATTGTTTTCCTTTACGCAAACATATGAGAGGTTACCAACCTACATATCACAGTTCAGGAGGAAAGAACTACACATCTTTCTGTTAGACAAAGGCAGAGATAATTCAGAGTTAGAGAAGCACTTATTGGCCTCCTGAATGAGGGAAATCAGACTGTTTTTCATGAATATATCACCACAGTCAGTGGGTCTTTAGTGCTGTGCTCAAAATATTGCTCACAGGCAAAGAAGCAGCACACTTTATATAAAAGCAAACAAATAGTATTACTGAAATCTTAAGAGTCTGATCATTATTAGTCCAGATCTAGTTGTTTCAGAAAAAGAATATTAATGGCATTGAATTTCTTATACATACAGCAAAATTATTCCCCTTTTCCTGGTGTTATGCTCACTCTTCCCATGCTTCTACAGGTCCTAAGGTAGGTGGTTTCACGCTGCTGGTGGTGGTGGGAGGTGTTACAGTGATTTGTGAGCATCTGGAGTTCTTTGGTGGGAGGAATATGATCATGTTGATGGTTTCTTTGTCGTCACCTTAGGTTCCATGTAGGGGTGGGTTTTGGGGGTTTGGGTTTTTTTTAACATTTTTGCTAACATGCTTTTATATGTTTTTCTTTTTTCATTGGTTTGAAGATTCACATTTGGAAATTACATCTGAGTTTGCTATATATGGTCACTTTTATGCACAATTATGCACAGGGTACCATCTCTTTGCTTTCTTTATTACCTCTAAAACCAGTTTTGTCCATCACCAGGTCTGCATTTCTTTAACTGATCATTGGTGTGTGGTTTATACCTGTGAGGTTTGCCTTGCCCACCCATCTCGGGCCTTATCTTTGATCAGCCCCTGCCTGTGCTCCCCTACACCACATCCCTTGTGTCCCCTTCTCAAGACTTCTGTTGTTGTGCCAGGCCTGCCTTTCTCTACATTATGTTGTGATAGAGTTGTAAATACCTCCTTCTACATAGAATAATTTCTAAGTATTACTATCGGTATAAAATTATGAGTTTTATACCACACGAAGTTAGACAAAAGTAAAACTAATTAGCTGTGGAAACCTGGTCGATTAAAGAAATTGCTGTCACAGCTAAACCAAGTCAGACAGAGAAGCAGGCAGGTCAAGAAAAGCTCAGACAGAGAATACCTGGTGAGCATCAATCCTGAGGCTTCACAAACTCAATAGAAAGCTTACAGCCTGTTACTAGCAATTGCAGTACCGTATTACAAGGCTAACTAGTTTCACTAGTCTCAATCACACAGCCAAAACCCCGTACGGGTGTTTCTGCCTCTCCAAAGCTTAAGCACGAACACTGCCACCGCAGTGCCTTTAGTTCCCCTGCCGCCTTCCTGCAGGAACCCCACCGAGCAGACAGCAGGCTGTGCTTCAGCCATTTCTGTAGTAATTCTCTGGATAACCTCCTCTGGCCTCGTTTCCTTGGGAACAGGCTATCTGAAGTGGTGGTCCCACAACTCTATTAACGCCTCATTTACAATGGTGTGAAGATAGGTGGTATGCAATATGAATAAATAAAGCGCATTTCAATAAATCCAGGTCATAAGTCACTGAAGACAGTTAATAGCCCACCCATAGAATAGGAATGTAAGAACTATGTATGAGATAAAAATATTAGACGATCATTCTGGGTTTTTTTCTCCTAAACTATTTTACATAGTTGCATGCAAGACAGTATACTTAGTGACTATTAAGTTTTTACATTTAAGCATTTAAATTCCAGGGAATGTCACAGAGAAGATCACCCCAAAACTCTGCCAATGTGCAAACCAGTATTTTTTTATGCCACCCCATGATACATGCAATACTTAGCACAGAGAAGGAAACTTTTATTAAATCATTTTTAGGAAGATTTTTGTAGAAATGAAATAAGGTGATCTTCTTGCCACTATAGAGTGCAGGCACTGAAGCATCTCAGCAACATTTGCCCAATCTTCTTCTGAAAAATGGCAGAACTCTTTCCTTGAAATTCCCTTTCTCATAATATTGATAATAATAATGGTAGAAATTCTGATAATAATGATGCTTTCAGCCCAAGGTTATATTTTGGCAAAGATATATGGAATGGAGTGGAAAATTGGGTTTTAAAATAGAAGTCATCAGGCAGTCTTAACTCTAGAAATTGCTACATTCTCTGCCAGTAATAAGTGATGTGATGTTGTGCATCCTAACATTGAATTAAAATCTTTTCCATGTCCTTTTTACAAGGAAAGACCATGAACATAAAAAAAAAAAAAATTAAAAAGACACAGCACACATTTAAAATAAAATGTAATCTGTAATCTAGTTGTTCCAGAGAAAACTCCATCTGCCATAGAATAGTTTAGAACTTGCTCCACTGGAGCACATTATTCTTCCCCCCTAAGGCTCTCCAGTTGCACTTTAGAAAACTCAGCAGTTGGTATGATGATTTCTTTTAGACTTTAGGCTATGAAAAATCATTTCTGATTAAACTGACTTGAGAAGAGAATTGCAGTTGATTATGCTATAAAGATACGGCAAAAGGGACATATTTTCAACTCTTGTGGACCTGTGTACTTTCTAGTGTTAAGCTATCCGCATACTACTACCTCTTAAATAGTTTTACCTTTGCCCTGTTTTATTCCATCTATAAGTGTTTTGAGGTATTATGTTAATCAACATTATTCTATGTCTTCATTCCTTGACTTATGTCTAATTTGCATTCAGAAGTATAATTATTTTTAACATGATTGGTAATGCATGCTATCAGGAAGTTGGGTTTTTTTAATTAACCAAAAGAAAAGAAAGCTGTACCTTAACAGTTCTCCATGTTGTATAGCATGAATCTGTAGATGCTCCAGAAAATATCATTCAATCAACAAGAAGAGAGGAAATGGAACCAAAAGATCACTCAGTTAGCAATGATAGAATTTCCTTGCAAAGTATTAGATTTTCTCTTTTTAACAGCAGCAATCCTCACTAGCATATTGTTCATATACATATACATACATTGGTTTACTTATGTATTTTTATTGCATTGCTGTACTCAAATATAGGGGTCCTACTGAGCAAAGTGCTATAAAAAATGCAGCTCCTGAAGACAGCTTTAATACAGGTACAATCTCGCTTATTTTTGTCTCAGTATATAAGAAAGCTGTACATACAAATTTTTCAGAAATTTAAAAACAAGTTAGGTACATAAGAAAGCAACTATCTAAGGAATGGGCCTGAAGAGTCCTAATAATTGCTGTCATGTCTTACAACAATATTAAAAGTCATTTGTCTATCTGTCCTCCATCCTTATACTATTTCATCTCACAGTAATACGTTGTACCAGGTTTGTTACAGTTTTACAATTGTTTCATGTTGAATATCAGATTAAAAAATATCACATTTTTGATATAATTTCTTATGTCTTATTGAGTGCATCCACATAATTATTGCCATTCATATAGGAAACTCCTGGTAATTACCAAAAGATAGGAGAGTCCCTGTGTACCATGAAGACTGTGACTTTCAGTTATTGTAGTCTGGTGCAACTTGTCTAACCTTTCTTCATGTAATACTTCAGAGTATTATTTTTATTTAGTATTTGCTTACTTATTTCTAAGGAAAAATTTGAAGTTTGTAAATTTCAGTGTCTAGTCTTGCCAGGAAAACCATACAAAAGTCAAAACACATATAACCTGTGGGAAATTTAATATGAAACAGTTCAAGATTGAAAGAAATAGAAACAGGCCAGAAAACAACGAGGGTTGTGTTTTTAAAAATATATACCTTTGACTTTAACTTTTGCTATTCATACACATCCTGCCTGCAAGTTCAGACCTCTTAGAAATACTGCAGTTAATCATCAGACAGAGCATTTCAAAGGCACCCGTAAAATCTGTGAAATTCTCACAGTGAAACTCTATTACTAATGGGTACATGTCTTACCTGAGAAATGTATCCATTTGCATGGTTGACAGCTATATACTTACTTTTTGCATAGGCAAAGCTGCTTTTTGTGCCCATCTTTGCTCATAAAGAGGTAAAGATGGAGTTATGAGAGTCTTTTTCTTAGGTGAATGGTAGGTGCTCTAATAGTTCAGTTTCTCTCTGAGAGTTGCCAAACACAATTGTCAGTGTGCGCTCCGGAAATTGTACAGATAGGGAGTGGAAAATGTTTCCAGGGACAGCTCTGTAGATGTTTTGCCATAGACTATCATTGCTGGCATTGCATAAAACATTTTCCGTGCTTAGCCTCTTGGCAGTTACTGCTGCACGCTCTTTGTCCATCCAGCTGAACTAGGTGTTTCTCCATTTGTATCGCCACACTGTGTGGGTCTGGCTTCCTTCAGACCTACTTCTGCTTGCTCGCGTTGCTTTTTCACTCCACGTAGTGCACGCCAGTAGCAACATGAGCATTTCAACAGCTGTCCCCCCAAATGAACTTGTGCCTGTGTTTATTTTTACTGGTGCTGGCAGACCAAGCTCTTTCTATAGGCAAGCTTAGGCCTGCTGTAAATATGGTTTTAAAAATACAAGTACACATCATGATACTGGAGCAGCAGGGGTTAAGTATCACACTAAATATCTATCTGCTTTGTCAGTATCGAAACTTATTTTTTAAATTATTTATTTATTTTTACAGTTCACAAAGATGCAGCCTTATCTGCTATTTTCTACACATCGTATTCTTGTTGTTGTTATTTTCCTCTAAAGAAGAAAAGATGCAATAGGAGTGGTACCTACTGGTAGAATTTTGAAAATAATGGGATTTAAGATAATCAGTCTCATCCTGGAAGAAAGAATAGCAGGTTTTTGCTGTCAAAAAATAAGTCAAGTCTCTGGAAAGCTTCTTGCTATTACTGAGACAGTGTAGTGCTTTAGAAATTTTTTGATTGTTTAGCAATTAAAGAAAAAAGAAAAAAAAAGGAAGATTTTTCTCACATACAAATTCATATTTCTCACATTCAGTATTCATTGAAACCTTCAGCCTCTACAGTTCTTTTATAATAACCTCAATTCCAAGTTAAGAGAGTGAAACAAGTGTTTGTTTCATTATTACACCTCCTGCTATATTGCCAGTTTGTGACAAAGCCCAAACTAGTGACCAAACCAGACCTCTCTGGCATGATATTTTTAGTTCTAAAAGGAGAATCTTGACAGGAGTTCTCTTACAGCCATATTCCCTGTATCCGAAACCTGGTAATGATTTTGCATATATTAGCTGCTGCATCTGCCCTTTCCAACAGAAGAGAGACATTTTCTGTGTCGTAAATTGACTGCAAGACAAGCTTAATATGTTTTGTAATACTCTTTATGGAGAGAACGCAACATTTTATATAGACAAAACATACTCAAGGGCAAGAGCTGATTATAGCCATTCAATTAAAAGACATTCAAACTGTGCAGAGCTGCCTGCCTATCAGCGCACAGTGTGCCGAGAATGGCTCCATGCTCAGCAGCTGCTTTGATCACACTGGTCAGGCCGCTGTGCCGAAATACAGATTTTCTGAAACCCCAACTTGTCTGGCAATGGCTCCTTCACCTGCGTAATAAGATTAACAGATCCACTTGAAGGGCAGAAAAGCTTTGCCAGTCAAGCGGAAATTAGCATCTTTTACACTGGCAAACACTTAAAATAGACAAATCTTTTCTGAAAGATGAACAAGACGTATATAAGACAAGAACTGGGACAAATTCTGTAAGATGGTAAGTAACCGTGAGTTCCTGATTTTCACTGGGGTTGTTCAGTTGGTAAGAAATGCTGTTGAAACGCTGGTTGAACCTTACCAACTAGTGAATAGTTAATATTTAAAATTATTTGAACTTGAAAATTTAAGTCAAGAGGAGCTACTCTAAAATGTCTCAGTTATCAGGCAAGGTAGATAGAAAACTCTGCTCTCCTAAGCTATTTCTGCCGTAAGCCTGCAAGGGAAAACTCACAAAACCGCAAAGCATACTTTCCCAGTACTAGAAAATGAAATAGACCTTGGAAGACTACAGATGAAATAAAGGTACAATAGGTACAATCAAGAATAAAAATGACAATACGATCTCACTACAAGACTAGGTGACATCAGCTGCGTTTGTTTTATGAATAGCAGAATACACTTTGTGTATCAAAAGTAACAAAACCTAAAATAGAGCAGAAGTATACTACTCTTATGAATGAGTCTTAAAGGAATTTGCTCTAATTATGTTAGCATGACCTTACTGAAATCAACCAGAATGTTAAGAGACTTTAAAAATAGGGAAAATACAGTGAATTACGGTCAATAAGTTCTATGGTGAATTCAGGGGCTTTTGGTTGGTCACTAGTTTTTCTGCGTAAACTCATGCTAAGTACAGGCAAACACTATGAGCTTTCTCTATTAAGTTCTGCTAGTTCAGGTCACTAGTGACCTGCAATGCTCTTTCCCTGTCCAAAGTTTCTCCTGAGCAAAACTTGCCAATCACACAAAATTACTTAGTGGTTCTGGGATCTGGACACATATAGACAAGGGAATAAATGGAGACTACTACCAAACCAATTTAATGTGTATCATAAATCAGAACTGAATGTTAGTCTCCCGGGGGGAGAAGAAAGGCCTAGTGTATTAAAACACTTTGATACCTTTGATCTTCATTGTTCATAACATGAAGTATTTTCTAAACACCTTTAAACTGAAACTGAAAGGTACACTACTGAAATTCATCCTGGTCTTTCTACCCGTTCTCTCTGAGTATGCAAGGGACTTCAATCCTGTCCTTAGACACAGATATGTGATCATTTGACAGTGTTCAAAAATCCTTAGCTAAAATCTGTTTTTATGCTTAATGAGTGCAGAGCCATTCTTCTCTTTAAATAGTTCTCTTCTTCTGTGCACAAGACGACTGTTTTTTTTTTTAATAGTTTCTAGTTTTCCTCCAATTGATATTATGGGATATAGCAAAAGACCGCATATACCTTTGCCCCTGAGCAGACCGTGCACCCGNGTTTTTTTTTTTTTTAATAGTTTCTAGTTTTCCTCTAATTGATATTATGGGATATAGCAAAAGACCGTATGTACCTTTGCCCCTGAGCAGACCGTGCACCCGTGTGAGTGAGAGACCTACTGAGGTTAATGGAATTGTCAATCTAATATTACCATTCCAAATTTTATGATTTCTGTTTGTAATTAACTACATAAGGTATTTATTATAAAAGATCTAACTTACTAATAACAATTACATTTAACACAGTTATGCAATCACACTTATATACATATTTAACTTTCAAATTGCATTNAACTTTCAAATCGCATTAATCTTTTATTTTAATTGACTCACTGCTACCGCCTTTTTTTTTTTAATTAATGCCTGGCTATGTTTCAAACAGCTTCAATGCATATGAACTTTGGCCAATCTAAATAGAAAGTCTTTGTTTCCATAATGCTGTATTTGAATTTGATTTGGTTCTGTGGATTTTATCAGGATGCAGTTCTTGTCATATTAGAGATACCACCTGAATACAAGAAAAAATAAGTAATCCTTTGTAGCATACTCAGTTTACAGTCCCTCTGAAGTGATGGTGCTAAAGAGTTTCATGTTCTTCAGAATGGATTACTAACACAGGAATAATCAAAAGGATTATTTTTTCCCGTTATCCCATCTGAGGGAAACCTCACTGAGTATTTTAGATGTTGATACCATGTTTGATTGAGGTTTATTCCTTCTTTGTTGCAAATGTGAACAATGGCCAAAACATGCTTTATGAAATCATAAAATGAATCCAGCAATACTGAAAATATGAAAAAAAAAGCACGCAATTATGTCACCCACCACTAAGCTTACAAAAACAGTGTGAATGTCAATGCCTACNTATTCCTTTCCAGTGTGGCCCTGGAGTCACAGGTACCACCATCAGGCTGAATTTTCCTCTCAGATGTCCTTTGTCTGGAAAGTGCAAGTCTGTCAGGGACCTCAAATAGATGTGATGAAGCATCTCATTTCCTCTACTCCCAGAGTCACATGCTTCCTTGGTGATACCATCCAAGCCATGGCCTTTATGGGAAAGTGACTAAATGCCACCTACATGAGATTACTCAGATGTGGATATATTTGCCATGACTTCAAGTATTTAAAAGCTGAATATTTAATTTTAAGTTTTTTCTTTTTTTTTTCTCTATACACTTTATATGTTCAATGTTAAAGAACAGGGTGATTCAGAGGATGACTCAGAATGCCTGAACTGGAGCAGCTAACCATCTAATTTT
>RSEF01000001.1:167630080-167652495 GCA_003993805.1 Himantopus leucocephalus | reverse complement strand
GAAGACGGAGACTCCTTTTTTACAAGGAGTCACATGGAAAAGAGGAGGGGTAATGAGTACAAGTTACTTCTGGGGAGATTCTGGTTGGACACAAGAGGAAAATTTTTCACCATGAGAACAATCAGCCGTTGGAAAAATCTCTCCAGGGAAGTGGTGGATTCCCCAATATTGGACACTTTTAAGATTCATCTGGACAGGGTGCTGGGCTATCTTGTCTAGACCATGCTTTTGCCAGGAAAGGTTGGACCAGATGATTCTTGAAGTCCTTTCCAACCTGATATTCTATGATTCTGTGACCAAATTCAGCTTTGATCAACTCCAGACAGGAAGGAACCCTTATTTTGACATTGGTTTAAGACCAAAAAATAGGTTATGCAACTGCTGAAACTGGGTCTACTAAACTTTAGATCTTTAATGCAGTGCACAGCTCACTGATGTTCTACATTACCTCAGGGAGACAATTGCTCTTTCAAAAAGGATAAGTATGCATATGTAGAAATGACTCATGATACACATTTACACTTTGAACTAATTATTATTTAATGAGTGCCTGATAAAAAAATAAAACCTCAGAAGAGGTAATTTCCTTTTGTTTTATTGCATGAACAAGAGTCATGTAAAGCCAGCTGTGTAAATGTGTATTCTTCTTTCAGGCATGTTATTCTAGGCAGAACCAGTAGCAGTCTCTATTTTTAGAGTTGCCTGATACTCCCTGCTGTGCAAAGCTGTGTCTATTATATCAGCTTTGCCAAACTTTCCTGTTTGTCCTGAGAATTATTATGGTAAACATCTTTATGAATGTTTCTGAAAATTTTCAGCCATATAAGTACAGCTCTGACAATAAAGCCAGAAGAAAAAGTAAATTTTGCTGTTGTAAATACTGCTTGAGACCCAAAAAAATGCTTTAATGCATAGAAATGCCCTATGCATTGATGTAACAGCTTCACATCTTGCAGGCATTACCTGTTGTGTCAAGAATGAACCTTTTGCCATCTCTAACAGTGATTTAAAATTTAACTTAGTTGCACACTTTAAGCAGTTTATACATGCTCAGTAGAAACTTACTGCTGAAGAGTAACAGGTGTCTTCAAAGAATTCATGATCACTCTGTGTACTGAATCTCTTTGGTATATAGGATAATGCCGTGCTCATGGTTGCTTTTATTCTCAATGGAAGCAAAATGGATGCTTTAGACAAGACCTGTCCCAATTAAGGGGCATTTAGAAGAGGTGAGTGGGACATTTGAAAAGCATACTACTACTGTACAAACAGAGTACCACATGTATGCATGTTTACTGTTTTTGACACCATTTGAGTTCCTTCTGATCCACAGCAGTATATACATGTAATCACAGCATGTCTCTAGGCTTATCAGCATTGCTGAAAACAGGCTGCCTTAGCTTAGGCAGGGTGTTCACATAATTATGGACTCTGGTACCTGCATGGAGTTTTTCAAATCTGTTCTCCTGATTTTCCATGATTCATACTGCATTGTGCCATGTGAACATACATTAAAGCAAGAACTATCCAATGGTGTATGCTCTGTCACTGCCAAATTTTTTAAACAGAAATACTGTTCTACTGTCTAATTTGCAAAAAACAGGAATGGGCAACTGACCTTTCATGCTAGTCACACCCCTGAGCCTCCACTCAATGAAGAACAAGAAAGTTTACTTGTCCCAGCAAAGGGATGTCCCGGTACATTGTCATAGTGCTGCTCAAATGGTGGCATGTAATAACACCAGAAAAAGTCCAAAAACATGCAAAAAAAGATGTGGTTTACTAGCCATTTATTGAACTCCTAGAAGTCTATTATAAGGATCATATGATCTACAAGAAGGGAAAGAGATATTTTCCTTCTTTTTCTACTTACTATTATACTTTCCAACTCTTGATAACATTCTCAAAGTATAAGCTATGTTTATGATAAACTAATAACCTCTCCCAAAAGATACTTGTAGTTTGCTTTATCAAGTAAATTGTTACTGGCTGCTTGAATTTCAAACACATAAACTGAAGAACATTTAATACAACTGGGTATTTCGCGGTCTGTAATTGGACGTAGAAAAGAGATGACCATTTTCAACAAGGTATTAATTAAAAGTATTTAGATGCTTATTTAAATGCAATTCTATTTCATTAAAAAACAAGAATAGTATTACTAAAATAGATATTAACATCAAATTTACAAGGCAATATTAAACTGTTAGAAATGTGCCTAGTTGTCAATCCCCAGTTAAGTGCTCAATTTTCCTTGTTGATACAATCAGAAGGCAAAATGTCCAAGTCAGTGTAAAAATGCTAGAAAAACTTGGAAGTGTAACAGAAGTGTAAACAAAACCAATTGGGATGGATGAGAAGATTCTGAGCTGAGTAATAAAATAAAACTATTCTATTATGACTTTAAAGCCCCTAAAAGCAATAGGGAATCTATAAGTTGATCTCAGAACACAGATCTATGAGGTGTTATCTCTGAAAAAAAAAGCAGTTATCAAAAATTCTTTTAAAGGTTAGAGCTTTATTCAGCTACAGGTCACAAAGAGATGAGGTGTTGAAGTGCCACACTGACATCAGAAAGAGTCCCTCTATCAGTTTCATTCACTATAAGATCTTACCTAAAAAAAAGTGGTTTTATTGAACAATACAAAAAGAGGATGAGTCAAAATGGTATTTCTGCACCTTTTTCCCCCTCAGTGGTTATTATCAGGAGTAAAAGACCAGTAAAAGTCATAATAACATGAGTAATATCTATTTACTGTAAATTTCAATCATCTAAAAATCTGAATATGACTGTTGCCCACAGTGATCTAAACAAAGGACTGATTAAGTTCATGTACTAAAAGGTAGAAATGGATGTGCTTCTTAATTAACAACTCTTCATGGTAACAAGGAATCAATATCCAACATTTGTAAAATACATTTTGCTGTTACTACCCTGCATATCAGCTGGGTGTAACACTTGGTTGTAAAGGGACAGAACACTTATTTTAAAACTTCGGTGGATTAGGTTGCCTTCTCCAGCTGGTGTGTATGTGAGGAGAACATGGCAGCTGATTAAATGATCCTCCCTCTGCTATGAGAAAATAAAGAGAAAAGAACCTAGACACAGTGGGACTGAGATTTCACCTCCATGGAGGTTTGGGTATTACAAAAACCAGGTATATCTCCTGATTTTGAGACAAATGAAAGAGCTATGCCCCAAAGAGGCAAGCATGTTGTGGCAGTTTTTACACCATAAATACTCATAGCTGAGCCTAGCAGCTCCCAGCCATTGGTGGACCAGTGTGAGTCTTTGAGGAACCTTGGCTCCACACTGCATCAGTGCTACTCACAAGGGACGTAGGCATGGGAGCTGAGTGCAGAGAAAAGTGTTACATGGTGTGAAAAAACAACACAGGCATCTAGGACTGAAATGACACCTGAGAGCTTTTTGGTCCCCTGTGGAGAGAACACCACAGAGCACCTCTGAAGTTGAGACCTGAGAGCGTATCTTGCCATACGTTATTCTCCCCTCTCTTCACTGCTTCCTCTTTCCATTGGATGAAAATGTGGGTAAGTGATCAGGAAAGGATTTACTGAACACTCTGGCTGTTCATGAGAGTAGGTTTATGGAAGCACACCATAAAGCATACACAGCTGAGATGCTGCCACCACTCATGCTCAACTGGTTAATATTTCAGAGGTAGTCCCATTGAGAGCAATGCATAATAGCATATTATAGTAAAAGTGGCGCTAACTAGTCCAAAGTAGATTAGTGTTTCTACCTGATTAACATAAACTCCTACAGCCTATCCTGGATCAAAGTTTAACCTTTTCAAAGCTTGTCGTGTATCCACACATCTGTTGCACTTGACATTTTAACAACATCTGTTTTCACTTATCTGATATCTCTATTTCATTCTGCTAATGCTGAGAGTATGTTCTTGTGTGCACATGGAATTTTATCTTTCTGACTTCCCAAGTCAGTGTGGACATCTGGTGTACATGATTATTTACTCTGCCTACTGATTTTGAGGAAGGAAGGTGTTACTGTTCAGTAAAGGAAGTTAAGGTATATTAAAGTTTTAACTCATTTTTTGCAGGGATAGGTGGTTGTCCAGAGTCATATTTTTATAGCCACTGCTTGTGGAGTCACATTTGACTCTTACTTCTAAGGAAGTGATTTTTTGTAGTGAGTGAGACAGGACAGTAGGTGTCCTTAGCATTCCAGTTGGAAAAACAAAAGAGCGCTCAGAAAGGCAGACAGGATTTGAGACTAACATGTTACATTAGCTTTCTTCAGTGAGGCCAGGCTTGACTTTGATTCTCTGAGCTACAGGCAGCCAGTAAGATATTAGGGATAGTTTCTCTGTCCCAGATGTAAAATAATTTAAAACATTTATTTCAAGTTCTGATTTTGACAGTTTACAATCTCTGCTAATAACTTAGGAAAATTTGTATCAGTGTTGTTGATGTAATGTTGATATAGACAGAACAGAGTTGGAAAGGAAGTTTGTCTTGGCACTGGGAAAATAGGGAAATCTTTATGAGTAGAAAGGGCTTGTGTTTCTCCTATATTTATTGCAAACCATTTTACTACCAAGAGTACCGTTATTCAAAGGATTGTGTCTGGATAAAGCTGTCCTCATACAAGAGGAAACAGGGAATCTTGGTAACCCTGAGCATAAATTTATCCTTTCCCCAAACACCATTAACTAGTACAACCATTTTCCCACAAAGTGCAAAATACTATCTTGTAAGAAATGACAGTGAAGTTATACAACACACCCATAAAAAAACCCACTTGTGCAGTGGAAAACGGTACTCATTCAAACTGCATAGTAAATGCATCCAGTCAGCAAGCATGCAATTAATCACACTGGTTTAATGAAATAGAAGAATATTAGGTTTGGCAATGGGGAAAAGAAATTGTCCTGTTACTTAGATAGGCAGCTGTTTGAGTCTATTCTGGTGATTGGAAAAACCCAAAGGTTCATCTCTGGACCCAAGAGCAAGTTGCACAACATAGTTTGAGCCCATACAGCCAAATTCTCTCTCCCTCCCAAAGAGGGCCATATCCTCTTTACTACCTACTGGGAACACTCCCTGGCCTCTACAGTCGCCTGGTCGTTAGTATACTTGCCGTTATTGTCTTGTCTTGCAGTATTTGTCTAGAAAATCACTTCAGGCAGTGGGATAACTATGAAATGGTATGGATTACTGTGGACCAGTGCTGCATGCTACGTGTGGACCTGCACCCTGGTCATACTTAGTTTACTAGTATAGATGTAGCCACAGAGAATACGATCCTGGTTTTGTGTGTGCTTGGTAAACAAACAATGCCTAGACCATCTCACAGCCATATTGTGCTACATCTGATCGATATACTTCGACTGGGCATGTTGGACTAGCTGACCTCTAGAAGTGCTTTCCAACCTATACTGTTCTCTGATTCCTGTAAAAATAGTAATCTTACTCCTTTCTCAGGGTTGACATGTTAAGTTATATTCACTTAGAAATATTAATATTAAACAATGCGGAGCTTCACTGATTTGGAATATCATTCATGGCATGAAAATATGCCATGAAATAGTCAGCGTTTGATTACTCAAAATTTACTGCTGTACAAGACAAAAAAGTATGCATTACTCAGGTGTTGAATCTGCAGCACCAAATATAGTGTCCTAGTGGTTTGTAGGACTATTCCTTCACAAGAGTGAATTTTACCATAAGATGGGAAGAACATGTTTCATACCATTTCACAGGAGGTACTATGATGCCTCCGTCTTGATTCAATGTAGGTTGTTTTTTTACAGTCTTCCAACAGTGCATCAGTGAAAGAATCAGAAGCAAGGTTAAGGAATAGTTTAAGTGACTACAGTATTGTGAATACAAATAGTTTTAGATTATTTGGTTTTGAATATTTAGAAAATTTTTTTTTTTTTTTGCCATTCAGATGACCTGATGATTGTAGCAAGAGCAATGGATCTTTTTATTTCTTCATTTTACACTTTATAGGTAGCAATCTTGACTTGTTAGGAAAGAAAATGATCCCCTGCCTTCAGAACAATCATAATTCAGATACTGAACATTATTCCCACAGTTTGGGTTTTCTTCCATTTTTATGATTTATCACAGACTGAATAAATAACTTCTTTGGATTTTTTTCTTAACACAGACATGTCTGGACATTGACTTTTAAACTTATTATGTCCAGTGCTCGAAGGGCATAAAAAATAGTTTGCATGTAGTTTTCAGAGGTTGATTTTTGTTTTGTTCAGATAATTTCAACTCTGCAAAAGCTTCTTTACTTAGAAATGACAATTTATTCTTCTGTTGTCCTTCTTATGTCATCCCGGTTTTCATCATTCATGATCTGCTGAACAATACTCAGAAAGAAAGAGACCATGCTACAGGTTACTCTGCTTTTACTGTCTCAGCAAGTGTCTTGACAGAGATATTCATAATGTGAGATAGCAGAAGAACCAATGCCACAAATAATTCACAACATCTATTTGGTGTTTTGCATTCCTGTATAAAGTCGCTGTTCTGTAGAGCTCTGACTCCCAAGACTGAAGTGTTTGGGTCCTAGCAAAGTGGGTCCATGGAGCTCTTAGTTTCCACGGATTTCAGTATGCTTTTGCCATCTTCTCTACCACATTTTGAAGGCATAAGTTCTCTGAATAGGCTTCATTTTATAGAGTATAGATATTTAAAAGGTAACTGTCTAAATTTATGGTAACTACCTTAGATTTTCTTTGCTGTAAACAATCACTATTTGCCATCTTCAGAGTAGTACATTTCACCCTAAAATAGATAGCTCTTTCGCCATCTTATGAAAGGGAGAAATTGTGACAAAAGGTAAGTCTGAGATAGAAAATTCTTTAGTAACTCAAGGACTTAGGGTTTAGAGATGCACAATGGTTAAAAAAGCATGTTCCAGTCTTTAAAACTGCCTTTCTGCCTATGTTTAACACCTGTCTTTTCAAGCATGCCTTGTCTATAAATTTCATATTAGACAAGGAATGCAGGAACTGCTTTATATAATCAAAGCAAAGTTCCATGTATTTTGGCATCCAGTCCTTGGTAGCAAACTCCAATGCTTAAGAAATGTAGTAAGTACAGGGTGATCCTCATTTTATACAACTATCTATTTCTGGTAATTAACTATTTAAAGACTTCCTGTAAAAATTACACCTGAATTGCTTTATTTAATATCCACTACAGGCCTAAATGCCTGAAGGATTTGTTGAATCCCTTTTCTGAATACAATTCTAACTTTGACCTCCAAAACGACTGTAGCAAAGAATTCAATGCTGCAACAATGTGCTGTGTGAGGAAAAAAGTGCTTTTTTATTGTATATTTAACAAGCTTTTTGGGGCAGCCGATATGTCTCATGGTAAAATAGAGACAATATGATTCCTAACCGCACTTACCATTTCTTTGTAAAAATGTTGCAGATCTTGATCCTACTTTTCCTCAGTCATACCTTTCCAGACTCAGTTATAGTTTATATGGAAATGATTACATAAGTCCAATAATCAATGCGTTATTCTTCTCTGTAACTTTTTTCTAGTTCTGCCACACTTTGGTTTTAAATCACAGACAATATTTTTAACGTAACAGTCCAGATTGCAGCTATTTGTTGAAGTTTTCTAGTCTCTGTTCCATCACGATATTCAAGACCCTGTTTGCTTTCTTACTGTCTATGCATATTAAACATATTTTCCTAGAGACCTGTCCAGATTGATTGAACACTTCTTCTTGTATACCCAATTAAGAGGGTATGATTATATAATGAACGTTTTTTGGGTTTTTTTTTGTTTTCCTTCTGTGTGCATTATTCTATGCTTACTAATTTTGCATTTCATATACCATTTTATCTGTGAGTCATTGACTCTGGAGAAATTCTCTTGAGCTCTTTAAAAATAGCTTTGATTTTTACTGTGTGGAGTAATTCTGAATTATTTGAAAATATCATTGCCTCACTATTTATCATGTTTCCAAACATATATGTGTATATTGAGCAGCCAAGTTCTAAACTTAAGAAGCTGATGTGAGACCTTGTTGAAATCTCTTTGAAAATAGAAATATAATCAGACCATACTTACCCATCTACTCAGTGACACTTTGAAAAAGCAGATAGATTTAAGACACGATTTTCCTTTACAAAACCAATATAAACTCATTATCAGTATACTGTATCTATCTGTGTGTTTACTAATTCTTTTCTTTACATAGGTTTTACCAGCTAGAGAGGTACATGTTAGTCAAATCCTCAGTTCTCACCAACAGCCATTTTAAATGCTTTGTCATATTTGCCACCTTCCATTCCTCTGCCTGTAATAATTGATTTAAGAAATAGGGTACACATGATAGTAAAGATCCTCATAGCTTCATATCAGAGTTCTTTAAGTGCCTGTGGAAAATTGTTTAGTTCTATTCAGTCCTATTCAGTGTACTTGTTTATTCAGAACTTTTTTTTTAAAAAAAATTCCATTTATGAAAGCTTCAGTTGGAAATCCTTCCTCAAATTCATGCTGTAAAATGAAGACCCGATGTGGGAATCTTCTGGATTGCCTTTGAATTGAGCACAATTCCAGAAATTTAATTCAATTTAATTCTTGTTTCTGCAGTCCTCTCCTGCAACCTTCTTGTATGGGTGTCCCTCATACACTTCCATCATCTGCTGATCGCTTTCATTCTCCGAGAAGTCTTTTGCTTTTGATTTGTTTGAAAAAGATTTTATTATGAGCCTTTATACCTTGAACATACAGATTCTCAACACATTTTTTGATCTGACTTATTATGGTTTTAAATTTGAATTGCCAGTTTTTATGCTCTTTTACATCATTCATGTTTGGATGTAACTTCTGGGTTTTGAGGTCTATTTTCCCCAGAAACTTGAAGTCTATTTTAAGACTCACATATTCTACCCTTTCAATTTCATAATAATTAGCTTTCTCACATTTATGCAGTTTGCATTTTCTGTGAACTTTGTTAACCCTTTTATTTCTACAAGATGTAGAATTTGAATATGTTTTGATCACTGTGACCACACAATGTAACAATTTGAAGGTTCACCTGAAAAGGGGCAAGTGCATTCCATTGTGCTCTCTGGAATCCTTCTTTCCCCCAGCTGTCTGGTTGCAGCTTTCAAAGTGCTTAACAGTTCCCTTCCTACGCATGGTTTTCTTCCAGGAGAAATCTGAATATATTGAGAAAAAGGTAGGGGAAGGAGGTGAAAAGATGTGGGAAGTTTTCTGAGATCTTACTGTACAGATGAAGCCTGAAAGATATGTTTTGAACTAAAATGAGTGTGATACTCAGGATTAGATCAGGAGTTGCCTTTTTTCCTTGTGGTATGTCTGAGTCTCCAAGAAAAGGTAGTTTATAATGCCTAACAATGTAACTCCCATATCACAACTTGACTTGAATTTTACCCAGCATACATTAAGAGTAATTGAAATCTCTAATTATCTTTGTGTTTCAATCTTTGCAGATTCCTAATTTCTCTTTGTATTTCATAGTTGCTTTATGCCTTTAATAGCAAGTTTGAACCCAGTCCAAAAACCAGCATATAGTTATTTGAAGGTTCCTATTTCCTGAGCAATGTGTAATAAGTTCAAATTCAGTCTAGTTCTTTCTGTGTATGAGAACATTTCAGAAATACCAACATCCCAGAAATAACACTATCCCAGCAGAGTTATTATCTGTAACCCAGAACACATATCAAAGAAGGAATTCCTGTGACATATGTACTCATATGAGCAACCTGGTATTGTCACCTTTAAGTCATTGTTACTAGCATAAAAGACAATAGACAGTATATGGAAAAGTAGAACTGCTTAAGACGCACAATAAATTTGCTGTTGCTATTATCATCCACATTAAACCATTAACTCAAACAATCAAATAAATACCTTATCTTTTTCATTATGGATAATAGGTCAGCTCATCAGGATCCAATAGGAAAACAAATGTATTAATTTTTTAGTAAAAAACCCTTGGAATTTCAAACCATTTATTATATCTCACTAATTCTCTTTTATTATTCCTGTGACATAAGGAAACTGTGAATTCAGTTCGATTTATTTTACAATATGTAACAGAAGACACACTTTTATTACCACTATAAAACCTCAGAGATACTCATCTAGAATGTATGGTGAAGACACATAGTAAGTTTCTACTCTCCTGAACTTCAATGTTCAATTCCGTACTTTTTTCAGGTAATGGTGTATTTTTTTTCCTTTTGGATGCCCATTGTTTCTTTGTGGTTTTAAAGTTTGTTAATGGTTTTTTTTCCTTGCTAAGTCTTTTCATTTTGGATTCCACATGAAAAAACATTAACTCTCTTCTCCATCTTAACCATCCAATAAAATGCAGGTCACAGAGCAAGGCATGGATCACTAGAAAGGTACATTTCAAGATAATTAAAAAGACCCAATACATTCCAAATATCTAAAATATTAGGACTTAGACTTAATCTGTCAAATGAAAGTTTAAAATATCTCTTGTAAAAAATTATTTTGCTGAAAATGTACAGCTAATCCCCTTCTAGGGCATTTGAAACAAAATATTCACTGGTAGGAACAGAAGTAGAATTTTAAAATTATATTATAGTGGCACTGCATGCCTTTACTATGTTAGGTACTAACCTGTAAGCAAAGATAGCAAAAAGATCATAAAGACCTTACAGAACAAGACAATGGTGTCAAATGAGTCAAACAGCACGAGATGAAACATTTAAGTGGTTTTGTTTGACTTCTAGAAGATTAGCTCTGTTACAACCTAACATACCTAAACTACTTACAACTGAAGTTATCTCCTGTACAGCAGGTATAAATTGTTAATGTTCTTTTGATGCCACCAGAGAAATGAGTCTTACATGTAACCTGCATAACGATAATGGGAATCTTTATAAATGTGGTTAGGGATCACTCCACGCATAAGAAGCAGTGTGAGAAAAAAGAAAAAAGTTTTCAAATAGTGTTAAGCAATTTTTCATAGAATAGTAAATTTGGCACAAAAAATAAATAGAGTGTCATTTTTAAAAAGGAATTCAACCCATTTTCACTTACTAATTTCTGTAATAATTTACTAATTGAGCAGAGGAAAAAGTAATACATGGGACTTGATTTTCAAAGGGATGATAATGCTATATGACATATCAACTGTAACTTCTCCTACAATATTGTCTGAATACAAAGGTAAGAGAAATAATATATGTGATTACAAGTGGGAGGTAGTCCAGCAGAGGTATATTGAAGAGAAATTTAGTAAAAAATCCACCATGGGTAAAATTCAGATATTTAAATATTCCTTAAAACATGTAGAGATTATTTTTTATCTTTCCCAGGACTGACTGTAGATTCAAGTCTTGGGACTATCATTTTATTCAGAAGTATAGACTGGAAGGAAATAAATTACATTTCCTCCATACTTATAGAATGCAGTATAATTTATAATCCACTATCCATATTACTCATAATGAAAAATATAAGCAAATTATGTTATGACATGGAGATTATGAAAATACTGACTACTCACCCCTGTTTCCTCGTATACATAGGACACTGTGAATATGGACAATATTGTGAGGTAGGCATCACTTCCAGTTCTGTCTTCTATCAGCCAGATCTCAGTTCTTTCATTCTCCTTTTTTTTTTCCCCCTCAGGAGGATAGTGGCTGCTTGGGAGGTTCCCAGGAAACTTTTGGAAGATAAAACATTCAGTAGTAACTACTGTAGGAGATTGGGAAGAGAGAAAGGGGAGGAAAGGAGATCATCTGTTCCTCAGAGTAATGCCATGGAATAATAATAATAATAATAGAGTATGTACGATCCTCAGGCTGGAAAGGACCTCATGATGACTCTAGTGCAATGTCCAGCTCAAAGCATGGTCAGATCTGAGGTGAGACCAAATTACTCGGGGCTTTGTCCAGTTTGGTTATGGATGGAGGATGGAGTATCCAAGGTTGGAGCCTAAGTGGCCTCCCTGGAGAGCCTGAAATCTCACTGACTTTGTCCAGTCCTCCTCTTTCTCTCAGAATTCACTGTGTCAGCATAAAAAATTCAGTTTTCCCTATACAGCTCAGAAGTGATGTCATGTATGTAGCTAGGCAAGTCACAACTGTGTTTCATAACTTTAGAGATAGTAAAAAGATGATCATCACATTGTATCAATTCACCTAACGTTAACAAAGCTAAAGACAGAAATATTCTCAGCAAGCTTTAGACATCTTTTGCTGAGCTCATTAGCTAAATCCTCTTTATACCTGCAATAGAAAGATCAGGGCATGAATAAGCTCTCATTCATCTACTGCCGTTGACTAAAATGAGTCAGTCTAATTGTCATAGAGCTCCATTGACTATAAAAGGAGTTTAGATGACTACTTCAGAGTGAAAGGCCTATACTGTGAATGTTTTCCACTCAGGTACCTTAGATGATTCCTTTCTCAGTTGTGCTGAGTAATTTAGTTCTCTAGAGTCCCTTAATAGTTGCAGGGAGAACTATGGCATGAATATTTCCAATATATGGCAATTTTTACAGAAAGATAAATTGCTCTCTGAAAGTCTCTTCCTTTTTTGTCAATTTTAAAAGGAGTTTAGGGGGCTAATTTATATTGGCTTCTTACAAGAATGAAGTTATGCCAGTCGATCCTAGCTGTTTTCCATTTTTACTTCTAGAAAAAATTTTGATCTGGAAAGAGAGTAGTCAAGCATGTATCACTAATTCAGCCTTGTACTTGATTACCCAAGATTTAGACGTCTCACGTGAGAAAGGAGAGTTTTACTGTAGCCTACTACTTTGGGGGTGTTTTTTAAAAATCTGAATGCAGGTGTGACTTGTATGAGAATTCTTTTCTGTATCCCATTTTGAAGAAAGTCATATGACAGTCTAAATTACAAAATGTAATTTGAAGATCTGCTACTGCAAGAAAATTAATGAAAGAAGAAATAAGAAATTTTGGCTTTAAGCGTCAAGAGTAGAAAGTAGTTAAACTTTCAGTAAGGCAACTCCACAGTACCTTGCAGAGAATAAACCAGTCATAATTTTTCAATCGATATTTTACTTGAAAGTTATTATGAAACTTAGCACAAATTATGTCATGCTTAACTAAAATTTGTAGCCAATTCTTAGTACTGTTTATAAAAGTGAACTTCATTCCTGTTGCAGATATTCATGCGATTGCTCCTCAATGAAATTTTCCAAATGCAGGCAGGAAGGTCAAAGCTACTCTTGTTTTGCCAGTCACCACATTTGTTGCAATATGTTTGCTGGTGAGGTCTCTGCTGGTACCACCTGGCTACACTGTAGACCCATGAAAAGTTCAAGACCGCTACAGCACAACAGAGATGAAAATATGTTAGTCATTAAGTTTTTTCAAGAGTATTCAACGAACAACTGTTCTTGAGAAGCATTTGATGTTGTCTAACCTTTAAACAGTGATGTTTATTCCTTCTTATACAGAGATTTTGATGAAGTATTCTTAGTTTATTTGGTTAAGAGTAACTGGTTGATTTCCATATGACATTACTTTTGATTTCTTTATTAAATATGTTTATCTGATTGGATGGAAATGCCAATTTTGAAACTATTTTTTGTGGTTAAAACCTAATATATAGTTACTATTTCCTCAAGTTCCTCTTTTGTTTCCCAAGTGCTCACACAATTGGGAAAGTTTGGGAAGTGAATTTTGGAAAATATTTTTCATTTAATATTTCAACATCACATTGCTGTGTAATTTGCCCGTTAAAATAATTAAGATGTCAAAAGAGTATGGTTATTTTGACAAGTGATTGATGATAGGTCGTAGACAGGTTTGAGATTAGTGAAGATGAAGACAGTTAGTTGTCAACTGGCCATGACATGAACTTCAAATTAAGCAAGTACTATGGAAAAATTAACAGATTTTAGCTAAATTAGTGACAGAAGGAATATAATACAATGCGAGTTTAATTTGTTGGGAATTCGTTGGCATTTTCATGAGAAAGATTTAAGTCTAAGCTACAAAGACAATGTTGCAGTTGTGAAAGCAGAGAAAACACGTAAGAGGATACGTGAGTCACCTTGTGAGTCATGTCTTCTGTAACCTTTTAAGACGTGTGATTGAATGGTACTTCATAGATATGACGTACATCTTGTATGTAAAAAATAGATCCTTTGAATCTTCATTACATCAAGTAACAGAAGAGCAAATGCTTTGAGATCCCAGATCTTTTTAACATAAAAATCCTTTTATATAACAAAGAAAAAAAAACACACCCACAAGCAATTTAAAAAGTCTATAATCCCAGGTTTGGACCATATATTTCCTATTCTAAAAGACTGGCATTATTGTCATTTCATTCCTCTGAGTTAAGAGGTTGACGCTACTATTTGCCACTGGTGGATATGAAGTAATGCAGTACCTGCATTATCTTCTCAATATTCTCTTATGTTTTCTTAAGAAATCTTAGTTTGACAGTACTTTACTGTGTTGAAATGAAGAAGATTTAAACATTTTGTCCCACAGATGGGACAGAATAAGAAACATACATATGTAATCAGTTGGCTAGTGAATTGTGACTCACATTAAGCTGCCCTGACTCAATCATTAATCCATATCCTTGTGTAGTGAGGCTAGTAACTGGAAATTTTGAAATCTTACAGATTTCCTTTAAAATATGTAATCCTTAAACACTTTAAGTCTCTATCTAAAATGTAAAAGACAAGAATCAAAAAAAGGCATGAATATAGAAATATGGTCAAATACATGTTTACTGAAAATATAGGAAAGTGTGTATTCATTGTAGTTGTGTAAGGACATAGCTTGACTTTTTTGTTTTTCTTTTCAGAAATTGAGTGACAATTCTCCTGAGGAAAACAAGGTAGTTCAAAATAGCATTTAACAAGCAAGTAAATAAACAGAACTACAGCCTTGCTTCATGTGGAAATTAGTCTATTAGATATGCAGGAAACATGATTTCCATGGTTACAAATGACCTGCTAATCTCTTAAATTATCCAGTCATCACGAACAACAAGCCTACTAAATAATTATAGTAAAATGCAGAACTGATGCCGTCAGTATTTTCAAAGTGAAAATCTCCCAGAGAGAGGAGTTTTTCACCTGGTAAGAAGTTACCCCACCATTTCAGAGTAGGTTCGTCACTGGCTTTATTTGAAATAGTTTACTCTAAACTTTTTTTAAAAATAACAGCATTTTATCCATCATGTTAGTATTGTGGATAAGAAGAACAGTAACCTATTGATGGGGTGTCTGTTTTATTTGAGTACAAAGTGAAAACTCATTTAATGTGCATTTGTCTGAGTGCTTCTTGGTGCAAAGACAAGATGTATGTTGGCCTGATGCACTTATATTTCTGGTATTTACTACAGTTGATAGTCACAATTTTCCATGAATTAAATTAATTCTGTTTACTTAAGTTAAATTCAGTTCATCTAACTGAAGGAAAACAAACAAAAAAAATCAATGGCTTTTGAATGATCACTATTCATCACATAATAGCTGCCTTCAGAAATTTCCTCAGAATTTTCTAAATCTAATGTAAATCTAAAACTGTGAAATGGCAACTGGAAAAGCTCTTTATAGTCTCCTACATGAGATACATACATGTATGCAATAACTGCTGTGGAATGCCTATTCCATTGTCATCACAGTTTTAATGAAGTGGTAACTCTGCTTTGGTATCTTGACCTAAAGACAGTGAGCAAAAACATTTTGCTAATGACTGATTCCTTGTATACTACTTTTCGTTCTAATTAATCCCAAATGCTCATCAAGGTCGGTCCTCCTCTAATGTCTGTACTATAAACCACTGCAACTCTATTAACTTCATTTTTCCTCTTTTGGGGTCCCTAGTCAGCAAACAGTTGCACACGTGAGTTAATTTATCAGCATTGCCAACTTCCATAACTTTACCACAGCCTTGTAATATTTCATATGTTTTTAAAGCCTCAGCAACTTCTAATCTTTGTTGTATGACAAACTTTTCTTTTATTTCAGGAAACTGCTGTGGATAGAAACCAGTCTGTATCCCTTATGAATGAAAAGAGATGACTTGGTGCCACTGTAACCTTGTGTTCCAAATTTGAAAGTCAAAGCAAGCTGAAATGTTTTACAATGTAAAATTCCTGGGGCCTGACTTGAGCGCTGGATAGAAGTAGCTCTATTCCTTTTATGTGAATTGCCTGCTTTAAGATAATGATGGGATTCTCTTTTGACTTGGTTGTCCAGGCTTCATTTAAATCTCTCTGATTTACCTGTTTAGTATTTGAGGTCTATTTTTTTTATCAATTCAGAAATATGAGCACTTAAATCCTTATCTCACATTTTATAACATGATCTTTCCTTTTGCCAGCCTTTATACTTCACCCTTTCCACTTCAGCCTTTTAAAGTGCTTTAAAAGAAAGTGTCTTCTTTCCCATTTTGACTTGGACAATGTTACCTTCTGTGTGTATTTTTTCACTGCATCCTTGTCAAACCTTGTTGTTGCCTTTTTTTTTTCTTTTTTAAGCAGACTCACTTTTCTCCAAAATGTTATTGAGTTAGCCTTCTGTCACTGGTTTTGCCATCATTTTCAGTTTGCCTTAATCTCAGCAACCTTTACCAAACATGCTTTTCTGTGCATTCACCAAAATGAGGGGAAAAGATCCTTGAAAAAAATCACACCACATTACATGGCTCCTGTTCTAGTTGTATAAGTCATCACTGATGAGTTGATCCAAAGTTTGCTGTGTGGTGGTTCTGTATAATGCCTAAAGCAGTGTTGTTCTCATGTTTCAGAGAGGCATATATCATTAACTGTGGTAGTGCTGACAATTACAGGTATTTGTATTTCTTATCTAAAAAACTTACTACACTTCTTATACTTATTGCCTATATTTCAGCTATTTAAATAAACTACATGTATATGTATAATGTGTTCTTAAAAAAAATGCAGACCTAAATGATGGAGCTTCGAGAACCTCTTCAGTTGCTTGTTCTTATGTTTTAGTGTTCTTATAGATCTTCTTTAGATGCTTGTGTTCATACTGAATGCTTTCTTGAGACAAAGATAGGTGTTAGCCAGTAATGATGTTGCCTTTGTTTGTACCCTTTAAGTCCATATTTCCCACTTTTTCCCATTGAACATAAAAAAGGGATAAATACACATTTTACAACTCTACCTTTATTACCTATAATATCGATAATATCTATATTATCTATATAACCTATATTATCTATCATAACTTCCTGTATATCCCTTTTCTTTGTCATCCAGGTTGAAAGAGAGGTGCTTTAATGACGTCCAGTTAAGCTGTACTCATTTTATCTTTGAGTAATACCTAAGTACTTAATGTACACCTTTTCTGTTTCAGACTATCCATCTCCTCTCCGTCCACATTTCTCATTCCCATTCAGGGATGATTAAACTATTAAATTATTAACTAGTTAACTAGAACTATTAAAAAACATATTATTGCAAAATATTTAGCTGTCACGATTCTTAGAGCACTGAAGGAAGCTGCTGTCTGGTTTTGCAAGAGGAAAGCTTTTCCTTGCCATAAGGTCTGTTTCTAAGAAAGCCATTTCTGATATTCTTAATTAGAATTTAGAGATCTACTATCTTTCTTGTATCAACTATAATTTCAGTTTACAACGATCTTTTTTTTTTAAAAGAGCATATTTATTTAATGTTATATTTGCATGCCAATGACTTGTTGACATGAGGGTCCTTTTACTGAAAAATTTGTTGCAACCTTTTTTATGCCTAACATCTATCTTCTATAGTAGATCTAATCATAAACAAAATCACATCTGACTCAAACTCAGAAATAACATTTCGAAGCCTCCATACTGTATCCCAACAGAGTCTTGCCAGTCAACAAGCTGACTCTACAATATGTTTCATCTAATCAGTCATCCTTATTTTGGTCAACAGTAAGAACACACCTCTGATTATTCAATCTTTCATTTATAGTAAGGATATAAGCCAGTTTTACAACACACTTAAAAGGAAGATGTTGGAGCTTAATCACTCTTAATGGGTTTTTAACCTAAGTAATTTGACTTCTGTGTGTCTGGTCCCAATCAAAATCCAATTATACTCTGCATACAGTAGGTCTGCAGCTGTTTGTATTATGTATGTTTTTAATGTAAATGAAAAATGTGTAGAACGTGAGGTTCAATGAACTCTTTCTTCCCTGCTGAAGAATGCCAAATAATTACTGGAAGAAGAGGAGACAGGTCAGAGTTTTAACACTTCATCGAAGCAAAGAGTTGTTTATTACTCTATTAACTTCTAAATGATAACTACTACAACAAAGAGAGATTTACTTATCTATGGAAGGGAAAGAACCTTTATTCTAATACAATGTTGGCTAGACTGCTTCCTACTTAAGGAGAAAGTAAAATAAATCTGGGGGATGAAATATTAAACCAGTCCAGATCTTTTGAAAGACTTCAGAGGAAAGATTGTCTATTAAAACCAACATAGTCCACTAAAAGAGAGAAAATATACAGTCTGATTCCTATATAATTTCTTGAGGGAGCAAGCCTGTTGAATGACAGAAAGACAGACCTTCTGATGCAAACTTAGGAACATTTGGATGGATCTAGATATTTTCATTCCCTCTTTTCTAAAGATTTATCACTGAATTGTCTATTTCAGATTCTAAATGTTGGTATTTGCATGTTTACTGTAAGCTGGCTTGAAGTAAGCATAATTAACAGACATGGAATAACAATACATTCAATCAGGGGAGCAGTAGACTTGTGAATTAGGTGCTAGCGTACCTTAATAAGTAACCCAATGCTTTAGCAGATTTTCCTCCATATTGACAAGTAACAGAGGGCTGCATAGGCTGAAATTACGAGTCAGAAGATGCAAACATTGCTTGGCCATGTTGGGACAAGATGAAAAAAATGAATGCCCAGTTGTCACTAAAACTAATAAGAGACAAAAAGAAGAGCAAGAAGGAATTCTATAAGGATGCAAGTAGCAAAAGCAGATTCAGAGAAAGTATGGTCTACTGTTGAATGGGGAAGACAGCCTCCCTGATGGATGATACAGAAAAGGCTGGGTACCATCATGTTAGCATCAACCTACACAGGTGAAACTTGCTCCATGACCTTCATGCATGCAAGTGTGGTTTCAGAAGGAGAGAGGCACGCAGCAGTGGGAAAACAACAGTCTGGGGAGTGCTTAAGGTAGTTGCAAGTATTTACATTTCTGAGGCCAGATGGGACCTGCCAAAAGGTGCTGAAAGAATTGACTGATGTGATTGCAAGGACACTTGTAAGGCCATATGTAGTGAAAAGTTGCGGTATTGGTGGGAGGATCTTCTACTAGTGGAAAAAGATTAATGTTATGCCTGCCTTTATTAAAGGCAAGAGGGACACCTAATTCTAGTCAGCCTCACTTCAGTCCCTGGAAATATAATGGAGAAAACCCTCTTCTAATTAATTTCCAAAAATGTTAAGCATAAGATAGCAGAAGGAGAGTCAATTTGGGAAAAAGATTCTTGACCAACCTGATTGCTTTCTGTGATGAAATGTAGCTATATGGGTGAGGAAAAAACACTGGCTGTGCTACCATGGCTTCAGTAAGGTTTTTGTCACCATCTCCTGCAGCATTTTCATCTGAAAATTAAGAAAATATCAGATAAATGAACAGTTTATTGGATGGATTAAATGTTGTCTGGACCAGCAAGCTAAAAGAACAGCAATTGGTGGCTTGATGTTTGGTTGGCAGCCAATTGCAAATAAATAGCCTAAGGGTCAATGCTGGACTGATGTAATTCACTTCTCATCTGGATTATGAAATGGACTGCACCCTCAGCACATTTTCAGATGGTACTAAACTAGGAGAAATTATTGTTGTGCTAAATAATAGAGGTTCAGTCCAGTGGGACCATGATAAACTTCGCGACTGGAGCCAGCAGAAACCTTGAGAAGTTCAGGAATGAGAACTGCAAAGTTCTGCAATTGATGTGGAAAAAAAAAAAATAAAATCCCATGAATCTGTACAGCCAGGAAACAGCTGGCTGAGTAACAAGCATGCTGAGAAAGAGCCAGGTTTTACCTATGAACTACCAGTGTTCTGTCCTCATGGGTAAGCCAAAATGCATAGCGGGTTGAAAGAGGAGTGTGGTCAACAGGCTGAGGGAAGTTATTATGTCCTCCCCCTGTGTACCTGGGACACTGTATGTGGAATATTTTGTCCACTTTTGGGCTTCCAGTTTGAAAAGAATGTGGAGAAAGTGGAGCAAGTCCAAGGTCACACCAGGAGCAAGGAGTGCTTAAAGAAATTTTTCTAGTCAAGTTTGGTTGAGGGGCTAAGGGGGAACCACGACCACCTGAAGAGTAGTTATGAGGATGACAGACTCAAACAAATGTAAGGCAAAAAATGAGGGGCAATGATGACACATTGCAGGTTGGGAAGACCAGATTAAGCATTAGGAAAAATGTCTTCACTAGGAAGGTAGTGTAGAACAGGTGAGCAAGTTACTCAGATAAGTAGCAGAATCTTCACTCAAGGTTTTCAAGATTTTTTTTTTTTTCATTGGTAATAAGACATGTTTTGAGTGCAGTTCAAACCTGATGGTCAGAATACGTGATTCAACTTCATATCAACATTGCTGGAGGATCTTAGGGAAACCTGGCTTGTTTGCTCCTTCCTTGTGTCAAGTGTCTGAACTTTCAAATAACCACAGCTATTAACAGCTTGGTGTTCACCTGAACTAACAAGCAAGAGTCACATTTACTCCATTATACTAAAGAGCGTTCCATCAATAGAGCTGTTGCATTCATTATTAAATTTCTCACTTCTCACAGAATTTTTGAATGGTCTATCAAGTAATAAATTATCAGGTGCATTTGTCATCCAAAAGAACTCTTTTTGTAACTGGCAAAAAGAAGAAATATAGGTAGCTTTTAGGGGGTATTTTTTGCATTTTTTAGTTTTCTGGAAAGGGCTCACAGAACATGCTTTTTACTTCTATGGATTCTGTGACATATCCATGAAATTTCAGCAACACAAGATCTTAAGAAACCACGTTAAAAATGTCTTGCAATTGCAAAGTAACATTTCTAGCTCTGACACTGTTTATATCTTTGACAGGAGCAGCTGCCAGAAGACAAGTACAATCAGCTGTCGCTACTGATGACAGCATTTTCACCTTTGGTGCATAAGTGGAGCACTTAGAAGCCACTGGAGAGAAAGAGAATAAAAACTTTTTCATACTGGAAGGTTGTTACCAAGGTTGGCACCTCTCTGTCTCCTTGTCTGTAGGGTCAGCAAACACTTTCATCAAGACTTTGTCTCTCTAGATTGTTTGAGATTGGCCTGTAGAATTGTGTCAGAAGACTTGGCAAGATATGTAACACTCCTGAAATTGAATTTAATTTGGGTTGGCTAAAGATTTCTTTTCTGTATGCATGTTTGGCAGTACAGAGGAAAACAAAACAAAACAAAAAACTTCAAAATAACCCAGAAAGGACTGAGTTCCTTAACAAAGAGGACTCCTAAACTTAGTATAATCTGTGGTGACCGTGGCAGTTGCTGAAGCCACTTTTATCTCTGTGATGAGCTATGTGTGCATGCACAAAGCATGCCACTAGGCCAATGTTCAATTTAATTAAATGTGAATGTTTTAGTTGCAACTATTAATGACCGATATGATATAAAGGAGAGGAATTCTTAACAAAATATTCCACTGAACACCCAGACTCTAATCTTACATTCCACATTTCTCAGCATTCTTTCACACATCACGCTTCTCTGAGCTCCAAATCCAAGCTTCCCACTTCCTGCACTTCCTACTAAATTCCATGTCCCCAAACTGAAGCCTAATTCTAAACCCCTTTTCCTTCCTCAGTCTTACTTCACATACTCTCATCTGCATAAATATGGATCCCCAATCTTTTTTTCTCACCAACATCTCCTATTCTCCTACCAATGACCTTTTCTCAAAACTAGGACTCCAGTCCCTTCCTTTCTTTCACCTCAACAACATCACACCTACCTCACCAACCCTCATGCTTTTTGTTACTCCTTGGTCCTTAAGAGAGGTCTTGCATGGTCTGGATGTCCAGGGCTGGCTAGGGTCAGCAGCAGCAGTAGTAATCTCAGTTCTGTCCATGTATAGTCTCTTATAGCAACTGGTCAGCTGGCACATGAGACCAAATTACTGAAGTCCAGCTGAGTGTCAGGAATTGTCTATGAAGAGCAATTTATCCTTTGGGCTTGCGTCAGAAGAAGATATGAAAATAGGAATGTTAAGTGGTGATGCACAGACTTCTGGTTTGTGCATCACAATTGATACAAAGACTCCAATTCAGTTTCATTTCCTCAGTCTTCATACAAGGCAGGGTCGAAAGAATTTCTTTTTTATTTTTCTTTTGCTTATTGTCCTTGAGCTCTTGTCCTCGTGGGGGACTTCA
>RSEF01000001.1:167611210-167630070 GCA_003993805.1 Himantopus leucocephalus | reverse complement strand
AAAAAAAGGTTTAGACAGGGAAGGTTTGATCTAACCCAGAGTAGACTTTCTTATGTCTTTAGCCTTTTATGTGTTTGCCTCTGTCAAAAACGTATTTCCAAGACCCTGGAAAGAAACATCAAGTAGGTTTCATTTTCAAATGGTAATGAATTCAGTTTTAATGAATCTAAAGGCAGTATTGACCAGGAAAAAAAATATTCACCAGCCACTGTCAAGGGCTTCCAAGGTAACACCACAAACAGCATAGGAAGATCTGCAAAAATCAGTGATGCTCACTTAGCAAATGTCATGACTATATTTCTTGCTTTTCAATGGCCTATTAAAATGTTCTAAGATCATGCTATAGAAATGTAAAATGTGAGTATTGAAGAAGGTTTATGAGCAACAGATATGTTATATTTGCTGGCTTCACAATAAGGATCAGCAAGACAAGATTGGCAATGAGATTGTTAGTAACAGAATAACCTATTTTACCACCATTATTTCTGTTCCATTAATTATTTTTATGTTTTCATGTTGTTAGAAGAGTAGATCAGAGTACTATGAAGCATATCTGTCTGCGAAGGAATTTGACATCAGGTTGGCAAACCCATGATGTCATGATGTTTAAGTGCTACCATGAAGCTGACAGTAAATAGCATAAACTGTAAATCAGCTAAACTACCTTCAGGATGAGGGACAAGTATGTAGGTGGCATTCAGTCTTTGAGAAGGCTAGATCCAGGTTGTTTCTTTGAAAACAGTAATAGTGACAGCTAATTACGTTACCATGTTTTTCACTTGGTTGTCATTATGATCTTTATGCATTTCTTTAAAGCAAAGCCAAATTTCCCCTAATATTTTATATACCTTTTTTTTTCTTAATGGGTCCTGTTCTTATTCCTTTTGCTATTTTTCCCCGCTTTTTTTGGAATTACGTCAGAAATGTAAAAAACGTCAAGTAAGAAAGAAAATACCTGTTTTCTCTCCCTTTTTTACGTTTGTACTTATTGCTGCCAAGTAACTACATCTTTCACATTTTGTTGCCTGAACTTTACTCTTAAACCTTTTAAAAATTCAACATTTTTGAATGAAACAACTATGATATGGCTTTTTATCTAATAGGTTTAATGTTTGTAAAGTATAATGTATGTCTTGTATTTCAAATGCAAAATTATGTGTTTTCTTCAAAACAGAAACAACCCAGTTTACTCCTCACTGTTTATTATTTAGTAAGCTATTGTAATGGATATCTACAGTACTTTCACATTTACAGTGTGTGTAGAGGTGTGTGATCTCTACTGGCCAATGTTAGACATTTATTATGGTCAAAATTAATATTTATCATTTTTTGATTACTTTGAGGACACTAATAGAGCAATAGATCTGTGCAGATTTTTGACAAGGATTTGTGCTGTGTGGTGATGTACTTTAATTAGGTCAGCAGACTGCCCTATTGTCAGCTATTTTGTCTGAAACTTTACTTTAGAAATGTACTAAATTTAAAAAAAAAAATCTAAGGCAAAGGAATGCTATAGAAAAGATGTGTACTTTCAAGCCTTTAAAATAAGATTCATTTTTGTTTTGTACCCTGCTGGAACATTTTCAGTGCATCCTTTCATACTCTAACTTTGAGAACATAACACCATCAAGTATGTTTTAATGAAATGCCATTTAAACCACATCCAGTTTTACATATGAAGTAAAGAACTTACATCTCTTTTTGTCAGGAGATGAATCAGAACTTGAACTTTCTTGGAAAAATTGTTCTTTGCATTGTGAAAGATGACGTAGCAGGAACCACAGGAATATAACTAAACTTGTTCAGAATTCATACTGAAATTATATTAATATTACACAAGAAGCAACAAGATGACAAAGATTTTTAATATGAATTGGAAAAAAAAATGAAATATTGTTTCTTGATCAGATGGTTTTACATTATCTTCAATTAGGTTTAGCTCATTCAGTTTAAATGTACAGAAGAATAATAATTCTGTGTTTCCATTGCCCTTTAACAAAGTTTACACAGAAAATTATGTAGAATGAAAATTTTTGTATTTTTTCCTGGTGAGTTCAAAAGCCAGATGGTATTATGGAGTCTATAAGGATCTAAATTAAACTTTTTGTATTTTATTTTATTTTAATGTCAGAACATGGATGACTTCATCATGTTTATTAACAGAAGAATCTTTTGAGAAAATATCATGTTGGGGATCTCATTACAGAATATGGAAAAGATCTGAAAGATGTTGCAATATTTGAAATTTTTAGAGACTGTATTGAGCTAAATATGCTTCACATTATCATCTTTTTTGTTTTTCCTACACTCCACTATAATATTACTGAGCATCTTCATATTAGATAGTTCTACCACAGCTATTCAACCAAATATATAGGCTTGCAGATCCAAAAGTATCTTTTGCTTTTATGCTGTTACACCTTTCAGCAGTTGCTTGTATCATTGTTTTTCTCATCCCTTATGTCAGTATTTCTTGAGAGAACCAATACTATAATGTGAAAAGCTGCTGCCTAAAGGCTATGGTAGCCATTATCAGAAACACCACAACCATAATATCAATTTATGCACATTTGTTTTTATTAGGACATAGAGGAATATTTAACAATGGTGAAACTTTCATAATAACTGCAATATTTTAAAACATACTGCTTGTTGTACTCTTTGGCTGGTTCCATCAAGTTCACCTGGGAGCAACCCTTCAGCATTAGTTGCCTTGTAAGGAAACTGAGTAGAAACTGCTGCCTTTACTTTCAAAAAGCTAAAAGGTTAAATGAGGCTCCTTGTTCTGCAATGAACAGTACCTGAGCAGAGACATCTGTGTAATGCCCTTAACACTACATAAGTGTATAGAATCATAGAATCATAAAATAGTTAGAGTTGGAAGGGACCTTAAAGATCGTCTAATTCTGACCCCCTGCCATGGGCAGGAACACCTCCCACTAGACCAGGTTTCTCAAAGCCCTCACCTTGGACACTTCCAGGGATGGGGCATCCACAANCTATCACTACACTGCCTGATAAAAACTTCCTTTCCACCTTTCCTGTAGGCCCCCTTTAGGTACTTGAAGGATACTATAAGGCCTCCCTGGAGCCCTCTCTTCTCCAGGCTGAAAAAACACAACCCTTGTAGCCTGTCGTCACAGGAGAGGTGCTCCAGCCCTCTGATCATCTTCGTGGCCCTCCTCTGGAATTGCTCTAATGGGTCTACGTCCTTCTTATGTTGGGAGCTCCAGAGCCTGGCACAGTACTCCAGGTGGGGGTCTCACGAGAGCAGAGTAAAGGGGCAGAATCACCTCCCTTGACCTGCTGGCCACGCTTTTTTTGATGCAGCCCAGGATGTAGTTGGCTTTCCGGGCTGCAAGCACACATTGCTGGCTCACATTGAGCTTCTAATCCACCAACACCCCCAAGTCCTTCTCCTCAGGACTGCACTCAATCCATTCTCCGCCCATACTTGTGCTTGAGATTGTCCCACCCCATGTGTCTGAAATTTTTTCCTGGCTGAAATATTTTGCTGCAGCAGAATATCTTTTAAATTGATAATTGTAAGATGTTAAAGAAGCATTTGTGAAAAATTATAAAAGGAATTTAATATTTAAGACTTTTAATGAACACTGTAATTTAACACACATGAAAAAAATAATTTTCGTCATGTCTGTGTTCTGTATTGTGGTTTCTTGACTCTGAACAGAAACTCTACCTGCCTCTTTCAATACCAGAAAAGAGAAAAGCGTTGAGTTACTTCAGAAATAAAAGAATTGTTCCCACATCTAAACATTTTAAAAGGATAGTGAAGCATTCTTTTTGAAGAAAAAAGTTTTCCTGATATAAAATTCATCTTTTCCTATTACTATGCTAAGATCATGCTACGCAAATACTTTATAGCTTATGCTGTGTTGTACAAATCAAAATTCACAATTTCTACTCATCCAGCTTTGTCATTGCCAAGAAAATGCTAATTAGACAGTTAATAACAGCTTTTTTATTGAAGACACTGTTCAGGAATGAAGGATTCAAGCATGGATCTGTCTCATTTAGCTTCCTGTCCTGGCCTTAAATTTGTTTAGGCAGATTTTGGAGCTGCCTGAATTTATGTTTTAGTGTCCTAGATTTTCATGTCTGAAAGTACCCACTGAATAATCAAGGTTTAGGACATAGCTTTCTTGTGCTTGAACTCTGGGAATACTAAGAATGAAATCTTCTACTGTTCTCTCATTAAAATTTTCTGATTTTTTCATTTCCAAGTAGCAGTATAATAAGACTAGCACTGCTTTGTAAGACTTAGTATAGAGCGTTTACCCTCATAAGTTATCAGAGCCGATAACTTAATAAGTAGCAGTATAATAAGATAAAAAAAATAATCAGAGCCTCAGTTTGGATACTGTGAGTTTCCAACCTTAGAGTTTGTACTGGAAAAATATTGTGACAGAGAACCCACAAGCATAGAATCCATGAGCATCTGTCAAAAATTTATTTTCTTGATTTTTAGTTCTATTTAACAGCAAATAGACAAGAAATTTTAGATTCTCTTTCAGAACAATTATTTCAGATGAATATGTATTTTCGTTAGACACTGATAAAACACTGGCCTAATTATAGTCTGAACTCTGAGTTCCTATACCTAACACAAACTCCCAGCTCAGAAAATTTTCTCTGTCATACAAAACTGTCATATGGAACTTCACCTGGGCAATGTAGAGCATTTCAAAGAATGCAATCACATTTTCTGTCAGCTGTGCCACAAAATATTCTCAGGGGAAAAAAAATCAGATTCAAATATATTACTTGAAGCTGGATGGAGGAGAGCAGAAGAATCTGAAACTATTACAATTTATAATACAGCATAACAAGAAGATGAGAAGAAAAGATATGGTTAGATCTCTCAGTGCAAAGCTCTGATCTATTGCTTTTGGCAATAGGGTATCTCATTACAACTTTCTTAAAAAACCCAAATACTGTCCAGGGTAAATAATAGTTTTCTAATGGGAGGTAAAAATAATTAGTAAATAAATTTCTGGTTTCCCCTGTCTTTGTCTCTTTTTAAAGTCTGCAGAAGGGATCAAATATATGAACTATCAATTGTAGAAGAAATAAAAGCCCAACCACATATATTTCAGTTAGACTTCAGTTCCAAAAAACCTGTTTTTTAAAACAATAGACATTTCAGGTTCCTAAGTCCCTTTGGATGTTTTTGAAAATCTTCCTTTAAACACTGATTAGTCTGTGGGGTGGTAGTTGTCTCAATAGGAATGGAAAACTTTGTTTTCTGATAATAAGCACCAATTGACAAAGAAGATTTGTATTCTCATGTTTGGGTCCACTGACAATCCTAACTGAGCTGTCTTATCCTTTGCTGGCAAATTGATCCTACATAGTTCATTTCTTTCCTATGATTTTATTGGTTAACTGTTCAATGTTCCGTGTCCTGTAGAAAGCTTCCACACAAGCTGTCGTGCATTTCTTCTAGCAAAGTTCACAAAAACACCTAAAGAAAACTTTCTTTCCTTATGTATAGATGATCTGGAAGATTCATTTACCTCTATTGACTCTGCCCATGCTACAAAAATTATTATGGGACAATGCTGAGAACTATTTTTGTACCCCTTTCATGCTAGGCAGGTGTCTTAAACATGGAGCCAATGGGAGCAAGCTGTAATAAAACAGTGAAAGATGAAAAAAAAGTTATAATTTAGAAAATTAATCACTCTGTATGGAGTAGTGGGATTCTTTTTACCCCATCACAAATTCACTAAGGAATGCTGTCTCTAAGTCCTGCAGATACTATGCTACACTTCACTTTATATTGCAAATAGTAGTATCTCTTCCTTTCTTTTTTTTCTTTCTTTTCAGTTGAGATACAGTATTTGGGTTTTCAACATATTGCCTTAATTAGCTCAGAATAAAAGCATTTACTCAAAACTCATGAGTTGCTTTCATTTCCTTGGTAGCCAACAATAACGAGGATTGTTTTATAAGAGGTGAATGTTTTTAAGGAGTTACCAGGAGGGAGAGCTGGGAAGTGTTTTCCATATTTCATAGACAATTTTTCCACCAAATACTCTGAATGTTAAGCCTGAATGCATATATTTTGTAAATAGCAGCAATAACACAACAGCAGGTGGTGAGCTTGCACATTCCTTTGTCTACATATTATCATACTCTGATGAATTCTTCTGTAGGTGGTGGGCTCCCTGTAGCAGAGACCGTAACCACAGGTCTTATTTTTGCTTCTTGGAGCAATTCCAGTTTGTGTAGGATCAAGTACATATACCTCATCAGGTGCTGCAGTGGTTACTGGAATTCCATTAGCGAAGCCTTTATTCCCAAAGACTTTCATTTCACTATGCTATGTTTCATTTTCAGTACATTTTTACTGACGATGCTTTAGCATAGTTCATTTTGCAATTTTTGGCTGGGCGCTATGGAATTATTTTACTTTTATAAAGAGGGATTTAACTCATGTACATGGATAATTAGAAATCTAGATTTTCATATTGTATCACACATTTGACTGTTCATTCACTTTTGAAATGTATTTTTCCCTGCTATGCTTTAAAATAGATGTAAACCATTTATAAAAAAGACAGTATCAGATCTCCATGTAAATAAGCAGTCAGTTGGATTTGAATAAAAACATACTTCAAGTCTGCTGAAAACTGAGAAATTTTATACTGATATATGCATTGATCTTGAGTAGGAAAATTCCTATAAATAGGACTTTCCATTCCTATTATTTAATTGAATTATGTACCAGGCTGAAGGCCTGGTGGGGTAAATGCAATATATTTTCCACAACCACTGATTTCAGAGCTCTGAATGAAGATGCAGGTTCAGCTCTGATAACTTATGAGGGTAAATGCTCTATACTAAGTCTTACAAAGCAGTGCTAGGGGGCAAAATCACCTTTTTTGCAGTTGCAGCTACAGATGCAGATTACTACTAATAACCAAAATGGAAAAAGAAAAGGTGGGGGGAAGGGGGAGGGAAGGGAGAGAGAAAGAGAAAGGGGAAAAAGGGAAAAAATACTACAATGTTTTCTGTAGCCGGGAGATAGAGATGAAAATTCAGTCTTATGTGTGCTTACGTAAACTCTTTACATATTACGATAAACTCATTATTCTTTCTCTGTGTGAATTTACAGGATTTTCAGAAGAATATTTCTTTATTGCCGTTCTAATGGTGTATTAGAGAAGAAATAAAAAATTTCCTTTATTTGCTTTCTCCTTTCATGAGTCTGCATCTGCAAAAGCATGTAGAAGAATGTCCTGAACAACACCTCTCACCACAGCTCTGCCTATTAAACAATATGTTCCGTAACCAGCAGAGTGGAAAATAGAGCTCATCTTTCATTCTAAAGATAGTATTTCCATAAGGCAGAAAAGACACTGTAAAACATCACAAGAATTAAAGAGGATCTGACTTTCTTTGTCTTCCTTCTCAGTGAAGAAGCTTTACTGGTACTTCTTCTTTAATATACTTACTACCCTATTGCAACATCAACATCAGTACATAAATTCCACTTTATGTAGAAAGAATCCTTAAGAAGTATTTTAAACAGTTCTGCCTTCAGGGTGTACCCAAGTTGCTATCATCCTTTTATTGATGTGAGCAATAACACTTTACAGTTCAAAAGGCAGGGAGGAGAAAATATCTCTTCAGAACTTTTCCTTCACATTTAATATCACCAACAAAATATAAAAAAAAGATACAGCACAAGAATTTCCACTCTTTCAGAAGGATCAAACTGCAGAATGAAATGACAGAAGGTATCTAATTCTCCATTCAGTGTGTTACTTTTACATACATATAAAGCTTTTTGTTTACGATCAACCCTTCCTTGTGCATTCTGCTGGTATTATCAGCATCGTGAAAGTTTATATAGAAGACCTTGTTGTCTTTAAGAGTGGCATGAGTTTGAAAACTGAACTGTTTTTAAATGTTTTGGTCCTCATTAATAATAGACTCAGAAAACAATATTTTATGGGTTTTTTTTTGTGATAAAGGAATGGCAAGACTATATTAGAAAATTTTATTTGCCATATTGCAAAGGATAACGTACTTAGGAAAATCCAGATTTCTTCTGCTGTCTCACCACAGACTTATTTAAGGGTGATTAGATAACTCTCATTTCAGTGACTTCCAATTAGAGATTCACGAAGGCGTTTAGCAGAGAAACAAGATTCTGGTAAATAAAAGTATCCTGGCTTTCTAAAACAATGTCTCTGGGCTATCTATTTGTCCCCTTCTCAGAACTATAGAGGCTAGGAAGGAATAAAAAATGTTTTTCCTGAAACTACTGTTATTTTTTAAGAACTTTTCGGAGTCAGTTTTGATATCCTTGTCTAAATTGGAAGCTGTTATTTTCTATTTATTTGCTAGCAAGGGACCTAGAGTTAGAATGGTAAGAAAGGGTAAAATGTATGTGTTGTATTACATATCTTTAAGTTTCATAAGCCGTGTCTACACTGCAAAACTTTCGAGACATCTACGTGAATGTCGGGAGCATAGGAAAAAATCTGTAATTCTTAAGTGTAAGAAAAAGCTGTAATCATCTATATGAAATAATTATCTCATATAGAGCTAATTTATACTGAAAAAGGAGTTAGCTGTCATGTGGGGACAGATTAATTTTTTAATTTTTATTTCTATTTTTGACACTTTAAACTGTGTCTGCTGGAGAACTTCATGCGGTTACTGGCAATGACTTTACAGTATTGGTCTATAAGACTGAAAGAGATGGGTCTCTTGTAAAACTGGAAAAATTACAGGAAAAATTGTGCTTTTCAAAGGTCTTCCTAGAAGTTATAAGCCTGAATGAGCTTTCATGAATTTAAATTAGTGATGGGGAGTTACTCATTCAGCAATAGCATGCTAGTAAAATTGATATTTGTATAGTGATAGAACATGTAGCATCAATTAAACAAAAAGTGTCTGAAATGAGAGGAGCTTTAAGGTTCCCAACAATAAATGCAGTTACATAGAGCTCTGGGAGAAAGTGACAAGTACTTTAATAACAGAGTTCTTGAGGACATTGTGTCTGTCTCAGGGCTTGCCTACCCTTAATGCTAAAGCATGAGCCCCTTTCTAAGTTTTATAGTTTCAACTTTATCTTTTGTATTTTGTATTCTCTAAAACCAAATTAGTGTGCAGATATTAGATAAATGTTTTAATTACATTTTAATTTAAAATCAGAGACATAAATCCCTATAGCAGGAAGGTTATAGAAATAATTTAAAGTCAATTAAATGAATGCAAGCCTTGAACTCCTGTATAATACCATTTTTACTGCTTGTAATTAGACTTACTTTTGTTCTTCTGTTAATCAAAATTAATTTGTAAGTCCTTAAGGGTATTGATATATCCCAGAGTAGAAAAAAAATTAGTACATTCATCTGCCAAATGAGTTATTTGAACACACTAATACTGTTTTAAAAACAGAGGTTACAGATATTTCAGAAGAGTTTCATTACAGTATTCTTTTTGTAAGCAATTGTAATAGATACAAGATAAATCACATAATGTGACTGTTTTCAGTGGATCACCATAGATTATAATCTTCCAGACTTAAAAAAATAATTCTGTCTGTACAGATGACATTTTAGCCCTAAGATGTAGGTATAGCAGTCTCCAGCTCCCGCTGGTTAGCAGAAGGTTGAAGATAATATTTCTATTGTCCATGATAGAGTTTAACATGGAACAGTCCTTCAGCCTCATAAATTGCAGACACCAGCTTGGACAGTACTTCAACAGCCAATTTGACATAAGAGGTGTTGGTAGGGTAGCACCTGTGAACCAAAATTATGGGGATGACTTGGGCAGTTTTCACAGCAACTGAAGTACTGTAGTATGCAGTTCAGTGAGTCTGACAAATAGTTTACCTTGAGCTTAGCAAAAGGACTCTTTTTTTTTTTTTTTCTTTGATAATCGTCTTAGTATTGCTTATTTCACCTGGAACATATGAGAAATGACATTATGACTAACCTATAAAGTAATTAGTTGTTACAGGAATTACATGTATTCAAGTGGCTGTTTTAGTAAATACAGAAATTCTCACATAAAGTGTGGCAGTGGTCCAGAAAGGGGGTTTAGGCCTATATGTCATTTCCTCTATCCATCTAAACTGCAAGCACTAGAAATAAACTCTCACATACAAATGTCACTGGGACTTTTTCCAAGAAGACATACAGAAGCTCTAGCTGATACTCAAAAACTGCAGAAAAAAAAATCCATCAAAAATAGTAATTATAAAAGTTGTTATGAACTTTCAGGTGCTACAGATCTACAGATTCAGCTCTTTCAGCTCTTTTCAATATCACATTGCTGTTTTCTAGCCCCAACATGTTTATCATTATTTAATTGTACAGCAAAATTGGCACCAAATCTTTCTCTCCAATCTCAAGCTAGATCAGCACACTGAGAAGTATTATGTGCTTTTCTTTTTTTTCCTGTTAACCACAGATGTTCTTCTGAAGTTATGTAAAAAGAAAAGAAGAACTGAGTGTGATGAAAAGTGGGTGACATCTGGATGAAGATTATAACCTTCAGTGAAATAAATCTAAATTATGGAAAATAATTTAGTCAAACATTTTTTTCATAAAATAATCTTCTACAACAGTATAGCAAAATATACTTTATTATATATTTGTGTGTGTGATTCTGTGCATTTCAACAGCTCTGCTGCTGAAATTTAGATCATGAGGCACTGAACAGCATAAAAGGAACTACAAAGAGCTTGATCTTATTCTAGAAAGTATTTACAGATTGTTAGTGATTTTAAAGGCAGTTTTTGTTTGTTGACTTTTTTGTGGGGTTTTTTTTTAATCATTGAACATTTTTCAAAGAGTCTGAAGCTTGATTTTTTTTTCACCTTGAAAGCCCAGTTTTACTGTACATGTTTACATATTTTTGTATATTAACTATCCATTTCTAGATGGTCTTTTGTTCAGACCAGGTCATGAATTCGGGAGCTGTATACTACTTGCAATTTACATTGTTTTAAATGCTTATGCTCAGAATAAAAGGCAAGTCTTAAATATTAGTGACCTTCTTTTTTGCCTATCATGTGAAAAATGTTATACACAGTTGTCTGCTACAGAGTTTTACCAGCCACATAGTTACCTGAATGGCCTCATAGACAAAACCAAGCAGTTATTGTCATCATAGGATGACTAAAGTAGATATCTAAAGGTAGGCTGCATCTCTGTACCAAAGTAAGGCTCCTGCATTTTATGACTCATCTGCCCTAGAACAAAAGTCTAATTATTGTATATAATTGGAAGACAATATAGATGTCTGAGCCCTTGACCAGAGCAGTTTCAGCTATTGAACATTTCATGTGGATGTCTGCTCTCCTCTCTTTTCCTCCTGTGTGAAAAACATCGGAAGGAAGTTGCCAGTCAGTATAGTACAATAAACAACTTCCCCCCCTGCTCCTCTTGGTGCTTCCCTCTATACTTCTGCTCCATCTTTATAATTGCCAAAAATCAGTTTTCTGTAAGGTGCTGACACACTCATATTTCCTCCTGTCCAGCAAGATCTTAATGTAATACAGGTCCCAGCAAACAGTAAGCTCTTAATAGGACGAAAGAACCACCCCCTAACAAATGTTGCTGAAATCAGTGGCAAAACTTTTCTACTTTCACAGCTATATTCCCCAGTCTGTTATTTAGCCTTTTGGAGGCTCCACTAGGTTATCATGTTTCCCTCAAATGCCAACTCCATTCCCAGCTGCTGCCAAGAGGAAACTGTTCAGTCAACGCTCCTCACAGAGCAGCAGCAGAGACCAGTCTCTCAATTTTGGGGTGATTTATATGCACAGGGGATTAACTGGAAAGAGATATTGGTGTGCCTGTGTTGGGGTGGCAGAAAAAAAAGTTCAGATAACATTCTTCCTGAACAGAAAACATCAGGTGCATCACACAACCCATGGCTGGGAAAAGCTGTGGGTTTTTTTTTTTCACTTGCCCCATCTTGACCCCTTGTCTACCTCAGTTTTTTCACCAACAGTTAAAGAAAAGCTCCAGTAGAAAGCAAGATGCAACACCACTCACAGGACTGAGCAGCAGTGTGTCACATACTGTAGGACTTTGAAAGGGCTTACACTACAGACCTTTAAAGTATGTTGGCTTTTGAAAGGTCATAATTAGAAAAAAATCAAAGCTGATTTTGACACTTCCTTACTGATACAGAAATTTTAAGCTATGTATATGAAAACCCTCATTAAAGTGAAATCTTCGGATGCATGCCAAGTTAGCTACATTCATGAAACTGAAACATAAGCGAGAAGTCCTAGTTTATATAAATATAGAACACAGTATTTGTGGAAGCAAATGTAATGACATTTTTATAAGTACTTGTCACTGGACGTCTTATACCACACCCACGAAAAGTCCTACACCCTTCACTTGTACTACCTCTAGTACAAGGGCTAAGTTTGACACCTTTGTATACGTAGACCAGGGGGGCAACATACGGGCGTTTCTACATATTGCCAATTAAGGCAGCCACTCAAAAGATGCAGACTTTTGAATACAGTGGGCTAACAGAGGTAAATGGTGCCTTCTGTGTGGGGAATGTAGGCAGTGTGGGTCACTGCCTAATGCTGAAATGTCTAAACTACTCCAGTTGTCTCCTTTTCTTCAGCAGACTCACATTTCAAGTGGTCTAAGCTGACAAAGGGCAGAAAGTTCAGTATCATAGAGTCATAGAATCTTTTAGATTGGAAAAGACCCTTAAGACCAGAGTCCAACCTTAAACCTAACACTGCCAAGTCCACCACTAAACCATGTCCCTAAGTGCCACTTGAGGCTATTTCCTCTCATCCTATACCTGTTGCTTGGGAGAACAGACTGACACCCACCTCGCTACAACCTCCTTTCTGGTAGTTGTAGAGAGCGAGAAGGTCTCCTCTCAGCCTCCTTTTCTCCAGGCTGAACAACCTCAGTTCCCTCAGTTGCTCCTCATAAAATTTGTGCTCTAGACCCTTCACCAGCTTTGTTGCTCTTTTTTGGACATGGTCAAGACCCTCAATGTCTTTCTTGTAATGAGGTGCGCAAAAGTAAACACCGTATTCCACGTGGGGCCTCACCAGTGCCGAGAACAGTGGGACAACCACTTCCCTAATCCTGCTGGTCACACTATTTCTGTACAGGCCAGGATGTTGTTGACTTTCTTGGCCACCTGGGCACACTGCTTGCTGATACTCAGCCGGCTGTCAACCAACACCCCCAGGTCCTTTTCTGCCAGGTAGCTTTCCAGCCACTCTTCCCCAAGCCTGTAGCGCTGCATGGGGTTGTTGTGACCCAAGTGCAGGACCCAGCACTTGGCCTCGTTAAATCTCACACTATTGGCCTCAGCCCATCAATCCAGCCTATCCAGACCCTTTGTAGAGCCATCCTTCCCTAAAGTAGGATGGTCTGCCCAACTTGGTGTCCTCTGCAAACTTACTGAGGGTGCATTCAATCCCCTCATCCAGGTCATTGATAAAATATTAAACAGAATTGGCTCCAGTACTAAGCCCCGGGGAACACTAGTTGTGACCAGCCACCAACTGGATTTAACTGCATTTACCACCAGTCTTTGGGCCGGGACATCCAGTTTTTTACCCAGTGAAACGTACACCTGTTCAAGCCATGAGCAGCCAGTTTCTCCAGAAGAATGCTGTGAGAAATAGTGTCAAAGGCTTTACTAAAGTCCAGGTAAAAAACATCCACAGCCTTTCCTTCATTCAGTAAGCAGGTCACCTTGTCATAGAAGGAGATCAGGTCTGTCAAGCAGTACCTGCCTTTCATGAACCCATGCTGACTGGCCCTGATCGCCTGGTTGTCCTGCACGTGCCACGTGATGGCANGTGGTCAGACTGAGAGGCCTGTAGAAGATGCCTGATCCCTCTGTATGCCGAACGCTTCCTGTGTGTGCTGAAACCTGTACATGCTGAAGAATTATGGATCCTTACTTTTTGTATGTAGAGATGAATCTTGAAAGATCTTTAAACACATTGCTTAAAGTAGTTGGTGTACAGTTCATAAAAATTCATCTGCACAATCAGGTCTTTCTTTTAGTTTTCATATATATATATATCCAAATAGAGAATTAAAGCTTTTTAACTTACATTATAGAGAACTCGAAATTATGCATTTAAACTTTCAGGAACCAGCATGAATGGTTAAGGATCCAAAAAATCCCTTTCTAAACAGGGAACCCTGTTTCTGAACCCTCTTATTCATATTATCACCAAATAATTGTACCAATCATCATGCCCACGAAATATTTCAAGGATTCTCATTTCAAACTCTATTTTCTTGTAGACTTCTGTTTACCATGCAAAACCAACAGCTCAATTATTCCTCTTTTCAGCCAGAATAATTAAGAAGAACTGTGTGATCTTCAGGACACACTTATGCCTTTATCTTTTGCAATGTTTGTTGTGCAACAAGGCCTGAAATAACTCTTCAAAAGCATAGTTAGTATACTTTTCAAGAGTCTCCTGTTGATGCATGAAATAGGAGTGTATAGTTCTTTTCAGATACTTCCTGTCTAAAATCATAAGATTCAATAATGGTGCCAGTCAATATGTATCTTCAGTTCAGGATCTTTACAGCACAGTTGCTGTTTTAAAGATAAGTTTTAAAGATAGACTGTGCCCATTCTGATGCCTTAACATTGGTACAGAAGCTCCCACCTTTGTCCAAGGCAGAAATGACATAGCGTAAGTTATCAAAACAAATTAATCAAAAAATTGAATGAAGAGTCATTAAAATAATCTTGAAATTCTAGTAGTTCTAGAAAATGGTTACCTTAATATTAATATTAAGTAGCTTAATATTAAACTACATATACAGATGTGACAGAAATAGAAATAAAATGTACTTAACTATATTTTCTTTTTTTACCATAGCATGGAATAACAACAAAGATAAATTTTAGGCTTCACTACTGAAAAAGCATGTATTGCCTGAGAGAGGCCCTCTAAACAATTAGGAGAAAGGATGGATTCCATAATACAGGATTAATTAATTAAAACAATCACTTTCAAGGGCTATTCAACAAGAAATACTGCATATAGGACTTGGCCTTTTCTTAAACTAAATTTCTTTCACATTTTGTTTCACGTGGAATTCATACCTCCAGCATCCATCACCACCCTAAAGGTAATCTGTGTCTTCAACTATCAACTGATAGCCAGAGATGTGAAGTATGGGCTTTCTTCTTACCTCACAGTTCAGGGGATACTGCATTCACACAGCATGCAATTTTCCCACTGATTTTTTTTTTTTTAACTGATATAAACTTTCATCTTTTAGCCACCAAGATGAAAGATCCTACTAGGACCTTTACCACCAGGTCCTCAGTGTCCCTGATTAGTCACATACTCCAGCTAAAGCTATTTTATTTGTGTAGTTAATTACAGTTTTGTTTTTAAGAGGGAAAGAAAGCAAGAGAGAGAGAAGGCATATGACATGAGAGAAACAAAATAACATGCTAAATTCTGTTTCTTTTTTTTTTTTTCCTGAATAGTTACTATTTAATATAAAAACTGAAACATTAATTGGCTCAGGTACTAGAACAGTCTGGGTGAGCATCTTAAGAAGTAGGAAGGAGAGCCATGATAATTTACATGCTCTTTTTCGTTCTGTTAGTCTTTATTTATGCATTTTGAAAAGAGTCTAAAATTCTTACTGGTAGCCCTTGCTCCTAGCAACATCCTCCTGTACAGCACATCATCCTGGAGTGTTAAGGGAGTTACCGGGGAAGAGTGGGAAGTCTGCATAATTTCAGGCAAAAAAAATAATTGAGCCCTCATTCATTACCTCTAAAAATCCTTGCAGTCTGTTTTAACAGAAAACCTGATCTTCTACATCTGTTCAGAACACACCAGATTGCTTCAAGCAACTCTGCTTGATGAACAACTATTTTGTTCATTTTAACTGGATTTATAGAAGAGACAGGTGCAAAACTATAAACACTGAGGGACATCTGGACATGCTCAGCATAGCAATGTCTTAGGAGCTGGGGAATCTCTGGATATTCTGTGTGTCCTTAAAGAGATGAAATAGCATGCAGAATGAGAATAGATTCACTCTAAGCAATGCAAAGTCCTCTCGATATTTGCAGACCAGTTACTATGCACTTGTAAGGTAGGAAAGACCCAGAACATAGTCTTTGAGCAACAGGCTGCCTGAGCCCCTTTCATTCCTCATCCTCTGAAGCGCAGCCACAGGAGCCATGTGTGAAGAGGTGGATCTGGTGCTTAAGCAGAACTTTAACTGCCCCAGAAACTTCAGTGCAAAGCCTTAGATTGTGCGCTTCTGACATGCTTCCCAGATAAGGGTACTTATAGCTCTCAAGAACATTAGGCGTACAAAATTATCTACGCAGGGCTTTGCCTTTTATTCTGGGACACAAAATCACCTTTTAATGAAACAGTGGGTGTAAGTCAGTCCAAAATTAGTGTAATAACAGGTTATATGCAGTGAATGACTGTGCACTGATTAAACTTTAATGTAAACGATTCCAACTCACAGGTCTTTGAGTCTGGATCAGAACTCTCTTTAGAGTTACTTTGTGTTGTAGTTTTACCAGACTCCTTGTTAGACTGGACATAGATCATATAATATGAAAAAGGTACTTATAAAAATATGGATAGAAGTGAAATAGAATCAGATGGGGTTTTTTCCCAGTGCAGCCAGGATTTAGTACAAATACTTTGAAAAGGCTATCAAAGACTCTTCTTGCACTCTTTGCAGGTGGTGCAGAAATCCTTAAATGATAACAATATTTTGCAGAAGTATTTTTGTGCCTGTGATGCTCTAAAGATAAGTGATGGAGATTTTGCTGGGGTAAATGATATTTTCTAGTTTTATTAGCCCCATTGATGCCGTTGGAAACCTCCATCCGTCTCATTTTCTTACAGGGTGTATGGAATGTGATGCTTAGAGTAATTCAAAATCAAAGAAGAAGCTGTGGTCTGTTCCCAGTTAGTTTTAACTTACGAAAGCATTTCAGTAACAGGGTCCAGAAACTGTTCAGGGGTTTCTATATCCAACTTAATGCCTTACTTCTTCCAAGTAGGGGTTTTTTCCCCTATGATATTGCAAATCGTACAAATTAAATGATTCATTCTTGCTAGGTGTCTAATCTCAAATAAAATTGTTGGAGCTTTTTTAATGCATGTGTCATGGTTTAACACCAGCCAATAACTAGGACCATGCAGCACCTTGCTCGCTTCTCCCCTCCCCGCAGTGGGGTATGGAGAAGAGGGAGAAAAGGAGGGAAAAGGAAAAAAACCTCATGGGTTGAGATAAAGGCAGTTTAATAGGGCAATAACAGAACAGGACAATAATAATAATAATAATGGTAAAAGAATATACCAAATAAAGTAACACAATACAAGTCACTCTCACCACCCAGTGAATGATTGCCCAGCCTGTCTCGAGCAGTGATCACAGATCCCCGCCCCCTGGCCAACGACCACTTATATAGAGAGCATGACATCTATGGTATGGAATATTACATTGGCCAGCTTGTTCTGTCTATGGTCCCTCTCAGTTCCTATGGGAAACTGAAAAAAGGTCCTTGACTAATACAAACATCACCTGCCAACAGCTAAAACAATATGCATTATCGACATTCCTTTCATACCAATCTGAAACACAGCAGGCACTTAGAAAGAAAATTAAGTCTATTCCAGCTGAAACGAGGACAACATTTTATATTACTTACTGCACTTTGATACATATCAGAGCCAGCAGATAAACTCAATTAATTTATGTGTTTTTTCTCTGGTCTACACTGTGAACAAATTTGGCTCTTATATTTTCCACTCCCCAAAAAAATGCTTTCAACTGTATTTCTTGTTTTTGTTGTCATTGTTGTTTGTTTGTCTGGTTTTAAGTGTCTTAAATAATGTTAATATATGTAATTATTACAGATTGCTTATTCCATTTTCCAAAAGGATAGTGCGTGGCTGAATGGCATGATTAGAACTAATAACTGTACTTGCATAACATTTGAAATTTTTTAGTATTTAAGTACAAATATTAGCCATTTCTAACTCATATGTAAAGATTAAGAGCACCAGTTTGATTAGATTGTCAATTACTACCCATAAGTGAGTAAAACCAGCAGGAATAATAGGGGTAAAAAAGACTTGGGAGAACAATAGAAAATACAGTAATCATATAGTTGAAACTTATCTTTACTAAACAAATTAAGGATTTAGTGCTCACATGTCTTAAATTATATTGTCTTTATCCTCACTCATGCCATATAAACAAGAGATTTAAAGACTATACATTTTCACTAGCAAAATTCATAATGCCTAAAGTGGTATCTGTTCTCCTAAGGATGTCACATAAGACAAGGAAATAATTGCCTTGAAAATAGAGCTTGCTTGAATTCCAAGACCTTTTCAGCTAGCTTTTGAAGAAACAAAATAATTTTGAGGAAAAACAAAACCAGTTTTCCTGTAAAATTATTAAATTATTATTCAATTAAAAGTGCTCAGATATTTTTGGATATTGTAGCTAAGGATGCAACTACTGCATAGTTATCACTGATGTTAAACTGATTTAATTATTCAGTGACTTATTACCTAAATTCAGTAAGGAATCTAATGTTCAGCCCCTACAAATTACTACACTGTTCCCAAATACTAAAGGAATGAGTACAACTGAGAACTTCTACTTCACGATACTTCAAGGAGTTCTTGGAGGAAATTAACAGATCAGGAATAATGACGTTATATGCAATCTGTGATGAGTAGGCATGCATGCAAGGACCATGACATATTACTGAAGGGGAAAGCTTTGTTCTACCTGTAGTCATAGAATCATAGAATCATAGAATTGTTAAGGTTGGAA
>RSEF01000001.1:167572054-167611200 GCA_003993805.1 Himantopus leucocephalus | reverse complement strand
CAACCTAAACCATTCTATGATTACATAGAGTTTTTCATACGTAATTACAGAGTCCTTAATGTGTTCTCACATTATTCTTCTGAAAATTTAAGCAACATGATAAAACTGAATAATTAAAAAGTTATTCAATATTGCAATATCTTAGAAATCTGCAAAATATTTTGATTGACCACTTACTGATCAGAAGAATTTATCAGTCTTGGTGGACAAGATCATAACTTTAATATTTAAAAATCAAAACAAAGCAGTTAGCTTCAGCTATGATATTTACAGTCATTTAGGGTCAANAGCCTGATCACCTGAAAAAAAAAAAAAAAAGAGCTGCAAAGAATCAACTGAGTCTGATAAGTTGTAAGCACATCTTTGTAAAAGCAGACTGTGCGTGAAACAGGAATCCCAGCACTGTTCATATTCTTCACAGTAAGAATTCAGATAGAAGTTTTAATAAAAGCTAATGCAATCACTTTTGGAAATGAAGAGATGTAGCACCTTAATACAGTAAAGAAAAAACCAAACAACGGTGGATGATACTCAGATTAAGGAATAAGGGAAAACAAAATATTAATACAACCTTTCCTTTGATTTATATATTACGAAAGCAATAAAATCGTTCGACCCCAGCAAAACTCTTTGTATTGCATATACACTACTATGGTCCCAACTGTTTAAGTCTATCCCTTCAGAGCAGTTTCAACTCTAATTTCACACACACATTTTCAGCATGGGCCTTTGCTTCAAAAAAATTCTGCTGGAGTTCAAAAAGTACATGATACCAAGGCACTATTACTTTTTTCTTTAATGATGAGAACTTCTGAAGATAAAGAATTTTCATTATCCTTTTGTCTAAAAAAATATAAAGCATCCTATCTCATCTAATAATTATACCACTTCCCTTCTGAATATGCTTACATTTGACTGCAGGAGAGAAAACCCAACAACTGTTAAGCCAAAGGTTGCACTGCTCTTTGCGTGGAACATCGTAGGAGGTGGCCACTAAGCTACAGCTGTATTTGCCATGACACAGCTTTATGGAGACATAATATTAACACAGTGCAAATAGCAATGAAAATATTTGCAGAGTAACCAGCTCCAGAGATATCAATGGTAAAATAAAGAATTTCAGCACAGACTCCTCTGCAAAACATGATTAAACAGGCAAGTAGGAAAATTGACTTTAAATAGTAATGGAGTGAAAACAGGCAAGTGGCACATCTGCATCTGTGAATTGCAGTGCACTGCAAGCACGGCTTACTTTTGAATTGTAATTTAGGGGCTGTCTTACAATTGTGTAAGTAGAATAACGTGAGATGTTGAAGACCATAGAGCTTTCTCTAAAGTAGGATAGTCACGATTATGTAGAGCTGATGGACTGACAAGTACTACCAGTTATCGTCATCCTTTTTTTACCAATACCAGTGCGAATGGAAGGGGGCTCGAGATTGGTAGGATTTGGATCCTCTTGCCAATCAGGGCTATGATGCGCAGCTTTAACATTTCTCCAGAGAGTCTTTTACAATGCTTTTTGATCAGTGAATCTACAAAAATAAGGTTTGGGATCCTATACTAAGTTCATTGGCACAGTGTGTGATACACAATTAAACCAGGGACCCCTGAGATAAATAGCATGATGCTTTCTCCTGTAAAGGCTGTAGCAAGAAAAACCCAACCACACACAACACAAAAAAACCCAATAAAAAACATCTCACATGAAAGTATTTTCTTCACTTGAAGGGCAACAGATCACCTTCAACATTTTATAATGGACACCACCCCCCCCCAAAAAAAAATAATAAATAACCCCATCTATTCCTTCTCCCTCCCTCGTTCACCTGCACAGTTACAATGCTTATATTTTCCTGAAACGTTCCAGTGCCATCTACATTTCCAGCACAGAGGCACTGCCACTGTTACACTGGGCAGTAGTATGAGGCCATCTCTTTTCTGAAGACTCGAAAAATGTCAATTCCATATATTTTTTAAAACAAATATAAGCAAAGGGAAAATTAATGGTTATAAAGACAGCTTAAGCATCTTAAACCAGAGCAAGCGTAACCAAGAGTCCCTAACTTTCCAGAATCTGCTTTCTTCACATGTATTTCCCCCCTCCTCTGGCAGTACAGGGGAATCTACTTGTTTTTTGCTGCTGCTGCTCTTTTTTGTTTTTTTAAAAGCCTTCTCACAATGTGAGTTACATAGGTTACTAATTAATACTATCTGCATGCTATATTCTTTTTTCCCAGTATTTTTGTACAGCTCTGTTCATTCTTTGAACTCGTTTATCTACAGTTACTGTTAATTTGAGGTAGGACAAGAAAAGGTTCACCCTCCCTGCTCTGCAGTTTTGCCTGTTTGCTCTTACTGTGGTTGCTGCAGGGATTCATACCTGTCACTCTGTGGACTCTGAAGCTCCGAAACAGCAACGTTGAAGAAGCAGAAAAGGCAAATGTATGCAAAGAGAGGCAGTAGCACAGGGATTTAGACACAGCCACATTTTGCCTTTAGTGATACAGGAGAAAGCGCACCATACTGCGGGTGACAAATGAGACGAGTCTAGTGCTGCCAGCGTAATCCAAGCCACATCTGTTAAAAACACAAAACGCAGCAGGAGTGGTGTTGTGTGTGAGATACGCCTCCTCCAGAAAAAGGTCAATAGTGATGAGGACCGAGATACAGCGACAGTACAATACAGGGCTGTATCTGGCTTTACCTTATCAAATAGCACTGAGCAATGTGACAGAGGCCAGTGAAGGGTGGCTTTATCAAAAGCAGACAGATTGATTCAAAGTCACTCAAAAAGTTTGAGAGGTTTTCTTTTAAGCTAACCATTATTCTATTCTCTGAAGCAATTGCTAGGACATCAGTGCTTTTACTGTACTGCTGAATTAAAAGCAATTAACAGTGCTTTTAATGTAGCCATTCTGCAAAAGAAAGCACTTACATGTTTAAATCCAATTTTAAAAAGTCTGGATACAAAAGTGCTACACGTCATTAAAATAAAAACTTTTAGGTGAGTAGCAGAGGGAAAACGCCAACAAGGGCTGAAATATGCAAATCTGGGTCTCGCTGCAAGGTTCAAAATTTCATTAAAATTGAATCTCAGCAAATGTAGGAAGTATACACATTCATTCGGTTCAAGTGATTACTTTCGTATTTTCAAGTATGTGCTAACAAAAAAAAAACCAACTAAAAAAAAAATCTATTAGCATTACTAAATCGCAATTCTTCCCAGACAGTTTGTTACAGCAATGTAATAGGTGCTAAAATATAGTCAGGAATATATATTTCCTTCTCCTCCATAGGCCTGCCGGCAGTGCGATAGGGTTTTCACAGATAAACACAGGCTGAAAGGATTTCAGCAGACATTCATCAAAAACCAGACCTGGAAGGAAGCTCAGGAGGACAATTAATTCACCCTTTCCAAAAGACCCCAAGAAGTTCAACAATATTCATGTTATTTCTCATAAATGCTTGTCTAGATTAAAAACAAACAAACAAAAAAAACAGGCTTCAGCATTAATGACATTATTCTGGTGCTGTTACCATTCTAAATTGCTGAACTCTTTCTGCAGAGCTGTTGCCTACCTGGTTTCTCTCCAGCCTCTATCTGAAAAGAGAGTTTCCCTGAACACACAACTTCACATTTGTCCCTCTTCAATTGCACTTGATTTCTCTCCAACCATTTCTCCAAGTTGTCAGTACTCTTTTGGATTGCAGTCCTGCCTTCTCCAACACACCATCCTGCCCAGCTATTAGGTGCTATTTAAAAATGTAATGGACAGACTCTCTATTCCCTCATTCAGATTACTAATGAGAATATTGAATAACACTGGAGCCAGGTTAGATCTCTGTAATTTTATCAATTCTTTAATTTTGGTAACAAACTTAAGAACTATGCTACATTATTTTTCCAATCAGTTGCATACCTATCTGCAAGGCATTTCACATATACCGTACTTTACTACTTGGTTATTAGGACAAGAACACTCTCTCCAAACAGAAGAGGAGAAAAGAATGGCTTTACAAAAAAAANGACTTAAAAAAAAAAAAAAAAAAAAAAATTAATTACTTTGACCCAGTACAGAGTCAGCTGGATTTCTTAAGAAAAAAATTACTGTGTTAAACAGGTTGACAAAGATTAGGTGCTTAACGCTTCTTGGACCACTTATTCTAGCATTTTTATCTGTATATATTTGTTTTCCATGTCATAAAAAACGTAAGTTCTTTCTTGAGTTTAAAAAATATTAATTAAAAAATAAATCATAATCCTTTTCTAGAACAATCTTATTTCCTATACTGACAAAGTGAGCACGTACAAATAGTCTTGATGACAAGAATAGTGAGGTCAGCTTTTAATGTATTTTTGACTTCTACTGTTTGCAGCTGAGTACACGTTTTGTATTTTACACTTTGACTGCGGTTTTATTTTTAAAGTAAGAAATTCTCCTTTAACTGCTTGTGTCTGGGAGGTAGAGCTTCAAATACTGCAAGAGTATTTGCACATAATCGGGCAGGATAAAGTTGGCAGGGAACACTGCAAACACTTGCCCTCACTCAGGGCAACAGCGGAATACTGCAGTAGGATGCTGCTGTGAATACTTCAAGGGAACAGATGATGTTTCTGCCTTCCTGCAGTGAAGGATGGGCCTTACACAACCCTGCGTGTCAAGCAAGACTTAAGAGATAGGGGCTTGTGTTATTATATACAGGACCTTCTGCTTCTGAAAGTCCCTTCCATTGACCCTCCAAGTCTCGTCTTCTCCTCCATTCAGTTTGATTTTCTGGGAACAACTGGAAACCTAGCTGAAAGAAGAAAGGTGCTTTTTCCCATATCAAAAAGGCTATACTGCTGTGTTTGCATGGGTGTCTCAAATAATACAGGTGCCAGATCCATCCTAATCATATTAGTCTATCACTTCGTAGGCTCCTTTGATAAAGCAAAAGAAAATAAAAGTAATGTGGTCCTCCTGAAAAAGAATAACATTTTTTTCCTAAAATACAATGCTGTGCTTTTGTCACTGTAAGGCTGGAGCCCGTTTTATCAGCTATTTCTAGCCTATTTCTTTGGAATGGTGTTCTGTGCTGTATAGCTACTCCATTTGTTTCTCCACATCAACTGGAAATTCAAGGAAAATTTGCCCAAATTGACAAACACATTACACAAAGAAGTGTACGTAAGTATTTTAGCCCTGGAGTTTAAATCTCATTTTTCTAGTGCTTTCTCTGTTCATAATTTTTATTTAAAAAAAAAAAGTAGATAGACTGTTTTCTATGTAAATAGCAATTAATCTTGTGTATCAGTCAGAAAGCAGCACTTCTATACGGGAGCACCAAGCTTGTCCTCTAGTGACACAACTCCTTTATAGCCATAAATGACATCAGATGTGTAATTTTGCCACAAATGCATCATTTGGCTCTGAGGGAGATTATAAAAGTTCTGTCTCTGTGCCATCTCTCCAGCAGAGCTAACAGAGGAAGTAAAATTGGAAACCAATGACTCAAAAACAAGAAATAAAATACCCCAACGTACAGGCTAACAAAAAAAAAAAACCCTGCATAATCAGTTATTACTGCTGAAATATCCCCGCACAATTTAAGATTGAAAAGAACTTAGAAAACAGGAAAGTATCCAATTCTGTAAGCTTTAGTAGGAACGAATCTGTAACTCAGAGAATGCATTGCACAGCGCTAGTTTGCATCAAAGGAGGATGTGGCACTTTATCTGCAACCTTAGTATTTTAACATTATTTTCTATAAAGTGTATTTACAGAAATTACTCTGTAGATCTCTTTGAAAGTCATCATTCTTCCCACCCAGCCCCCCTCAGAGCTAAGAACAAAACCCAGACGTGTCAAAAATGCTTCCTAAAAAATAACTAGAAAACCGGATATTCCAAAAGAAACCATTGCAAGTGGCCTAACAAAGTATTCCACTTCAATGCTAACTTTTTGCTTTATATAACACAGAACATCAAAATGAAGAGTTGTGTTAAAAAAAAAAATCCAAACAGTTTTTCAAAAATACATGATCTTTTAAAGCTTTTAAAAAGGGTGTTCTCCGTTGTCCTTCCAACCCTATCAAAAACTAGTATAATTTCATGAAACATTAAGACTCTCAAGGAATGGTTTTCTCCGAGCGTAACAGGAGTACAGTTTGCACCCAGTTCCAACAATAGACAGCAATCTATTCCCTCCTGTTGGCACTGTAATAGCAATAAAGCAAAACACGGCTTTTGTAACCAGACAGCAAATACAGCTTGTCAAAAATTCTACTCACCTCTCTCCCTTTCAAAGAGGCATTAGCTTCTGCTGCTGTCCCTTAGCTAACCCAAAATGATCACAAATCATCTGTTACTACAAAAATTAAGTGCTTGTTTGGTCAAAAAGATGCTCTCTTGGACACATCGTGTGCTGTTGTTATTTCTGCTCCTGTTCTATCATACCTAGACTCACCTGAATTCACATCAACAGTGAACTTCAGCACAGCTAGTGATAGCTGATAACTAACGGCAATGTTTGCATGCGAGTTCAAAAATACGTATCCAGCATTTGTCACATAGTTTACCCAAGTATTTGCAGCAGAAAGCCTTGTGATCAATTAAGACAACAAAATTAGCATCTAAATTCACTGTACAATTCACATTCTATGAAGTCACAAAAACCTTGGAAGGCCAGAAAAAATTAATGTCGCATCCAGAGTCTGGCAAGCCAAGATGTACGATACTGAGAGCGCTTCACCTCAACAGCCTGTCTGAACTGGCTTCAAATTGCAGTTACTGTAAAAATGGAAAAAGAAGATGAAATCAGATGAGTCTTTATAGAACACTAAAATTCTGGACTAATACAGAACCGCATCACTCCTAGTGAGGGATGTGGGAGGAATATTTGTGTTCCCTATTGTACACATATAGAGAATACAACATTAACTCTTTGAGGCTCTATTATTTATTACTTCAAACCACGCAGACCTCTTCCTTCAAACACATGGAAAGGAACAGACCTTCGGGTTTCTCTTCATCTCTAAGTTTCCTCACCACTGTAGAGAAGCCATCAGACATGGACTCTATTCTATTGTTGAACAATTGTGTAAAGGGGTAGGTAAGAACCGTAGACAGCCTTAACCTANTTGAACAATTGTGTGAAGGGGAAGGTAAGAACTGTAGACAGCCTTAACCTGACTTCATTATTTAAAGCAGGTCATCAAGGAAAACAAACCAGATACCAATTTCACAGGTGATACAAAATAGAAGGCAGTCTCACCAATGCCAACAGAAAACAATATACTACAAAAATTGAGAACAAAAATAAATCCCCCTGCAAAAAAGGAACTGGACTCCGAGAAAATGGACAAAATCTTACGACATGACAAATCTGAAGGACATGATGAAAAGAATGTATTAGAGTTAACAGCTAGAGATAAAGAAAAGATGTCTATGACCATGTCAGTAACATGGCTTTAACAAGACCAAAACACATCTCAGCTGTATGTAAATACATGTTTTCCTTTAAGAGGTAGACAGCAGCCTTTCTGTGTGGTTCTTGGTGTTGTGGCACTGTTAAGAAGGCCTGGACAACTGAAAAAAAGAAGAGTTTTGAGAAGATAACCTGCTTTTTGTAAGCCAGTTCCTTCAGTTGATACTCAGTTCAAGATTTAACCGTGCCTAACTGAAAAGAAACAGTAAACTGCTTTACCCACAATAACACTTACGAGTTTTTCAGCAGAGGATTAGCAGAGCTAATAACCAAGAGCTAGGAACAGAATTAAGACCAGGAAAGTGTCTGAGTAACCTACACCCAAGCAACTACTGACATCAACCATTTCTGCCATGTTTTGAGACAGGGGTCCAATAATTGATATATTTGCATTAAGACAGAGTTAAATGCTTGCCCGCTTTAAGAAAGAATTTGGAAGAAAGATGGACTGCTTTGAAATATTTTCTAACTCGTAATCCCTATTCTTTTGCCTAACCAATGTTCTCCTTCAGAAATTACTTATCTATGGCAAGGGGACATTTGACGTTTTTTCCCCTAGAAGTGTCTCACATAACTTGTCAGTAAACCAAGCCATTTTAGCACACATTATTCAACTCCATGTTGATTGAGGAAATTCACTATCATTACATAAAATCAGTTGACAGCACTGGAGAAATATTGGAAGATCATGATAAATCATCAACAAACAACATAAAGCACTCTGTACAAGTCTTTTAGTAAGTGACCAAAAAAGTAAAGATCTGAATACAAATCTAAAATATCCCATTATATNGTAAACCAAGCCATTTTAGCACACATTATTCAACTCCATGTTGACTGAGGAAATTCACTATCATTACATAAAATCAGTTGACAGCTATTCCTATGACTAGACAGCACTGGAGAAATATTGAAAGATCATGATAAATCATCAACAAACAACATAAAGAACTCTGTACAAGTCATTTAGTAAGTGACCAAAAAAATAAAGATCTGAATACAAATCTAAAATATCCCATTATACTAATTCCTATGACATTTAATCTATCAGAAGATGGTATCTGTGGCCAGATTCTGCCAGTTATTATCGTAGTTTAAAACACTCACCCAACACATATACACAAACAAGGACAAGCGAAAAATCAGTACAGACCAAGACATGGAAATATATTTCTACCTTATAAGTTGTTTAAAAAAAAAATTGCCTGACTTGAACATTCATAGCAAAGAGCACTGAATAACATTACAGCAGATGCAAAAGCCATGCCTATAGCACCGTTTTAATCTGCACCACATGCTACACCTCGCTGACAATGGTACCCAAACCTGTTCCAACTACTTTGTATCCTTGTTATCCTGCATGAGTGACGAAAAAAATTATTTGATAACAGTGTTTGGGAGAAGTAAATTGGAACATTTATTCTCCAGTTAAGTTGGGATTGAAACAAAAGGTGTGTAAATTAACACTAAACAATGACTTTTCTCACTTCCAGCATGGGCTCCCCTCAATTCCACATCTCTGCTAATTCAAACAAACTCCAAGTGTGTGTGTGGGGGGGGGGGCGCGACAGACACAACACAAAGACCACTAATTTGCCCTGGAATTAAACAACAGCAAAAAAAAAAAAAAAAAAGTAATTTTACTTGTGTACACAGTAATAGAAAAATACAGAACTGTATAAATGCATGACATATTGCAAGATAAAACTATATTTTTTAGTTTTCTCTTTCTAATTAAAAGACCATGTATCACATCAAGAAAAAAGGAACTGAGACCCGGTGAATAAATTCACAGAAGCCAGAATTTCATCCTAATCTCCCTCTTTCTCTATGCATCTTTAAGATGCACAAGTTCTAATAGTCAAATAATAAAAAAATCCCCAGCCTACAGCTGGACACGTGTTCTGTGATCCTCCTCTATCACCTGCCACTTTGTTCATGCCTAAAATCTTCCTGCACATTTTGAGACCCTTGCTCTTGTGTGATTTCAATGGGAGTTATATTCAGATCTTCATGCGTGAAGTATACAAAGAGATTGCATTTAATTGTCTAAATACAGACTTAGCAAAACACTAAATCAAAACATATGCATGAGTACGACTATCTGAAGCGCTGGTTTTCCCCTGACCCGACTAGTAGCTGTTCATTATCTCCAGAGACATCAGAATTTTATTTATTTTGTCGTAAAGTTTTTGTTCCCTAGTTTGGTGTTTTCCTATTTTAAATCCTGTTAATTCATTATTTTTTCTTTGCCCTTTCCTGTGTTCTTTCTCAAACACAAGCTGAGTAAGAGACGTAGTGTAGGATTTTGAACTTGAGCCTAATTGCCTGTCTCGGTATTCACATTGATACCATGGAAATTTCCACATCATTCAAATTAATATTTCACAGACAAATTGGATGAGCTGACAGCTGTTACTACCTATAACTTTAGTTCCATATCACAGTAAACTGTGATACTGTGATACTGACAACTTTTAATTATTAATTCTTCATACTTAAATTTTACATCAGCCTATTCTGTCCATATCAGCAAGTCATCACTGGATTACATGTAATATCATTTAAGAGTCTTTTTTAAAACATGTATACAGAAATAGACATATGTGGTCCTTTTGGCAAACTGAAGTTTGCCCATAGGATTGACCCCAGAGCTCACAGAATGAGGCTGTTGCCTGTTTTTGCAAAGAAGCGAGCAGCTATCCACTGCATACTTTTACCGGATCCCCACTGCAAAGGCAGCCACTACATTCAGATTTGCACTATGAACCAATATTCATTCTTCTTCTGTGTCTTAGCTATAACCAGTACCTTCAAGTTTTGGTTCCAAACACTTCCAGCTTGACAACCTCAGCAACTCTGCTCCTGTCTCTTTCTGTGTGTGACCCAGGACACAAAGCAGCCCCTACAGAAATGAGACTAATGATTCTTTCAGCTTTTACGGCTGACACCAGCACTCATAACCCCTTTCACATCCACGAGCTTATAACGGATATGAAGTGCTGCGAGCATGTAAAATAATTTACAATCACTGCTAAGTTTCAGATTTTCCTATCCACAGAGTCAGGAGAGCAACTTTTTCCAAAACTGAGGGGAAAAAACCAAAACCCAAATCCTAAAACATTGTTAGTTGGAAAGACGACCATACACGCTGTTTCAACAGGCACTGCACGTGGGTTCGATTTCTTTCTTTACGTTTCCCTACGTGGACTATAACCTTAAACACCAACAAAACAAAGAACCACACAGGAAGACAACAATGTAGAAAGTGACTCAGTCCCCAGCAACACTTAATCCCTGAAGCTCTCACCATCTTTAACAGGGTCCACTGCTGCCTCAACTCATGGGTTGGAAGAAAAAAACACTCCCAAACCCAACGCACCAGATCCCTTATTCAAGTGACACACAGACGATTCTCGAATTTCCATCTAGGGATGCGAGCACGAAATTATCACGCCAAGGATGATATTTATACACTTGCAATGAAAGAAAAAGGTTGAATACAGGCAGGTGAATTCTGACGAGCTCCGGAATTAGGACCGAGTGTGAGAGTGACAGCTATGTGTGTACTCCCGGTCTGCAGCTAAAGCATGTCCTGTGTTGATGCTCAAGAATTTACCTGAAAATGCTTTCATCAAAGTTTGCAACACAGTTTTAGCAGTTCCCTGTATTTCTTCTGTTTCTTTTTTCCTCCACTTTTGCTGCTTTTTTAATCTCACTTTTATTCTTCCATACACTTTAATTAAACTCACTGAGCTTTTGAAGTTTTCTATTAAATAAAAGCATATCTCGCACACCGGGTGGGCAATTACAAGCACTCACTGCTCTGGTCTGCTGCTGAATTTTTCAAATTAACTTGCCTAGATCTTATAAGAGTAGGAACACATCATTAGACAACATTCAAATTCAAAGAAGGCATTAGGAAAAGTGAGACAACTGCATTTCACTCATTTTTAAGATGTAAACAAAACTGATGCTACAGCCACTTACAAGTTATCAAGTAAAAAAGAGGCAAATACCAGTAAGATGTGGAATAAGTTTGTGGGACTGCAGTATTTTGACTGTTATATTTAAAGACCTAGTTATTGCTTTCCTTTGTTTTGTGCCAGGACTTTTTGGCAACAACAGTAGACTACTATTGTATCAAATGAGATACCTACCTGAAGGTAACTATGAAACTAACTAATTAACTATGAAGCTAACCAATGAAACTACTATTTTGGTTTAGATTTTTTTATTTTTAAGTTCTGCATATTATGAAAGCATTTATCTAGTATTTCATGTCTGAGAAATAAGGGTTAAACCAACCAAAAATTAGCAAATACTGTGTAGTATCAATAATTCATTAGGCCAACACGACAGACCCTTTCTGCCAAGACAGGCAGAAAATCAGCTTGAACGGACCTCATTGAGCAAAATTAAGCAGCACGCTGTTTACATATTGTTTGTCCAATCAAAAGAGAGAAAGGATGCCAGCATCTTGGCATTTTTCTTAGATCACAGAATCATAAAACAGTTTGTGTTGGAAGGGACCTCCAAAGATCATCTAGTCCAACCCCCCTGCAATGACGTCCTATTAAAGCAAGTATCCAGCTACTGATGCTGAGCATTGGCTCATACATAGCTGAGATAACTTCAGGAAGAGACAGAAAATTCACAGCAATTCATACAGGCACAGTCTCTGAATTTCAGTTTATTAACCCCTGTATTGATTGTACCATGTATAGAACGGTTCGAAACAAGGTGTAGAAGTCCAGAGCCATGGCGATCAACACCCTTGGACTATCAGCCAACACATTCACAGGGAAGTGGCAAAAGCTGACATTTATGTAAATGTGTTCCAGCTCTTGGGACCTACAATCCTGCATGGGTATGCATTGCTGTTGAGGCTGGGCACAAACACATGCCATCTCAGTGAGGCAACAAAACTGTTAGCTGCTCTGAAACACTACTTTTAAACTAAAACAAATATACAATTTGCAAAGATATGTGGAATATGAGGGTATCTGGTTAGGGGCAATTCGGAAAAAGGAGGCGGCAAAAGACAGGAAAAGTAATAAATTAACCACCGGGCTGCACAAACCTTAAGAAGCAGGAGAGGACAGAGATGATAAAGCAGCGATGGCACTGCTTTCAGAGCACTCTCTGTTGATCTGCGTGGCTGTGCAGTGTATGTGCCCATCTCTGGAGACTGTGCTCAGCTTTGTTACCGGCCGGACCCACAAACGGCAACGGAAGAGGACCAAATCTGTGCAAATCACAGAATACAGTCTTACTGCCTAAAGACCTGTACCTGGAAACAGCTCCTCAAGTGGCATGGCAGCACTTTTTGGCTTCCTTTTCTGTGGCCTTCAGAGATCGCATTGTGGATAAAATGCAAGGATCGACACTGATGACAATTGCAAAATTGGCTTTTAATGGCAACAAGGGACTCTGCAATCGATTTGAGTTACAACAGGCTGCTCTAAATTAAGCAGCGTGACATAGTACAGGTGAAGTTTCTCCACACACAACTGACTTGCATTAGCAGTGTTACATCCTCAAACAGAGAGCAGCCTTTCTCAAGGTACTGCTGTAATTATAAATACCTTTCACCCTGTGAACAAATTTCTTTACCAATACTCCCAAAGCAGTTCTCTGAATCTTAAAAATAGATGACTATATTAAGTGGTCATTCAAGCAGCTTATCTTATTAACCACGAGGAGGGAAAGATCTGATGATTTACAATCAAAACTAAAACTAATTTTCTGTCAAAGCCCTAAACAATTCACTTGAACATCCTTAAAAGAAACATAAGAACGAGACCGTTTATAATAGCTTCGGGCAAACCTACTGGGGTTTGAATATTGATTACATTTGGCTTATATGACCGCATTTTTTGTTTTCAAACTCCTCCATGAAGGATAATTAAGGAACAAGTCTTGTCAAAGCATTGATTTTTTTTGTGTATTTTGTGGCCCCTCAGACTGAGCAAGATACAGATCTCCCACACTCCCCCCTCATTTTTTTTTTAAAAAAGCACTTTTATACAATCAAAAAATTACACAATTTTATAGGAAATGTGGCTGAACTTCTTTGGGCCTACTTAGTCTATGTAGGCAACATTGTGAATGACCAACAAGATAAAGTCTACAAGACTAGAGCTTATACAAGAGCTGTACGTAGCCTCACCGTTACACCTTCTTTTCAGCTATATTGTTTAATCTTGAACGCCTACCACAAACTTCCCTTCAAGCAATCCGTGTTTTTCTATACGGTCTCATTGGATTTCCTAGTTGCTCAATTTATGGTAAAAGAAGTATATGTATCTCTGAAGTGTGACTGTATCTATTCAGTTTGTCAAGCAATATGATACCTATAGTCCCACTGTAATTGATAGAATAGCTTTTGTATGGATCTTCTATATGGAACTCTCATTGAAACTGGTGGAAATACAAGTTCTAAAAATAGATGAGAAGTCCAAAACTTTACTTATAAATCATTCCATACCCACTAATAATTTGCTGAAGAAGACTTCCCCAGAGTTAAATTCTAAAAGTTATATGACCTTTTTAGGACACATTCAAGATAAGGAAACATTCTACAATACTGAATTCTGTTTTAAGAGAAACTTGATGATACTTAGAACACCTTTTCTTTTTCTCTGCTCATGCCATCGAGATTACCTTCAATATCTATCCTGACACCTTTCAAAGAAAGTTAATTTGCCTTTGTTACATACCCTCATCCAAGCAAAACAGCAAAGCTTACAGAATGGAGTTATAATTTAGTAAGTACAATGGAATCTCATAAGGAGGCGCTAATTGGGATACAGATGATCCCATAGCACTATATTACACTCTATATCATGTGATTTACCCAAAATATTTCTAATGTAAAATGGATTTAAACATTATTTTCTTAACATTTGTCTCCTTGAAAGGCTACATAGAGATGGCAGCAGCAATCAACATTACATAATATTCTGCATAACAACAATAAAAATCTTCTAAACTAACAGATATAGAAAAATCAAAATTGTACATTGTTTTTGAAAAGAGAGCTTAATAAGGTAAGAGTCGCACGACTATTGTGGAATAGGCACATTCATAAAACATGTCTTCAAACCATTTCCAACCCAGCTGTGGCTGGCTGTTACAACAGGTTAATTTGCCCTTTTTAGACCACCAAGCTTCTACTGTTTTTTAGATCAGGTTTTTCTTAACTCAGTTGCCCTATATGCTCTGCTGAACTTTTTAATTCCTAGGCTCAGTGACTTCAAAGCAAGTAACGTAAACTGCTCTCATGGGAACTTTTGGAAGCTGCACTATGATATGGGCTGAATTTACCCAAATGACAATGGGTGATGAGTCACCTCAGCACTAATCCTGAATCACTTACGTGTACCAAGTGTCCTTAAAACAAGGGTTAGGCAGCACGTGGCCAATATGCAACCATACAGAGTTGGGCTGAATTTCTATCACGACAGATAAACAGTAGATTCATATGTGTATACTTGTGGGTGCATACTTGTAAACACACAGAAAAGGCCAATCCACTTGTGTTAGAAGACAGGTGCACTTTCTACAGTGTTTCTTGCTATATTTAGAGTGTTAAATTTGATTTGATTCACAAAAGCAGCAAGGCATGCATGGATCACGCCAAAGGAAAATGGATCAATTTATTTCTAATCAGCTCTAGTAAGACCCTAAGCCTATGGAACTGGAAAACAGATTTTGGGCTGGTTTGGGTTATTTTTTCCTCAACACAGGTGAAGTTTTCAGACCTGACTTTTGCAAGTAATACACATCGCTTAAGGTGGGGAACACTGAAAAAGGCAGCCTTATAAAATAGCTAAAACTTTGGCTTTGTACTCAGATCCTTCTCATTTAAAAGTTATCAATTTTTATACTGATAATGAGAATAGTTATAAAAAAATCTATAATTATCTATTTTGAAGTAATTATTTCCTGCTCGATTATCTACAGGTTTTGGTCAGCATAAACATCAGTGCTCCATTCTTCATTTCAGTTCTAATCCTTTTTTCTCTATTTCACATTTAAAAGCATGTGCAAACATAATTACAGCATTGTTTTCCTAATGACTGTAGCCACTGATGACAAAGAAGGATTAAATGAACTAGCGCCTTCTATGCTTATTTGTATTTCAGCTGTAGACTTTATGTGAGAAAACTGCCGGAAAATATTTTTTCTTGTAATTGGCTTCATACGTTCTGAGATTTCTATTTATTTTCAACCATTACCCATTACCTCAAAACACAACAAATTCAGTATTTTCTTGATGTATCTTCCAGTGACCAAGAAAAATGTTTAGGTGAGATATATGGAGTTATCAACTCAGAATCAACACGCTTTAAGAGACAAGAAGTGTAAAAAATATACAGCCTTTTACAACTACCAACACTCTTCAGTGGGACTTGATTTTGGGGGCCTCACTGGTGTGATGAGATCGAAGGCAGAAACTGCTCCATGGCAAGAGAGGATAGAGAGTTCACTTAGTCTTGAAGGGACCTTTGTACAAAGATTTGCAGTTTATAGATTAAGACCACAGCAAAATAATTCTGGAAATAAAGGGGGTATTTGATTGTCACTAAATAAACAAAAGCACTGCTGAAATGAGTTCGCATCAGGACATAACAAAGAGCAAATCACTCCTTAGAATTTCCTCCAGCTCTTATTTTTAATGGATTTCAGAAGAGAATCAACATGAGCGTATCTAAGGAGAAGTCAAACCTTACTCGGAAGCAGCTTAGAGGTTTCTCACAGAAAACATGCAAAAGGTGACAGAAAACCCTTTGCCTTATTTACTGCAGAATTTGGAGGCTTAAAGTACTTAGGCTGCTTTTATGAAGCATGTAACATGAAACTTTCATCTAGCTATAGTCTTTAGGCTACACACTGTGATAAGATTGAAGGAAAGGTGGCCTGGACGAAAATCGATTCTTTTTGCTTGCAGCCAGATTTACTATAGTGAATGAAGGCTAGAACATATTGACATTTCTGGCAGAAAGTATAAAAAAAAAAGCTGAAGAAAATAGAGACTTTTCATTCTATTATGAGCTGAGCAGCTGAGGACAGCACATATAGAAACAAGAAATCATTACTGAAACAGAACACAGTGGAAGCAATTTTAAGATATTAATTTTGCACCAGAACAATATTTTCAGTGCAAGGAATCCAAGGTGAGCTTGTTCCTCCCCTCGCTTGCGAAGATGAACAAGATCCTGCAAATTAATGAAGCAAGCTGTAAGATCAGAGCCTATCAGCACGTGAAGGAGTTCTGTGTAGACTTCTCCATAATTACGTGGAAGCAACTAACTGTATCTGGACCTGCTAGGAAACAGGGTTGATGGTTTTACAGGCTACATTTCTTGAAAACTACAGTGTGAATAGAAATTAAGATTCTTTCTCAGTTAAATAATGTCAGTTTTATTCCTTTTGAACAACGGAGCTCTCTTGCACTACAGGTTATGTGAAACTACAGGTTATGTACGGAAAAGGCAGTATACTCAGCTGTACTAATGTACTACTGATGTAATTGAAAATTCAGCAATACTGCACAGAGTAATTGAAAGACGCAAACAGCGTTGATCTAATGTTGCCATTATCTAATATTGCAAACATCAACCTGAGTCACATATACAGTAGTAAGAGTTGTTTTAAGATCATAAAAGCAATTAAAATATAATTATAATGAATGTTCAAGTCTTCTAATTTAATTAGCCTACACCTGGTTTTACTACATCAAATTTCTTTTAATGTTTTATATATTAAAAGCAATTATGAATTTAAAAGCAATACCNACGGGGGGGGGGGGGGGATCTTTTACCAGAAACAAATTTTATTTGTTTAGAAGTCTTCTTACAGTAACAACATTTATAACGCTTAGATTGAGCAACACCTACCTTTGCCAACTTTTAGGACAGGCATAATCACTTTTGGCTGAAAAAGAATGGGAGAGAGACGATGACCATGGAATATTTTGAAAACTGAGTACACACATTACAAGCCTTCAAACTGAGCCCAAAGACATTATAAGCAGAGCTGTAGGGTAAGACGGTCTTGACTGTAAAGACACAAGAAACAGCTCTGCTCATCAACCCTGACGTGCAGGCGAGGGATGACATGGCAACTGAAGAGGAATACAGTGATAGGCTGCAATGTCCTTTATAACCAAACAATATATAATTCAAGGCATAAACTGTATGTAGCATTATAAAAATTCCTTGGTCCAAGAAGGGATTACATTGGAAAAAGAACAAGGAGATTCAGTGCACAGGAATGCAGAAGCGCCTGTGCCCATCTCCAGATGGGATGACCCTGGCCATCGCTCAAGCTTTGCCACTGTGCTGTTTTCTTTCACACCTTTGAGTGACAGGGCCAAAGGCCATTTAACCAGATCTCCCACTCTCAGACACATCCTCTTCCGAGTTACGCCTGTCCACTCTTGCAGCTGAGGTGATTCTTCTCTGCACATAACACTCCTCACGTGAACACCGAGCTCTTTGGCTGAAAAACTCCATCGCAGTGCCGCACACACTAGTAACAACGGGGACAAAGTGAAACCAAGCGTTCTGCTTGCTTTAGCCTTCTTCCTCACCCACACGATGCAACGCCACATGTCCCCTAGCACGTGGTAAGCCACATCCAGGCGACAGCTCAACATGCTTTCCATCCCACACCAGCTATCCTCCTGGGGCTATCCCCCTCAGGCAAGCCGGATTTTGGCAGGCTGCTTATCCTGTGCCCAGGACTGACGTGCAAGGTGCTCCCAAGCAGCACTAGTACTGCCAAAGCACAGTAGGCAATGTCATCCTACCGGCAAGTCCAACTGGCTTCCTCATTGATGACGTACTATTGAAATTCAAGCTGTAACGGATTTAACAGCCACTAAAAACTTCGTCTGCCGAGATCCTCAGCACTTTCTATTTTCAAACAGACGTTAAATGACAAGAAGGAAGTTTCATGAGGATCCTGCCTAGTATGAATCTGTTACTGAGACATATATCTATGAATCATTTTAAGTGGTATGCTATCAACAGACCTCCAGCTGGAGTGAAAATTCGTTTGATTTCACGGTAAAGAACAGGTAGTTAAACTAGAGCTCCTAATAAAAGTATTTTCTACAAAAATATGAAAATGTATTGCACGGCATTTTCAAAGGGCAAAAATCCAGAAGGCGAAAACCTTGATAAAAGTAATATAAAAAGATACCAGTACAATGATTCCAAATTAATATCCTGGTAAGACAAAGAAAACAAAGACAATGTACTAGAAGTATTGCCGAACAAATATTGACATGTGGCTTTTTTTTGGTATCACTTGAAAAGCATTGTTCTGTATGCCAGTAAACACTAACTTCTCATACTTGGAGTCAGGCCACAGCAGATTTTGCAGAAACTAACCTCAGGCTTTGAAGCTAGAGGAAATAATTCCCCGACTGCTACTGCTTGAGCAGGAGATGACAGGTGACGTCTCCATCAGAGGGAAACAAAGGAGCACATTTCCTTAACTAAAAGGCATGGTCACTATGCAAGAGAGAACCCGATGAGAGGCATTGTCACCAACTGTAGAAGCTTTGAGGAAAAGAGGAATGGAAGAATCAACAAGAAGCAAACCTAAGAGGCCAGTGTACCATTTCCCTGATCCCCTTCCTTTCTCCCTCTCTCTATTTCCCCAATAAAGCGTGCACCTTTCAATACTGGAAAGAATTACCTCTACATGTGTTTTTTTCATCAGTCTGGCACACGCTGTGTGTAAGATAATAAGGAGAATGAATATGTTTTCCTCCTGCCAGATGTGATCCCGAGTCAGAAACACCTCAGCTACAAATACATTCTACCAGCTCTGCAGGAATCCTTTATTTTATTTTTAAGTGACTTAAGTAATCTGAAAATTATTTGCATCCACAAATTTTCAATCACTGAATGGTTGGAGGCTAATTAGAGAATTATCTTTCCAGCAGGGAAGTATTCACACTTATTTTGCATTGGCAGGTTCTGCTCATGGTTAAAGTAATATTTGCCTATTTGTTCTAACAAAGTATGTTAATAAATGCATGGGTTTTGAAAGAGTAGATAAAAACCCTTGGAAACAGAAATCCATCCACTGGTGCACTTACATCCCGATGGCACCAAATCCTTCCAGTCAAAGAGCTGTAACACCTTCAATTTGCCATGCCTACAAATAATCCCATCCTTCTCCACAACATTCAGACAAACACAGACCTGAAGATTTTATAAATATGCTTTCTTAGCTTTGTCAGACAGACATTTTTAGTCTTTGAAAAAATTCTCTTATTACTCTTTCATATGGGCACAATTTTTGCCTGTTTGATTAAAACTCCACGGGGGTACAATGCTGTGGTTTTAAGTCACCTGATTTGTCAAAAGAAACAAAAATTCTGCCTGAAAAGTATTAACTCCATCTAAGCCTCAGCAGAAACCAGAAAGGGTTGCAAGATCTTTCCCTGTTTGCATTGTTGACCCAAATTCCCACTACAGTAGTTCAGCCAAATCTTCATCCATTTTCCAGAACACGTGCTTCAGTTCCTCTAGGAGCTTCAAAACATCATAATCTGAGCAGTTACAGCTCTGACTCCCCTCTCACACCAAATCAGAAGACATTTAACCTTCACTCTCTGTCAAGTTTTCCAGTGCACTATGCAGCCCTAGTTGCAAGTGCATCTCTCTAGTAGAAATCAATCGAGCTCTTGTCTATTACTCATCTATTTAGACAAAGCAACGCATAACGACCAGCTTGCAGCATACACCACAATTTTCAGAAGTGATGTCACCATACGGTTCAGCAGGAGTCAAGAAAGCTTGAGACTTCAAAACAAAACTTCCTATAGCAAATGGCATCAGGCATTCTTTCCAATTGCTGTGCTATGTTCTGCTCTACTCTCCCTCCAAAACTGAGAGTGGGGGGCTTGGCGTAGGGAGGAACGGCCCACAATCACAATTTCAACATTAAATAGACTCACCAAATAAGAGCTGGTTGCAAAACAGAACATGAACTTCTTTAAAACAAACAAACAACAGATTATTTTGCTGCTTACAAAATGTTCCTGAAGTTTTGGTCATATCATTCCAACAAAATTGACCTTTTCCATAAATATTGGCGGGGGGAGGAGGGAGGGAGGTAATCTAAAGTTCTCGTCTAGTTCTACTGGGCAAATCCTGGATAGGGTTCGGTGGTGGGGCAAGGCAAGAAAGCCCTAAGAGATTCTCTAAATGATTTACAAGTTTTCAGAGCNAATATTGGCGGGGGGAGGAGGGAGGGAGGTAATCTAAAGTTCTCATCTAGTTCTACTGGGCAAATCCTGGATAGGGTTCGGCGGTGGGGCAAGGCAAGAAAGCCCTATGAGATTCTCTAAATGATTTAGAAGTTTTCAGAGTNTACAAGTTTTCAGAGCGCATTGGCACCTCATTTGCCCAGGTCGCTTTCGCAAATCTCCAGTTCTTAACACAACAGCCGCAGTTTAATTGCAATAGCATGGAATTTGCTACAGCCACAAAGATTCTTACCCGTGTCTTGGGTAAGCGGTTTTGCCACTATACAGAGAGCTTGGAACTGCTATGCTAAGTTGTTCTTGAAACTAGAGCTAGATCGTGTTTGCACTCATACTTGTCAGCAGCACAGACAGACCTCAGGATCTCATTAGCCATTGTATTTTACAACACAAACCAGAATTGCATTCTCCCACCAAACAAAACAAAAAACCAAACCCCCATAACCCCACAGAACAACTTGTTATTCTGTAATACCCTCAGACTTCAAAGACACTAAATCAGAAAAACACTCGATGTTATCTTTTGAGAGGGATCAGTTCAGAGAGCTTAGTTTCACTATCTGCCCAAGCAAAAGAGCTTTATGTGATCTAAGATGGCATATTCTAATAGGAGAAAGTGCCAGAATGATGAACATTAAAATAAATGAGGAGTGGGACTGAAGGGGCATTAACATAACTTCCCTCATAAATGCAGATCACAAATTATGAGGAGGTTGATCACATTGAGGAATTGAAAGATTTTAAACAAAATAACAGCAGTAGCATTTAGCAAAACCAAAAGAAATATGTAAAAATATGGACATTAGTAAAGTACAAGGAAAAAAATTGATACTGACAAAAATAGTCTCAGAACATAATGATGAGGAGCAGGGCTGTTTTACTTCTCTGGAGTTAAAGCTATTGGTAGCATTATGAATTGTATTAGAACACCACTTTCAGGTGTGATGTCACACTGCATTAATTCTTCTAAAGGCACGTAACCCAAGGCAAAGTCTTGAACCCACACTAGACAAAAGGAGAGGTGCATTAAGAGCTGAACGGAGTGGATGTCTCATTGCTTTGGACATACGGGAGAGCTGGTAGATTTCCTATCCTTCCTTTTTACTGGACCACAGGAAAATACCTAGAACATCTCAAACATTAGACAGGCCCACACTGCAAGTACACACTAAGACTTTAAAAAGCTTCATGCAACATAGCTAGCAAGAATCACCCTGTCTACAAGACTTCTAAATATGCAGTCAAGTGTCACAAATATTCTCAGGTTGTCATTCAATTAATGCTTTCAATAACACAACTATTAAAAAAGAAAACTAACTGTATGGCAATATCAACATTAGTCATTAGGAACTTTATATCAGCACTTTCACAGCTAGACTCACGCAATAAATATATCAATCTCCAAGTACCATTGTGTCTACTTGATCTCTTGGTGTCATTATTTGAATTAAAGATTATACCTGATTATGTAGAAAAAAATATGTAGGATCAAAAGGATCAAAACTGCAGGCAAGTACTTCGTATTTCTCAAATTTAGCACAGTACACATTCCATAGGACTAGAGACAAGAAGGTGAACAAATTCACTTTACGTTAAATGGAGTGGGTAGACTACAACTCAGTGACTTACCACACTGCGCGTACCAGCCCCCCACAGCCACACCACATGGCGTAAAAACACCATACTTTTTACCAATGGCCAAAGAGCAGGTGCTACTGCTTTCACATACGCTTCTCAGGTAATCACTTAAATAGCAATATCTAGCCTATACCAACATGATGAAACTACCTTGTTTTTCAGGGATGCCATGTACTAATAGCTAAGCAGTTTAATATAGAGCGACAAACCAAAATTCAAAGCGATTTTTAAATGTCATCTCTTAGACTACATACAAACCCTTTAATGTTTAAAAAAAAAAAAAAGAAAAAACCCACAAACCGAGAGCGTCCCATTAGACTCAGCAATTCATAGCACAAAGTGAGTTCTCAGTTATACAATGGCTTAACACTTTTTTCCAGTCACTTTAAGCATATTCACCACAATTCTATTGAGTTTAGAAAGAAAGAGATGTGCCATGGTTCCTACTGTAAAATGAAAAAATATTAGTTTACCTGTATGCAATATATGAAAATAAGTCAATGTTAATGAGGCATAAAGACTACTGCCTATTTTCTGCTTTACTACAAAAGCCCTTAGCAATTAGCAGGTTCCATAAATGACTTAGCTATTCTGCATCTCTCATGCACTGTACTTAAAATTTCTTGCCTCCCTTTAGGGTTTAAGTTAAAAATCTGCTCATCACTGGTAATGCCTTGCATACGTTACAAGCACGAGATTTTGTGAGACCAAAAAAGCAGACAGTAAAAAGCAAATTTATCTTCCCTTCAGCCTTTATCTCCTCATTGTCTAAAGTTGGTAACACTATTTACTCATTCGTTGCTTTTATGAAGAATAAGTTTTGCTCCTCCACCAATTTCCAGGTTCTCATTTAAAAATCAATGAGACATCAAAAGAAATGAGTACATTCTCCTGAAGGTGCGCATAGTTCTTCCAGAACATGGATCAAAGCTGGAGTAAATTTCTGTAAACACTTCTCATTATTTTTTGGAGCATCCACCAACTCTTTCAAGTACACACTGGGGATTTCAAATTGGCCAGTGGGAGATGTCAGTGGATCCAATTCTATGGTTTCACAGACAAATTTAACTTTTTTTTTTTTCCTTCAGGCAAATGATTGTACAACAGTAGTCCACCACCAGCCCCCACTCCCCATTTTTCGATTGTAAACCCATATACCGCAAACTGATGACAACCAAAGACCCTCAGTTCTGAGCTGACCAGACCGCAGCACAAATAAGCATTAGAAGAGTCTACCTGCAAGGCCAGTAATTCCCTTAACACATACTCCCACAGACTACTGTTCAGCAGCTTCATTCCCATTAGGTGAAGCCACAGAAGAGAAAGACATCGATGTGCAGAGGAAAGTTTAACAGTTAAAGGGATCAAGCGCCAATTAAGATGTTCTTGCAGTACTAATTGCACACACCTCAACAGATCAGTGGTCGCATTTTATGATCATTCTAGAACAGTAAACAATATGACAGTACCTCTCAGGTTACTGGAGTGGTAAGAGTTGTAGATAGGCCATTTCCCTTTTTTCATTTCTAAATAAAGCTAGACGTGATATTCTTAATAAACATACTTGCATATACATCCCTTCTACACAGAATCAAAAATATTTAGAGAGAGAAAAGAATGCAGAATAGTCATTTAGGTAATATTTCTCTGCACAAAGAGAAGCTGCATTCAGTGGCCCAATTAACTTCTTCAAACAAGACAGCTGATTGTAACTTCAGAAAGCAATGCCAAGTGGCCACCGCGAACATCAAAGCATTTTACAGTCTGCCTTGAGAAGATTAGTGTTAGAGTAACAGTGATACAGACAAAGACTGATGATAGATGAATCAGTTTTCTTTTGGAACCGAGCAGTTTGTACATTAAAGTATTTGGGCAATTTTACATTAGAAGTCCATGTCAGAACTGGCAGTCTCAGTTCTAACATTTAAGGTCCTTTCTCTGATTAGTTCAGTAAAATACTTCTAACTGAATGTATATGGTATTATTACACAGCCAAAAATGAGGTTGTAGCAGAACTAGTTAGTTGCTCTTTGCACTGTTATACTACTGTCTCTGGTCTTGCAGGGTTGAACCAAATTCTCTCTCATTTTCCAATGCAAAATAGGTAGCATATTAGAGCCTACTCGTTGAGATTTGCACCCCTTTGCCCAATAAACGAAGGACTGGCTAACATACTAGAATACAATCAGAAAACATCAGACCTCAGAAAATCCCGACCTCAGAAAATTGGCCGGTTCAACTGTACTCCAAGAAACACTGCACATGCTGGTACTTGCACACACTTATAATAGAAGCATAGAAGCTGCAAGAATAAAGTGGACAAGGCCCTAAATAACAGCCAGGCAGCACAGGCTTTCCAGAAAGATGGCCAGTTAAGCAAGGAAGGTGAGAGGTTCCTGCAGTTTCACACCAAAGGCACTGAAAGACAGGTGAAAGATACCCAGAGAACATGAAATTGCCTGCAACCTTCCAAAACGAGAAGCTCATCGCCTGTTCTCTCATCTCTGGCAAGTTCAAGATGCACACATCCTTATGCAAGTTCATTTATAAGTGTTAATAAAATTCTTGACCTCCTTTTTTCCAAAGTTCAACTGTAAATATTTGTGTGCTCCATCATAAGCACTGTGATGAAATGAAACCTTACATAGAAGGTAACAACATTCTCGCTCCAGAAAACATGATTTTGAAACTATGCTAAAGGAGCTTCTGTAAATGCTTGCGGGCTGCCTATTCTAACCAACTAAAGACAGTACAATTCACACATAATTGCCTAGTTCATTACATCAAATCCTGTAAATATTTTATTACACAGCTTTAAAGAAAATGCTCTTTGAATCTGCCACTTCTGCACATTCTACACCTACTCAGCTATTATGCTCAGAAGAGGTGAGTGCCATCATCCACAGCCAAGAACACGGTATCAGAAGCAATAGAGCAAGAGCAAGTAACTACAGAGTATTTACACTGGGTAGTTTCTCTGCGTGGCAGCCTAAGGATTAAGCGTGTCTCGTTCGCGTTTTGGTTGTCAGTGGTTCATTCCTTTAGCAGAACCCCTGCCCTGCACCAGGAGGTGTAAAAATGGACAGTAGAAATAGCATAAAAGCAGCTACAGCAGAAGTCAGCTACATGAGCCATACAATTTAGATGGGCAAAACCCCAATATAGTATTATTTTTCCAACTATTCCAGCTCTTCTATTCCACACAGTAAGTAATGCTCTTCGCTTACTTGGTCCTGAAGTCTTCTATGAAAGCAGGCAAGAAATTAGGCATTGCCCAGAAATGCTTGATTTTTTTGCATTTGGTTCCAGTCTACTTCTCTTCACAACAGTATCACGCAGTCATAATTTATACAAGACTATCTTTCCACACTTCTCTCAAACCCATCCTTCATTAGCTTGTCTTCTCCCTCTCTCTCTCACAGTTAGTTAAATAGCTATTAAAAATTTATGGCTAAAAATGATTAAGGTGTTCCCTTTCTATGTACTGCACCATTCAATGCATATTGGAAAAAGACAAGTACCAGGTCTGATTAAGAACAGTTGACTGTAAAGCTGTGCTTTTGTTAAATAGTAATGACAGCTAAAGAAGGTAAGATTTCAGGCTTCATTTGCTTTTGCTAGCAATTTTCTTGTACTGCTTACACATAAATTACCGCTGTAATTTTTATATAAATTTTTAAGCGTAGAATTGGTCTTTAAAAATGAGTATTTGTGGAAAAAGATTAAAGCTAATAAATAGTTGTGATAGTTGAAATAAGGACTGAGACATGAAACTGAAATCAACGATTCAAGCATCCGTATTAGTTACAAGCACAATTTTTCAGTTAAGAAACAAGGTGCAGCCCTGTAAAGAAGAGTCATACATTAAACCACTAAACCCCTTAAAAGAAAAAAAACATTTTTCATATATATATATATATAAAAAAGTTAACCATTGGATCATTACGGCTCACAGGATGATGAAGAATCTACAAGCAGAAATGCTCTGTTGCCTCCTCACTTATTACGGGAAAAGAGATTGGTCCCGAGTTTATTAAGTCAATAACAAGACCCGCAACAAGACCTGGCATATTTAATAAGACAATTTCTGAATATACTGAATAAAAACTCCTATTTTTCTTAGTTGACATTTAGCCCCTAAAAAACACTGGTATACTTCTGTGAGCCAATATTCTACCTGTTTTCTTGGGCTAGATTTATCAATGGGAATAATACTTGAGGCAAAAAAATTTGTCACTAGCAGAAATATCTGAACAGCACAGCTGGTGTTGTTTGATAGATTCCGCAAGGACTTCGGTTTCAGGAGTAAAAATGCAGAGCTCTGAGAACTGAGATCAACAAGAACCCCAAAGCACACATTCTGTACCATTGCCTGATTTACGATCGCACTGGCTTGCATTTAGATTTTTATATTTTTGTGACTGAACTGTGACCATATTTTTAGTATCACTTCTATGGCGCAGAAACCCTGTTTATGGCAGATATTTAAGTTTACATTACTATCACTATGACTGATGGTTCAGCTATTACATGTAAACACTTACTATCACTCAACTCGTGGTGAACCAGACTCAGAAAATTCCTCCACCCTTCTTAAAATCTTTCCATAGCTTTTTCCAGATATGGACCTTGGTAACTAATGGAACAGCCAGTCAACACATTTATTAGCAAAACACAATACTGTTAAGACGAGTTGCAGGAAAACTCAGCTATAGTTGTTAAAAAGAAACTCCCATAAAGTTAAAAGTTCTTGCAAAATTACAAGGACTTAAGTTGCCATGTCCACTTGGATGCGATAAGCAGCTATATTCTATATTTATAGGCTAGGAATAAACGCTCACATAGTTCCAATTACAGACAGAATTAAAGTGCTTACAATAGTCATTGATTTCTGAACCGAGATCCTCACAGCTTTTAATATAAAAACATACGCTACACACTGTTGAGTAACTGACTTCAGTCCAATTACTTCTGCCTACATTAATCCTCTGTTGCAGAAACACAGCCTAAACATTCTGCATGCGATATTACAGCACCTACATGACAATTGTTATAGTTATGATAGCAACAGCTAGAAGAGAACAGTAAAATCACAGTCTGGAAAGTTTAAGTTGAAAAGAATACTGAAAACAGGCCTGGGTTATGGAAGCCAATAGGCAAACTTACGATTCAATCTTTGCTACCGAAGAAAGATGTTTTGAACTGGGAATATTAACTGTCAGAGGTTTTGATGCTGACATATCTCAAAAATGTCAACATTTAGAAACTAACCACTTATTTCATCCAGCACTATATTTTCTTCCTTCTTTAGGATCAGGAACAAAAAGCTCCTTTATCTTCTGCAGTCCCTTTTAACAAGCCACTTACATCCACATAAATACATATATGTAGGCATAAGCACTTCAGGGTACTTTTGTGCCTATTTTAAATAAAGGATGGATTATTTTAAACAAGGAAAGCCTCAGTGCATCTATGAAGCTCAGAAACACATATGACAAAACCAGCTGAACAGACAAAGTTGGATGACTTTTCCCACCCACACCCTTGCGTCTAAGCTGTCACCTAAGCAGTTCACCTTTTCTCCACTTACCAGAGAAAACAATCCCAAAGTCACTCTAATCTGAACCGCCACTTAAGAACAGACCAAGTGCTAAAGAACATCATTCATTTCATAAAGGTAGTATCTCTGATTTCAATCTGTATCAGTATTGACATGCAATCTACATACAGCAACTGGGTCTGAAAACATATCTAGAATCAAGTTAAATGGTACTCATTTTCAGGAGAAGCACATGTTAGTATCAAGTTAACTGCTAGCTCCTCGTGGTGTCCAAAGACGGGCATGTCTCCTATGGGTTGTGCTCAAGAGCGCAGACATCACATTAGATCATGATTAAATCTCTCCATCGTAAACAAGAAGTAACATTAACAGGTACTTGTTAGCACTGAATCACATCTCTTCATTGCAATGTTTCTCTTTATTGCAATATAGTTTTAATTAGCATTTACAAGACAGACCTGTGAGATCTAGCGAAGCATGGGGCACACAAGATGGGTTCGTAAGGCATCCACTTCTGTCTGTTTAATCGTTATGGTGATATACTGAACACTATGCAGGATATTAGACACGTTCATTAGGATATTATCTTTGCTCTCTAGGAGGGACTTTATTTTTTCGTATTACTTAAATATATGCTGTAGAGTTAACCAATTTTAAATACTCATAAAACCAGGGAAGATTAAGTTTAATCTGTGTTTGCATTTTGTAAGCTTACACTGTTTGAAAAACTCCAAACTTTACATAAAACCCATGTTTTTCATTTATGCTCTCTGTTCTTGTTTGATCCCCCAAAACCTCCCCCAAACCAGCTAGCAAATGATTTTTTTACTTGTCTAAATAAGGGGGGGCGGGGGGCAGGGAGCAGGGGAGGAATCACTATACATCTGCATTTCACATATGAACTTTGAATCCCAGCAAAGGAATACATAAATACCAGTAGTTTTCTGTCTCTGCAGAGCAGACAATAAAGGCAGATCTTATAAGGTCTTTTTCTGGCAGGAGAGGCTCCATAATCTATTCCCAGCAGTAATGTGATTTAGCCAACCTCAAATGACACAAGAAGCAGAGAAGAAATTGCAACTCAGAAATGTTTTTCTCCAAGCGTTTTCCAGGATTACTGTTTAAACTATCCTTGCTGAAGATTGTACCTTACATCATAAATTAGCACTTAATTTGCAAGTTTGATCCTCTATAGTCTTTTCAATTACTCATTTCCCCTGACTTCTCAGGTACCCTTTATGAGTAAAGAGTGCTGGATAGAGCAGGGGAAAAGAAAAAAAAAAAAGAAAAGAAAGAGAGGACATAGAGAAATTCAGGGTGTAAAACCTACTTTCACAAAACATGAACATTAATATAGCATTGTATCAGCCACATTTTAGGATTTTCTCATTCATTTAGAAGCTTTTACATAAAAGTGTTTTCAAAAACAGAGTCTATAAAGANCAGGGGGGAAAAAAAAAAAAAAGAAAAAGAGGACACAGAGAAATTCAGGGTGTAAAACCTACTTTCACAAAACCTGAACATTAATATAGCATTGTATCAGCCACATTTCAGGATTTTCTCATTCACTTAGAAGCTTTTACATAAAAGTGTTTTCAAAAACAGTCTATAAAGCACATTTATAAAAATATCTTCTTGATCAATTTTTGTACTTCGTTCCTCAAGTCATGCATATTTTTATGGTAGACTACTCATAGTAGAGCAAATCTGGAATCACATAGGAGAGTGAATCTTGTATTACGAGAGCTTTTCTAGACTTAAGTTGTCAGTTAAGCAAAATAAATTTAAAATTCACACTCTGATGATGCAGAAAAAGGAACACAATCAAATAACTTCATTGAGCCTCATATTTTTCTCTATAAGCATGAGTAATTTGTTCTGCTCTGGATTAAAAGCATACCTGAGGAATTTTCACATCTGAACAAGTTACCTTGAGAAGAAAAATGGAAGGACACAAACTGCTTAGAGTGAAACGTAAATACATTTTCTTTTCTCTCTAAAACAAAAAAACACTGGAACCTTACTGGCTTTGTACAAAGGATAGCTTTTCTCTAGCATTCAATTCTAGTGAAAATATAATTTTGCCCCTGTTACACAGCTCTTTGTGTAGAAACGGACATTTACTTCCATTTACTTCTTTTCCCTGACTTCCAGGTGCCAGTTGACAAAATTGTATCCCTGATCCACATACAAGAGAGTTTTCTCTTAATGTGAATTACATAAAGTTACATTTCAAATGTGTTACAAAGCTATGCTGATTCTGGAAGCAAACAGCTTTATCTGTAGCCACAGAAGGTGGTACATATTCTTCTGATCACATACAGTGACAGCGGCCAGACATCCCTACGTTCACAAATCATATTTAAACTGAAGCATGCTGTGGCTGGGCAGAAGTTAGAGGGAGAGTCCCAGAGACGGAAGACTCTTGTCCATGGAAGTTGAAGCAGCTGCATAGCTTTCACAATAGCACGTATACATTCAGGCTCCGTATGGTAAATCTCTTCACCATTTTAGATACTGTGAAGAGGAGTACTATGGTAATATTTTAATATTTATGAACAAACGAACACAAAGAGATTAAGATATTTTCCTAGCAGTTTAGTAGGTTTTACACATATTGTCCTGGTTTCAGCCGGGAAAGAGTTAATTTTCTTTCTAGTGATTGCTGTGAAAGGAATGTCAATAATAGATATTGGTTTAGTTGTTGCTAAGCTCATTTATACTTTTCAAGGACTCTTTTCAGCTTCCCATAGAAGCTGAAGAAGAGCACAGACAGAACAACAGAATGGGCAATGCAATATTCCATACCATAGACATCATGCCCGGTACATAAATGGGGGTTGGGCAGTGATCCCGATCACCACTTGGGAAGGTACCAACTCACCAGGGTGGTCAGAGTGACTTATGTCACCATTACTCTTATTATTATTTTCCTTTGCTGTTATTGTTCTATTAAACTGCCTTTATCTCAACCCAAGAGGTTTTTTCCCTTTCCCCTCCTCTTCTCCCTGTCCTTCTGGGGAAAAGGGGAGAACTCCACCAGCAGCTGCGTGGTCCTAGCTGCCGGCTGGGGTTGAACCACAACACACAGCAACACCCACTAGTTTCTATATTTTACAAACATCAATATTTACCCAGCATCATGAGAATAATTCAGTGTTAGTGATCTCATGAGCTGCATTTAGCTGATGTTACACAAGTTATAATAAATCCTGTACACAACCACCCAGCAGGATATACCAGGTCCGGAATTTTCCTAACCTGCTATCAAAAGTAACTTTGAAGTAGCTGTGGAGCATACCTTCAGTCATGTTTGACATGTTAACGAGTTGCCTGCTACAGGCACCTAACACTAGAGCAACAGGACTAGTAAGAAAGCAGAACACAACCATCAGGCTTCATTATACTTAAAGCACTGGTAGCAAAGCCAGAGGTAGCACCTTCCTCTGCTCAGACACAGCACACAGGTACCCATGGTAAATTCTCTCCTTGCTTCTACTGCCAGGGACTACGGTTTGTTCCTGGGACAATCCATAGGTTTTAAATGACAGTAGATTACGCGAGTTCCACCAAATACTTTTTCCTGCTATCCTCTCTCTCACACTGTAACCCCCTCCAGGCACAGGACCGTAGTCACATTTACCACGTTACATATGAGGAATCAACACCTACTGCCATTACCACAACAATTCATCCAGACCTCACTTCAGCATAAAAGATCTCCAAGGAAAGAAACAGCTATAACAAGAAAATAAATGGCAATACCACAACACAAAATAACCTTTACTTACAACAGGATCCACCAGCTGCTCTTCTTTCATGCTCAAACGGCAATGTAAGCCCCTGCCAGGGCTGCTGCAGCAGCTCCAACGCCATCGGTAATCTCATGCGTATTTTTGAATCAGCAAGTTCCTCTCTCCGAGGGTAAAAGATGTCTCCAAATGCAGAAGTCGCATTGCCTATCCTGAACCGTTCTCTAGGCCAGCAACACCCTTAGTCATCCAAGTTTTAATTTTTCCTTAAGAGAAGCCAGAAGCCCCCACACTCTTTCCCCAGCAGGTTTCCTCCAGAGGCAGCAGCACCCCAGCCTGCCCTGCCCCGCTCCCAGGTGGTGCCCATCTCTCTCCGCACAACCCCCAGCAGCCCTCCCAGGCTGCTCCCGAGGCACAGCTGAAGCTGGTCAGCAGCTTGGCCATAAGTCAAAGAGGTAATAAAGGTCAACAACTTCACCTGGGCTGTTTTGGCAAGGTGCGTAGCAGGCGTCCCTCTACAGCTGTTCAAATACTGCAAGGCAGCACTAGCACACCTGGGTGGCAAGGGCAGTAATCTACTGAAGCTGAGGCTCCGGCTATCAAGGTGCGGAGGGGAAAATGCTTTCATCACGAAGACAAGGATTTTAGTTTCGAATAGGTGACTTATCCTTCAAGGTTACACATTGCAGTTATAATGCAAACAGGAAGGAAACATAATGTATCTGCATAATAATACTTTATTAATGATATTAAATGAGACCCATCAAAGCCTTCTTGGTATATCCCTACACACCCAAGCAGGCAGGAAAAGCTGTCTTTGTGAGGAGAAGATATTAGATATGCTCAGCCCTCCTTCACCAAAAGATAAAATGGGTTTATATTAAAACTTCCATCTCACTAGACATCCTGGAGGAGAAACCACAACGCAAAACTTTGATGAGTCTCACTGATTGTTTAGGTTTTCAGAAAATTTTGGATATAGAAACAACTCCCTGAAGACAACACCTGTTTGGAGCAAAAAGGAAACAAGAACCAGCAAGAACCTATCTGCTTACTTTAGTGATTCCTTATATCTGGGAGTCTGCTGTGGCTGGACACCTTAGGGCAGGCTATTCCTACACAACAACAGCCTCATGGTGGCTGGGGAGAACTGCTGTTCTCCCCATTTACTATCTACTGCACTCTCCTAAATTAGAGAGAACCACGCCAGCTGCATGGGAATCACTCATAGCAAATAAATAAATAAAGTCAGGAAATAAAAAATTGCATAAATAAATGCATAATTAAAAATAATACATTCAGACCCAACTGTGGATGATTTAGAATACAATTTTACAAACACCTAAAACATTTTCATCAAAACAAACAATTTAAATAAAAGCTTACATTTTAAGTCATATGAGTCCACTACATCCATGAAGCTCGGGATAAATTTCAAAGGGAATATATGTACCTATAGGCACCATTTTTTTTCTCTTTATTATTAATTAATTAACAAAGTTAATCTGTTCTTCACCTTTGTATTCGTATCCATAAATCTAAATGATATATTTAAGATACTCTTGCTCATCAGAAACAAGCAGGATTAAAAGATTTTTACTGCAGATAAACAAACATGAAATATGTTATGGGTTTTTTAAAATTTATATACAAATATTTGTCCAAAGAAAACAGATTAAACCCCGATCTCGCTTAGATTTTCTGACACGATGGAGATTGCCATCCAAAAATTCGTTACAAAACCTGCCTCTTCTCCCAGCAGATTTTATTAATGGCTAGGCATAGCTCCGACATCTGCTCTGTTATGGATGAATTTGAAAGCACACCCCCACAGAGCGCTCTAGAAATGAGCACAAAAAAGGCCAGCCTAACACTAACTTCTTCCATGGGAAAGAGGCACTGCATGTAGCTGCAATGTTTCTTAACAACATAGAGCTTTATATCGTATTTACTTGCACTTGCATCAATTATTAAGCAAAATTTCTACATACAGTTTATCCGTCAAAGTAGAAAAGCCTCCAATCAAACACACGAAGCCCGCTGTATATTCAAGCTGAGCTATCCTTGCTCCAGAGAGAAGGCTGTTGTTTAAATACATGGTTTGGCATAAGCGATCTTTATGATCTGAGGCGTGACAGAGAGGGACCACAGCAAAATACGGACCATCCTACAAAACAGCTCTCATCTAACTCCAGCTTTCAGAGCCCCGAACTCAAGCCCCACCAGACAGAGGTGGGGTGGAAAAAAGGCTCCATCACGCGCAGGTTATTAAAAGGAGAAGCACAGAACCCTTTGGCGGAGGCTTCCTCAAACCTCGAGACAGTCTGTAAAAATTACTGGTGCTTTGAAGGGTAAAATGGCTTATTTCATTGTTTTCCGTATTTTCAGAATACCAAAGCTATAAATGCAAAATAACGTTTTGTTGGGTTTGCACATGAAAGGAAAAATGATGAAACCATTCCTGAGCCTACTGTTCTGACCTGCCTGGTCTCGGAAATCCTACTGTCAAGTATGTTTAGAATGACACTTTTTTTCTCACTGCGTATCGTTTATTTTATACAGTAAGATATCCGGGGACTTCAATGCTATTACACCCTTCAAGCCTTTAAAAAATAGGATTAATTCATTTTTAAAGTTCCAGTAAGGGACATTTTTGGCACAGTCTGCAAAAGAACTTGCTTCCTGCTTCCCAGTTCAAATCACCAGACCGTACCACCCACCACAGGACAGAGAAGGTTGGAAGCACAAGCGAAATCAGTGTAAAACATAAAGATATGAGGACTTTAAGATACTGCCCCAGTAATGAGTCTGTTAGGCTCTGTAAACTTGGGAATTTCTTACAGGAAATTCGGCCACTGAGTTTGCTGGAGTAAGGAATTTCATTATTCTTCTACTCTTTGCTTTGATGATTAATAAGATCCAACAATTAATGATTGTGTGCTGCCCATCAAACAAGTTACACGGATCAAAGATGAGCAAATATTTCATACACTAAAAGTGCACAACAGAGATGGGAGAAGAAAGTAAAGTAATGAGGAGCGAAGATATTAGCATGTAAACAAACTATCATCATCATTTGGGATTAATTTATTTGTGTACTCTAATTTACTTGAGTTGCACCAGAATTCCAGAAAATTATACTTTAGAAATGCAAACTAACACCTTGGCTGTAGCCATAATTCAGTCCCCAAAAATTAATACAAATTTCAAATTGATGTTCATATTTTCAGACTTTAAATACAGATAAAAGCATTGCGATGAATGTGTTCTTCATAGCTGTTCTAATATTTGACCATTTTTTAATATGAGTTGAATAATTTTGGCACAGCAGTTTTCAACTGGGCTGATTTCAATCGAAGTCGTTAGTGTTACTTAAATGGCTGACCCATGTTTATCATGTACGTAACAGTTAATGTTGCAAATAGTACAACTGAACATTACTAACCTGACTTGATTACAAAATCCGTAGGACAATTAGTCTTTATATATTTTAAAGCCATTAAGCATTCCTACATTGAAACTAGATGGTACCATTTATAAACTAAATAGCTCTTTCATCTCTACTTCCCATGTTAGCTCAGTAAATTAATGCTTTCAGGGCAATTTAAAATGTAAATTAATCTGGAAGCACATAGTCCTGCTGAAAATGAAGTAATATATTAAATGGATGTTTTGTTCTCCAAGGAATCAAATTTTGAAATTGCTGTTTTGAGAAAGTTTGGGCAACATTTATTTTGTCACTTCTGACAGAATAAACAAACATAGCCGTGCTTTTCAGAAACTGTTTTCCAGCATTTGGTGTTTACGTGGACCTGCTGATAAAAAGTAGGGAAATGTTAGGTGACCGCTGAAACGGCTTATGTTACATTTCAGTGTTATAATATTAGTTTTTTGCAGAATTTTTCTGTCATGTAAGAACAGAGAAAGCCCATTCATGTCAGAAGATGAGAACATTAAACAAGTTACGTTTTTCTTTATAAAAATATGGACTATTTAACAAAATAGTAGATGTAAAGTACAACATTTGCTTCATATACTAACTTTATGTAATATCTGGAAAGACTGAAATGTAATACACACAGAAAGATAACCTGGAAATAGAAGTTTATAAGTATCTTTGTAATAATTATGGTTTAAAAGAATGAGCTGAAGCAGAGAGAAGCTAAGTAAGGACACGGTGATGTTTAGGATGCCTTAAACATATGGACTCAGCAACCGTTAAGAGCCAAGGTAAGGTTTTCAAACCTTTTCTGATTTGAGACACCACTCTGCTCCCCAGTTAGAAAGAGGGAGAAATAAGAACCTACGCTCTTGCGATATCCACATGCAATACATTGTTTGTTGACAGTTGTGTACATAAAGTTGTACAGCAGGTGAATATACCATTGTAACAGCACGGGAAGAGACAGCATGTGCATACCCATAACAATGTTTTAAATCACAGAATTTTTTTATGCCTGAAGTCAATGGGTTCACATTCACCAGTGTCTGTAATGAACGTATACATTTGAAGTTCTTGTATTCAGCTCTCAAAAACAGGAGGATATTTTTAAAAGTAATTTAGATTACCTCAATAGGACAAGTTATAGAATGTTTCACCATGTATAAGACTTACCAAGAAAATATAAGTAAGCAGAAACATATGAAAGTGCTTTGCTTTAAATGTAACATTTGGTAACAAGAGCTGCAATTACTTATCAAAGGACATCAAAGACAAAATGCATACACTCCAAAAGAGTTTAAATGCAAATTACTCCTTCAAAAAGACACCGCTTCGTGCAATGTAATTAGATTCCTAGCAATTACAGCATTAGAAGCATAATAGTAAAATACAAAACATAAGTAGGAATAGGAACGCACAGGACACAATAGGAACTCGTATTTTACTCTTTCTCAAAAATCCCCCTCCCTGTTGTGATTTATGTTAATCAGTTAACAGGCAGACAGAAAAAAAATAGCAAGCCAGGGCTAAAAGACTGAGATTTTCCTCTTCATTTCTTCTCTTTGGTTCTGTGCTGTTATCTTCCCAATACCAACATCTATTCCTCAAGGTTGTTCTCCTCCAGCCCTTCCTCTTCCTCAGGCCCATCCTCCTCTTCTCTGTCTAGATCTGCCTCTTCATCTAGCCCAGAAACCCTTCCTTAAATTAAACAACGGTGTTTGGCTTATGTGTGACATGCTCTTTGCCACAAATTTGACAGCTTTAAATAAACCACAGAGGGAATCCTGGCAGAACTTTCCTTTAGTGGGTATGGGGGAGAATGGGTCAAAACAAATGTAAATAACTGAAGCCCGAGCCTTAGGAGCCTCTACTCCAACATTTCTTCCATTCCTAGGCCAAACGTAAGACGACTTTGATTCATGATTTTTTCTTCTGCATATATCACATTAAACTTCCCTTCAATTAAAGATAGCTTTTGAAGTTTGACAGTACAGTAAATCTGGCTTTAAAGCTGACAGTGCTGGATCAAAATCAATACAGTCATACAAGATAAAGTGCTGATCCAGCATAGCCTCAGCGTGCTCATTCAAATTCATTCGGAAGCGTTCATAGAGTAATTTTATACTAACCACCTTTTCTGCTGAATAAGATGGCTCAGGAACACTTTTCTACAAGGAGACATCACAGAATGAATCTCACCACTAACCAAGGCGACATAAACTCCACATCACATATCCCTTGTTTTATAATCTGACAGACAGATTATTTCATTTGCCCATTACACCTAGATCAACTTCATACAGTAGTGCACTACTCAGTTACATGGAGCAGCCTGTCTCCAGGTTAGACAGAAATACAGACACTTCTTGGGTAAGAAAGCAGCCGCCAGATCTTCAGGGACCAGGAGCGCAAAGGAGCTGTGACTATGGGTCAGCTAGGATGGGTCAGCTGGATGAACTGCTATTTCTCCTTGATTACCGACAGTTCCCTTGTCAGGTAAACACCTGTTACCATTAACTTCTCCATTCCCTGCCCTGGAGGAGCTGAGCTGTTGCTATCAAATCCAAATCTTCGCATGCCTTGATCTCTCCCTCTGGAGGTGGGCTGAAGGGTTACGTGCTTCCAAGTCAGAGGAGGCCAAATGAGCCAAATGGTTCTTGTTCTTTGTACAAGTTTGGGAAATATTGACCTAAAGGCTGTATCTACAAAGACCCCGAGAAGACACTAGGTTTACATTGCCCCAGAAAAAAGAGAGGAGATAGAAATGAGTCCAAATCTGCACAAAATTGTCTGTGGGCTCCGGTAGGTTCCCAGTGTCCTTGGCCACCGGCTGCTGCAATAGCAGTGCCTTTTGGGAGGAATGAAAAAAATCCTGGAGAGCTCCCGGCACGGTACAATGCTGCCGATGAGGTCCTTGCCTGAAGCTGAGCTATTTCCTTAGGTGTGAGAAACCCCTGGATGTGAGAGGAGCCCGTGCCCAGGCAGTAGGACAGAGGAGTGCACGTCCCCGCTCACAGTGCAGACTGAGCCTCAAAAACTCCCATTACAATTTCATTGACTTCTCTGGAGCCATTCACTGGTGTCTACTGTGGAAAAGTGTTACCAAGTATATTCAGCTGAAAACATTCACAAGCAGGTCCATAAAAACAAACAAGAAACCTAAAAAATATATTTCGGAAGAAATGTGAATCAAATTTTTAGTGTCAGAACATGAAACATCATTCTGAGAGTGACAACAGTGTGGAAACTGAAGATTGTAAGAAGTATGAATTTTGCTTTTAAATTGTTCTCTATTGTCTCAGTTTATAAACACTGAGAGTCTACAGCTTGGCAACATAATTCAGTTTTATCTAATACGTTTTTTCCATCATCTGTCTCCAAACAAATATCACAAATAATGTGTGAGCAGTTTTACCTAGAATAAAAGTCTGTAACAGTGTCACAAGATAATAGTGGCATTTAGTAAATGCAGCCAGAAAACAGAATGTGATTCAGTCAGAATTAATATCATAAATTGATGCACAATGAAAACACATTTTCCATCAAAGCTATTTAATGCAGCATGTTTTCTCAAGTGCACCAAGGCAGCAGAGCTAGCTGGGATCCTGCGGGAAAGAGCCCACAAAGCCATTACAGATTTCTTGCCTATCCATATTCTGGCACAAGGAATTAAAATTGGAATAGACGTATCACTTTATCTCTTGATTATTTTTTTTTTCAAATTCTTCTATTATAAAGGTGCTCAGATGCCTTCAAAATCTGCAGCCTCTGCTTCCCTGACTTCCACCTTCTCCTCTGACTCGGCAGAACAGAGAAGATGGCCTCTGAAGTGGGTCAGACCTGGGGAAGGGCTGGTAGGGATTTGGAATTGGTGACAAGTAACAGGCTCTACAAATATTCAGGCTTGACCAGTGGGAACTCCCAGTGTATAATTAGGGAGCTCTAGTCCCTCTTTCTAGTTCAGCTATATATAAAAAAAAAAAACAAAAAA
>RSEF01000001.1:167560686-167571054 GCA_003993805.1 Himantopus leucocephalus | reverse complement strand
TGGCCCTCCTCTGGACCTGCTCCAACAGGTCCTTGTCTTTCCTATGATGGCTTCAGAGCTGGACGCAGTACTCCAGGTGGGATGTTATGAGAGCAAAGTAGAGGGGCAGAATCACCTCCCTGGATGCAATAATGGCAAATTATTACCATCAAAATCAGAGTAGGATATTGAGAAATAAAACCAAATCTTAAAACAGCTTCCCCCCACGCCTCCCTTCTCCCTGGGCTGAACTTCAGTCCCGATTTTCTCTACCACCTCTCCCTCAGCAGCACAGGGAAACAGGGAATGGGAGTTCTGGTCAGTTCACAGAATCACAGACTCGTAGGGGTTGGAAGGGACCTCTGGAGATCATCTAGTACAACCCTCCTTCCAAAGCAGGTTCACCTAGAGCAAATTGGGCAGGAATGTGTCCAGGTAAGTTTTGAATATCTGCAGAGAAGGAGATTCCACAACTTCTCTGGGCAACCTGTTCTAGTGCTCTGTCACCCTCAAAGTAAAGAAGGTTTTCCTCATGTTGAGATGGAATTTCCTGTGTTTCTGTTTGTGCCTGTTGCCCCTTATCCTGTCACTGGACACAACTGAAAAGAATCTGGCCCCATCCTCTTGACACCTGCAGTTCATCATACATTGTTTTTGTCACTCTTTCCTCCTCAGGGGTAGAACTCCTCACACTCTTATCCTGCTCCAGTGTGGGGTCCCCTCCCATGGGAGACAGTCCTTCATACACTTCTCCAACAGGAGTCCTTCCCACAGGCCGCAGTTCTTCACAAACTGCTCCAGCGTGAGTCCTTTCCATGGAGTGCAGTCCTTCAGGAACAGACTGCTCCAGCACGGGGCCTCCACAGGGTCACAAGTCCTATCAGCAAACGTGCTCCAGCACAGGCTGTCCGTGGGGTCACAGCCTCCTTCAGTCATCCACATGCTCCATCGTGGGGTCCTCCACAAGCTACATCTGCTTCACTATTACCCTCCATGGGCTGCAGGGGGACAGACTGCCTCACCATGGTTTCGCCATGGGCTGCAGGGGAATCTCTGCTCCAATGCCCGGAGCACCCACTCCCCTTTCTTCTTCACTGACCTTGGTGTCTGCAGAGTAGTTGCTGTCACATATTCTCACACCTCTTCTCTGGCTGTTGTTCCACAGCAGTTTCTTCCCCCCTCACTTTTTAAATATGTTACTACAGAGGCACTAATACCATCACTGATGAGCTCAGCCTTGGCCAGAGGCGGGTCCATCTTGGAGTCAGCTGGCATTGGCTCTATCAGACATGGGGGAAGCTTCTATCAGCTTCTCATAGAAGCCACCCCTGTATTATCCCTGCTACCAAAACCTTGCCATGCGAACCTAATACAATTTTATTGTTTACAACAGGTAGACACTGTACCTAAGGGAAGGTTGCTGTCACTTAACACTAAAAGTTGTAGCAACTTCAGATGGGAGAATACCATCAGGATTTGCAGAACTCACAAATGCTCGGGATGAATTAGTTCTCTTTTTCAGTAGAGTCTGAACATTTCTTTTAGAGGAAAAGATAGAGCAGACCTTGTTAAATTCAGGTAGGAAATACTAAAAAACAGTCACAGCATCTAAAGTCCCATTTCAGCAGAGAATTGTAAGGAAAGCATAGAGATGGAGCTCAACTGTTTGCCTACTTCTATGCAAAGTCAGATAAAAAATAATGAAGTAGAAGAATTTATGATTATATAGGAGATATGACATAACAGGCATCTTGGAAATAGGAGAGGAATCAGCAAAACACTGTAATAGCAGGACACAAATGATATAAAAATGAGAGACAACGTATTATATGGAGGCGTGACATTGCATGTTAAAGAGGTGAAATAAGGTAAACACTTTAACTGTAAGTTCAAGCAACAGAGTATTCCCACAACTGAAATGAAGACTTGACTAGGCAGAGTATTAATAGTACTCTGCTATCAACAAGTCAGTCAAGAAGATTGCAATGCACATGAAATGCTAAAGTAAAATGTAACAGCTAAAAGCAAAAGTACAATGATAAAGGGAGACTGCAGTTACCTCTGTGTGAACTGGGTAATATCCTGATAAGGAATTATGTAGGAAATATATGATTAGACAACATACATGACTGCTTATTGGAATTCCTAATGAAAAAGTTCACAAGAAAAGAAAGAGTTCTTAATTTAGGCCTGAGCTGCACATGCAGCCAGATTCAGAAGAGCCTGTTTGTAATAGTAAATTAAATAAAATTTAATATTCTTGAAGGATTAAAAGGTCCCTTCAGAATCTTCCACAGCAATATTTAATTTTGAAAAAGAAAACTGCATCAAAGCTGGAATGGTTATTAAATGCAGCAGCTAAAAGCTCAGTGTCCTGGGGGCAACAACTGTGGGACAGGGAGATCTACTTTACATGGTTTCCAAAGGCTTTCAACAATATCCTTCACCAGAGGCATAAGACAGAAAATAATCTACCATGAGACAAGAGGAAGGTCTTCACATGTATCAATAACTGGGTAAACACGGGAAACACAGGGTGGGGGTAAACGGTGCCTTTTGACTGTGGTTCGACCCTGGAGTGCCATGGTGATCCACGCCATGGCCTGCGCTGTTCAACATGTTTGTAACTGACCTGGAGAGAGGGTGAACAGCAAGTGACACAGCTCATTAATGAATACTGAGTTATTAACAGCAACGAAGGTGAAAGTTGACTAATGAATCACAAAGGGCAGTACAATACTGTGTGACTGGACGCTATGAATGCAAGGGAAATTTTGTGCTGATAAATGTAATATGGTGCACGCTGTGGAAAAAAAGAATCCTAATTTTAGATAGAAAAGGTGGGTCTGAGTTGGCTATTGCAACTCATTAATGGAAACTATAATGGCGAACAGAATTAGTATTTTATTACCAGGGGTTTGTGCTGTTAAACATATTCATAAATTATTGGGAAACAGAATGAATAATGAGATGTCAAGCTTTGTTAGTAATAAAATATTATTCACATAGTTAAAACTAAAATTGACTGTAAAATACTACAGAAGACTCTCATGACAATAAAATGGTAAATGAAATTCATTGTTGATAAATACAAAATAATTTTCAAGAGGGAAAAATACCAAATGCATCCTAATTATACACACAAAGTGATTTGCTTTAAATTAGCTATCAGTATTCCACAAGGAAATTTTGGACTCATTGTGGATAGTTTTCTAAATGTCAGCTTAGTGCTGAATAGCAATTTAAAGAACAAATAGAATGTTGAAATTATCAGAAAGACAATAAAGAACAAGATGAAAGATGTGACTCTGCCATGGTATAAATCTCTGGAATTGTTGCAGTGTGAATTCTGCACACTCTTCTGCTGGTGCAAAGGTAGAGTGGGACCCAAAAAGGGCTGTGAGGACAGTCAGAATAGTGGGACATCTACCAAGGAGAGGCTAAATAAAGAGGATGTGATTGAGATCTATAAAATCACCAATGGAATGAAGAAGATGCTTTTCGTTTTTTTCACGGCACTATGCAGAAGATATAAACCAAGAATAGGGCAGTAAGACAAGTCGTGGAAGAAAGTCCTATTGTGGGCTTATAATTGCAGCCTCAAGTTCAGGATACCCTTGTAACATTGACTCCCAGAAATCAGGAATGTACAGATGGGAAGTATATTTGCTCTGTTTCCAATAACCTTTTCCTTAAAACCTACTGCTAATTGGAGTCAGAGACAAAGCATGGGGTTAAATAGATTTTTGGTCTCATCTAGGACACTGTTTTACTAAACTTAGGGTTGAAACATTACTGCACAGACAGACATACATAAAGGTTTCTTTTAAAGACAAAAAAGCGAACTTTATTTTTTTGTTTCTGCAAGCATAACCCTAAACGACATTTCTCTGTAAAGATATCATGTGTTTGGAATAATTTTTCCTAGTTTTAGACTTCAATAATATGAAGGAATGGGTGGGACAGTCATATTTTCTCCACTGTTTTACTTTGGACAAATAACTTAGGATGCCACAAAGTTCTCAGATGCAAGATCTGTCTTTAGAAGAGTTGCTTAAATGCTTCAGTTGAAGATTGTATCTAAATATTTCAGTATGTTTTATATAGATATGGATGCAAATAGCATATGAACAGGCAGATACATAATTTATTAACAATTATATTAACAATTAACACCAGGTTTGCTTTTTTTTTTTCCTGAAGAATTCTATCATCTTACAAAATGACAAGTTTTCAGTTTTCTGAAGTTTAAGCCTGAATCCTGGATTTTTTTGGTGATATTTGAATTTGTACCTCAAGACTCTGTCTAACTATGTCAGGCTCAGCACATACTTGATTAATTTAATGAAATTTTATTTTCATGTTTCTAAAATGTTTAATTTAATTTTCAGTCTCACCTTTCATCTATTTGTGTCTGTTAATAGCGTTTTTCTCATCTTCCCATTCAAAGCTCTGTAAGTGAAGAGTTGTGATAAACTAATATAACTAATAAACTGTGATAAACTAATATAACTAATAAACTGTGATAAACTAAGCAAGCAGTTAAAAGAATTTGACCATCCAATGACTGTATTGTTCAAAGATGCAGTGTAACTGGCCCTGATTTAATTTTTACCATGAATACTAGAAGTGTGCCATGTAAGCTTCGCTATGAAATTTTTATTCTCCTTCTAGTCTGTTGCAGGTGTACCGAGCTAGTTGGGGCAAAGATATAGAATCAGAAAGCTAATGGTAATTCTCATGTACTTATTTTTTCCTGTCAAACCAATGTTTAAAAATTTAACTCCCAGGCATTTCAGTGAGTTATCCAGCNGCGTCCAGGCATTTCAGTGAGTTATCCAGCAATATTTTAATTGAAGTTAAACAATCCCTTATCACTCGCTGTTTTATTGTCATTTGTTGAAAGTTAAACTACCAGGAAATTNACTCCCAGGCATTTCAGTGAGTTATCCAGCAATATTTTAATGGATGTTAAACAGTCCCTTATCGCTTGCTGTTTTATTGTCATTTGTTGAAAGTTAAACTACCAGGAAATTTAAAGTCGGACTCAAGATTAAGAGCCAGCAGGGTCACTGCATAAAAAAAAGGCAACTTCAGCAGGTCGTCACTGAATCATGGTCTCATAATGAACTGCTTGTCATTGCTGATGCACTTTAAGTGGTGCAATGGGGACAAAATCATAATGAAAAAAATAAAAAATTTACCTTCACCAGTGTACTTTTCACCTCAAATACAGTGAGCTTTACCTGTTCTTTTTTTTCCTTAATAGTCTACAAGTCCTGCATATAGCTTGTCTTTCACTGAGGATCCTAAATACTCCAGGTACAATAAGCACTACTCTAGGAATAACTGTCAAGTTCTAGATTGTTGCAGTGAGTCAAGAGACTGCTAAATATCATTGCCATTGCTGAACCAATAGTGGAGAAACATGAAAGGAGAAAGTTTTATCTCATTGGATCATGGGAAGTTACGTCTGCATTTAGAAAGATTACTGTGTCCAGTTTGGGCCCCACAATTCAAGAAGGATGCAGAAAACTGGAGAGGGACTGAAGAGAGCTACCAACGTGATCAGAGGCCTCATGGATTATGAAGACAGGCTGGAAGATCTGGGCTAGGTTAGTTCAGTAAAGAGGAGAGTACAGAGATGTCTAGTAATGGTCAACAGGTTCTTGAAGGGCAATGACAAAGAGAGTAGAGGTAAACTCTTTTCAGTTGCATTAGATAATATAGCAAGGAGCAGTGGCTAAACAGTACAGCTTTGAAGGTTGGAGTTAGTTATTAAAGAGAAAAAAATCCCCATAGTGCAGTGTAGCCCTCAAAAGGTTACTCAGGGAGGTGGTGGTATCTCTGTCCTTGGGGGCAAAACCTCATCTAACGTTGTCAACAGTCATCAACAGCCTGTCACGTTTCTTTAATTCTGTGTTCTATGAAATATCTATTTCTGCATCAGGAGCTGCTTATCATGGAGCTGAATGATAACACCATACTTCAGATAGTCTGTTTAATTCTAGATTCCATAGCTGTTAGAATAAAGGAAAAGAGTAGTGGCAAATAAGCTGTGCAGAAGATTTCATCTGTATTCAACAGTTCGTTGTCATCATCCCGATGACTAGTATGTAGTCATGACACTGAGATATTCACTACTTGTTATGTGGCAATGCTGCTGTGATTAAATTATGCTATGAGGGACTCAGCAAATAGTAATCTCCATCAAATTTCTGGTGGTGAAGGAGATTCCTTTGTGTGCAGAGGGTGTTTACAAAATGTTGCATTTTTCAACCTCATTGCATCCAAGAGAAGGAAATATTGCTACAGTAGGGGAAGGCCACTGCCCCGCTGACCTGAATTCTCAAAGATCAACAAAATTTTCATCCTCTCCTCTGAGCCATAAAGGCAGAGTGGGCATCTAATTATGAATTGCAAAGCCATATATTGTCACGTTGAGGGAGTTAATTGAAAAGGTACCCCAACAAAACAATACCTTAATTGAAGTAAGAAGAAAAAGAAAAAAAAGAAAGCCAAATGAATAAAAATGCTCAGAGACATATTAAATTCTTGAAGTAACATGTTCTAAAGGACCTGTTTTCTGGAGCTTATCAATGCAGAACCTGTGCCAGCTTGAACAAAACAGAATGTTATTCACAAAGGTGAATTCCAACTCTAACTCTGCTTCCTTTTCAGCAGCTGAATTCTCTGGGCCTAATTCCTCTTTTAGCTAAATCCATGTAAGTGGAACGTGACTGCAGAAATTATTCCTTTGTCTCCACTGGAGAAGAAAACACTGTGTTTGAAGGTCACCTCAGAGCCGCATGTTACTTTTTTTGGAAATAGACTTTTGCAGGTCTTTTCCAGCTACTTGAAAGCGTTTCACAGTGAGGTATAACAATAACCAGTAGCAATGACAGTTGCTATAAAAAGGGTGAAAAATGGATTAAATTAGTCTAAAAAGGAAAGAACACCAAGATAATCTCATTACATTAAATGGTGAGCTATAAATAAGTGGGGGATACAATCAGAAATCAATGGACCAAACCGGATATTTCAACAACAGGCTATCCAATGAACAGAATAAAGAGAGGGGTGATGTGTTGTTTTCCTCCCTTCTTTCTCCAGTGCGCTCTCTGAAAATAGTGAGGCATCTGCTCACATTTACATTGATGCTAAGCAATCCCTAGCCACTCACAATTCTCATATGTTGATCTTATTACCAGGAGATTTCAAAATTGGCTCAACGTCTAGAGGCAACAGAGCTAGTGTATCAAAAGATAACTTCTTAGCAGAGAGGTAACTCAATACGTTGCAATCAGTCCTTCACCTGAGTTCCTGATCTTATCAATTAAATTCATTCATTGCGACATCTAAACCAGCATATACAGGGGAGAATGCCCTATTCGTGAATACTGGATGACTTAGAAAAATAGGATCTTACTATGTTTTCCTTACTCTTTTGATTTCCCTCCTACCTATGTACTCTCCCTGTCCATGTTTTTCTGTCTGCATCTTTTCATCCTGTCTTGGGAGAAATTGCACTGTGTGACATCAGAAGATCTGTCCAGATGAGAAAAAAAATTAAAAAGAAAGCCTAAGAATTCTTAATCAAATCAATACATTATTTTTGTTTACAGGGAGAGCAAGCCAGAATTCAGAGCAGCCATTGTTACAACATATTTGCCAATCTGTAGCATACATCTGTGAGTGATAACTTATTTTACAGCTATTGACAAAACCCCACATTTTCTCACATTTTCTTTATGTTTGCTATTCTTTCCCTTCCTTCTACACCTGTTTTGTCAAATGTAGGGAATAACTAAGATTTGCATTGATCAACTGAAAAGTTACAGAAATACCTTTTCCTTCCTGTCTGAAAAATTTTACTTAACGAAATATCTGTCTGGTTCTTTTTTCTTTCAAAAAACTTTGTTGCAATTTTTTGTTTGTGAACATTCTGATTGTATTTTTGTAAAAATTTTCACATTTTACATTGAAAATACTTTGGTTTAAATTTATACTATTTGTCTTCTAATGAGTGTGTTTCCAGTCTTTGGCATTACTTTCTGGAATGGTTTTCTGCACCATAAAACATTCAAAGAAAAATGTTACTTACTGACCAGATCAATCACTATGAGTGTCAAATATATCCCTTGAAAATGAACACAGTATGATTATCAGCTATAACTGGGAACCACAGAGTGAATTTAAGGGGTGAATTATGGGTTCATTCAGCTGTGGATTCACTCTGCTCCTCTACCTCAGAATATGACTTTGCAGAAAGACATTTAGAAATAGAGGACATAGAGGCTTCATTGCCTAGTGCAGTAGGATTCAGAAATCTGCATTGGTCACCTAGGCCATAGAATACAATTTATTAAGGGTATTGCACTTCACTGCAGAAAATGTCAAGCTCTTAGGTGTAGGTGGAGCTTCTGTACATCCCACTTCCAAAGGAGGCATAAAACATGCCAGGAGCACTTTGTTGCTTCCAGACTGAGGTCATTGTTGAACAGAGGTTTTAGAAATAGTATTTTTTCAATTCACTGCTTACATCTCTTCTAAGTCCTGCTATATGTACCTTTGTTTTTTTTGAAGATCTGGATTTTAAAAACATTATCTCAAATCAATGACAGACTCATAAATTTCAGTGGAATTAGGCGAAGACCTTTATTCTCTCATTTCTTCACATGCAGAATAGGAACCTGTATTGTCCTCTGTTGAAAGAGTGTTTCAGGCATGGCATAGGTACATCAGAGAACAGTCAAGGAACATATTTTCGGAGAGCAGAGTTATTAATATAAAGCAATATTCTTTTAAAGATGTGTAGTCTTGTCCATCTATTTAGGTAAACACCATCCAGGCAAATTTAAAACAATTTCATATAGAACAACTGGTTCCTTTTGACATTGTTTTCATCAGGTGGACATTTTTCTCTGTTGTTTATTAAAACTCTTTTCCCCCACTAGGTGCTGGCAATTTTCCAAAACAATCAAGACTTTTCAGGAGAAAATGTGAGGTGACCTGTGCTCAAAATACAGCAAAATAGGAAAGACATACAAGCCAGAATCAGAAAAAAAGTTTTTTCTATTTTTTTATCTAATTTTTTGCTTCTAGTAATCATCGGTTATGGGGGGGGAGGGGGGAATAAAAACAAATGAAAGAAACTTTATTTTAAAGGGCAGTGGTTTCTTTCAACACAAAAACTAGTGATAAGCTTTTTTTTTTTTAAAAAAAAGAGCTCTTATTTGCTGGGTAAGTGTCTTCACTTTTTCAATGTCTTTGGATGAACCACAATCCCAAATCAAATATTGTCATACATTATTAAATTAAGTCAATTATGTGTCAAACAGATGACGTTATGTATGAAATTTGTGCTGATAGAGACTGCATTTTTAGAGGGCAGTCAACATATTAAATCCTAAAAAGAGGCAATATATTTTTCTGCTTGCAGAACCCTTTGTAATTCACTGGGATACATGATATAGAAATTCCCACATGCCAAGCACAACCCTAATAATTTACAGGGAAATGTAGTGATAAAGAATTCAGAGGACTAGAGGAAATACAAATCCTTTATCAACTTTAGACATCAGGCTGTGTTGGCAGTTTTTAATTCTTCTGAAGTTTATTCCACTTCTGGTTTTAATTTACTTTCAGTTTTATCTGCCCCAAGTGAGGGCCTCCTGGCATCCATATGCTATTGCTACTAAAAAAATGCTAAGAAAACCCAGTAGCTCTTCTCTCAAAACTCCACAGCCTGTTTAGTATCTTGTACATGCTTACCAGGTGCTTATTCTTAACTTTGAGAGGGTAGCTAAGTGGCAGCTTTTCTGATTCTCACCTTATGTTGCATCTGACCATCTGTGCAGGAATTGTTTGGAATGCCCCTGATTTCTCGGTCCACCAAACTCCACACTCACAAAAGTAAGTTTAAAAAAAAAATGTTGCAAGTTGCCCAGATTATTGATTAAAAAAAAAAAAAAAAAAAAAANAGGTCAAACTTGAAGCCATGTGGTAAATTCTTAACTAATAGTGTCATGAAAATAGTCTTTCAGAAGGATAAACTAACCTTTCACAGGTTGTAATTACTGTGGTACATACATACATACAGAAAACTTCCTTGTATATGTTATCAAGCTGGGCCTGTTCCAGATGATTCATGTAAAGATATGCTTGGAAATGCAAAGACATGTACAATGCTGTTCTACTGGACTTGTTGTGGACATGATTTCCCCCACAGCTAAAGCTTGCTTCCTGAAATATTCTCTCTGTGGTGTATTGTCCATTACTTATTTCTATTGTTTAATGTCTGATTGATATCATTTGCCAAGGGAATACCTCTTCATGCAAAGCCTCACCCCTTCCCTTCCCTTCCCTTCCCTTCCCTTCCCTTCCCTT
>RSEF01000001.1:167547637-167559686 GCA_003993805.1 Himantopus leucocephalus | reverse complement strand
GAAGGTCTATACTGTCATCAGTGATGATACATACTTGAAAATGACCCTTTATCTAGATTTTAATTCCTAGTTTTTTAATCTTCATCTGCTTTTCCTTCTTCTTCTTTTATACTTTTTTATATGGATCAATTGAACTTTCACATACTGGGTGATCTGGCTACTACATTGCCCTTTAACACCTGTACAGCATGTAAAATATCAATAAATTACATGTTATCAGCTGTTGCTTTTGAAATGTTAAATTGTCCTAATACATCCATGCATATGGCTACAGTGATTGTGTATTTTTTAATCACAGCTTATAATATAAGTTTCATAAATGCATATTTTAGTTTATAGGTTACATATTACTATGCCTGACTAGAGGACTTAAACACAGATTTAAGAGAAAGGCAAGGAAGGAAAGAAATGTAGAGCTAAGGGTCCTTCAAAAAGAAGTGTGAAAACTGTGAACTGAAAAATGCCCCTGACAAACCTTAAGCGGTGAAGATTAAAGGTGATTTAAAAACCTTTAAGGGGGAAAAGGGGAGTCAGTAATCCTGAGCTGTTCTGCTGAGGTTAAGCTTCTAAAAGAGAGGCTGGATGGGCTTGTTAAGATATCGATGCTGATGGAATGTTTAGGAGAAACCTGTGGCTCAGAGACTTATTCTAAGATATTTCATCTCAGAGACCCAGGAAAAGAGGACAACAGTGAAATTTGTCCCCTGACAAGTTGACAGGGGAGAGCCTGAGTCTCTTCGGCCAAGTCTTTCAAAATTCAGGAGGTATTTCAGATTGATAGAGAGTGTCTCATCATTTTCTTTGCTGGGGCAGTCTGCCACATCTGAAACTGATTCAATTTCATGGTATCACAAGCCACACTTATCTCAGTGTGTTGTGCCTAGGTTTTTGCTTTTTCTCATAACTGTATTCTGTCTGCACAGAAAGTGTCCTCCATTTTAATGTGGAACTTTTGCCCTTCATGTGTCTGTTTTCATAGCATGCCCACTGGGGTGAGAGTATCCAAGGCGTGAGAAGTGTCTGCCCTATTGTCTAGTTTGAATGTAGATTACTGTCTACAAGTGACTTGCCATTTTTATTTTGCCCACGTTTTATCTTGGCTTTCCCTCCCTCAAATCATAACGAATGCTGATGTCTTTGGTCCTTTGCTCATACTCTAGTCACCATCAATCATAGCCGTAAAAAAATAGTTAGTAAATACAGTTAAACTATGTCACTGGCTACTGTTTAATCAAGCAAACCAAGACTGAGAACAATCTTTTGTCTCTCCCTTCCCTGCTGTGGCAATGTCACTGTTTCATTGCCCATCAATATAACGTTTTCCCAAAAAGTAACAGTGCCAATTCTGGAAACTAACCCGTGAAAACACATTCATACTAAATAACTCGGAATCCAAAGCTCTTTTACTAATTTTTTTTTTTTTTCTGGTTAACTAGCAAGTAAAGAAGCCCTTTTACAGCCATAAAAATCATGTTAGATTACACTATTTATTCAACAGACCCAAGCAGGTGAATTGTGTAGCCACAGAACATCAAGGAGAACTTCAGGAAAGATGGTGATGTGAAAGACCCTTTTGCAGACATCTTGCATCTTCTGAAAGACTGCAAATATCCCATTTTGGAGTGAAGCTGTATGCACCCTGTTTTTTGGCCTTTTATTTTCATAAGTCTGATGGCAGTGGAGATTACTGTCTCTGAGTGGGAGACTGCATATTTACCTAGGCAAATGTGAAAAACATTCCCTGTAATCTATACAAAGTGTTTCACCAAAGCTTGGCTCAATGGAAACTTGGTCTTAGAAAATGATCTAAATGGAAATCCAAAGTTCTCTGCATGAAGTGGTGTGAGTGGCGGCTGCAGAAAGTGTGCAAACCGGATTAGTAAAGATTTTAGAGGAATTAAAGTACATCCATCTAAAAGATCTCCTAAAAATAAAAAATTAATTGATGATGGTTTTGGTTTTTTTTTTGCATACATCTTCATCTTGCATGTTCCTGTAGTGCTCTTATCATGTGTAAAATAGCACTCTGTGGACACCTGAAGTCAAGTAGTCAATGCATTTTGGAGATGGCAAGGATGAAATCCAACAGGAAAAATAAATAATTGAGGATTATTTTCATCAGTTAACCCAGTCCATAGTGTTTCTCTCCACAGACAATGCTGAAACGATCTTATTCAGAAACTGAATCAATGTAATGCTGAATCACAGTAATACAAAGTTATGCCAAATGGAAGCAAGAAAATAGGCAAATAAAAAACAGACAATTGCCTCTAACAGAGACGAGCAGAAAAAAAACCATGGGAAATCCCTCTTTAGATTCACTCCAATTAAGTTTGTAAGTATTTAAAACTACATCTATCTACCATTAACTAGCCAATAATGAAATAGAGAGTAAAGAAATCAGTGCAGTATTTCAGTTTTCATTGTAAATATGCTTGGGTTTAACTGAGCACAGTTTAATGCACAAGCCTCCTCACAAGTGTCAGTCAGGAGGACGGTGGAGGAAGAAACACTGAAATGTCACTGAGTGTGAACATTTGTAGTTTCAGCGGGAAAAGCCAATGAGAACAAAAGATTAAGGTGGAGAGAAGGATGAAGGTAAATGCAGTGATGAAATACAGGTGTAATAAAAGACAAAGTTTTTGAATTAGAGGGTAACAGTCTTTGTATTTCCTGTTTCAGATGAAATTGGAAAATATTAAAATTAGCAGAAATTTTAATTGTACAACTTTAATTGTAAGAAGAAAGACGTTAGACACTGCAGAAAGCCTTTTTGTCATCTTATTATTAGATGAATTTATGTTTTACCTACTTAGTCACATACCAGTTATGGATTCCAGAGAACTTGTCCTCAAGTTACTGAAGTTGACCAAAGCTACTAACTTCTGAAAAATTTATTTTCTACCACTGTATATAGCTTAGTTGTATACTTAGAAGGTGTTTGCATCTTACCTGCTCCCCAATCCTTGGCTAAGTTCTACTTTTATTAACATGCATGTGGAAGTTTATTATTTATAAATTTAATTTTATGAATTATTAAATTATTTATACACAAACTAGAAATGTAATTTACACCTGTGTACCTGAGAGAACTTCGTTCATTGCATTAAAATTAATCCAGACATGAAGATAGGAAAAAAGAAATATTTTCCTCTGTCTCAAACAGAGCCCCAGCACCGAGCCCTGGGGAACACTCCTTGTGACTCACTGCCAACTGGATTTAACTCCGTTCACCACCACTCTTTGGGCCTGACCATCCAGCCAGTTTTTCACCCAGCAAAGAGTACACCCATGCAAGCATGCATGTGGTTATTCCTCCCTATTTGTAGAACTTTGCTTTTACCTTTGTTGAAATTCATGATGTTCCTGTCAGCCCATTTCTCCACCCCATTGAGATCCCTCTGCATGGCAGAACAATCATCTGGTGTATCAGCCACTCCTCCTGGTTTTTTTATTGTCTGCAAACTTGTTGAGAGTGCACTCTGCCCCATTGTCCAGATCATCAAAGAGGATGTTAAATGTTATTGGTGCCCCTGGGGTTCACCACTTGTGGCTGACCTCCGTTTGGACTCCATACCACAGATGATAACCCTTTGAGTCCAGCAATTCAGCCCACTTTTTAATCACCTCACTGTCCATTTATCTAGTGCGTACTTCATCAACTTGTCTATGAGGAAGTTATGGGTGACAGTGTCAAAACTTTTGCTAAAGTCAAGACAACATCCATTACTCTCCTCTCATCCACTGAGCCAGTTGTGTCATTGTGGAAGGTTATCAGGTCAATCAGGCATAATTTCCCCTTCACAAATCCATTTTGACTACTTTTAATCACCTTCTTGCCCTCCATATGTTTGGAAATTGTTTCTAGATTGGTTGTTTCATCAGGTTCACAAGGTGAGACTGACCAGCCTGTAGTTCCCTGGAGCTGCCTTCTTGCCTTTCCTGAAAACAGAGTGGCATTTACTTTCTTCCAGTCCTCAGGGACCTCCTTGATCACCATGAGCTTTCAAAGAGGATTAAGAGCAGCATTGCAATGCTATCGGTCAGCTCCCTCAGCACTTGTGGATGTGTCCATTCTGGTCCCATGGACTTGTGTGTGTTCATTTCATTTAAGTCATCCCTAACCTGCACTGAGGATAAGCCTTCATTGACCCAGAATTTGTCACTGGTTTCAGGGACCTGGGATTACTGTAGCAAGTCTTGCATCTGTAACAACTGAGATGAAGAGGGCATTGGGTGTCTCTGCCTTCTGCTTCACCAAGGATAATTTTAAATTATTGGGGTTTAGTTATGAATTGTATTCTATTGCACACAGTGGATGCAGCTCTAGAAGAAATTTAAAAAATAATGTTTTCACATTTCAATATACAAAGTATTGTAGAACATAGACTTAAATATAGTTGTTTTGGGAGCTGTTCTATGGAACATATTGATTTTTATGAAACATAAAAACCCAAGTTACAGAATTCTATATGAAGAGAGTTTTCCCTTCGTCTAGCTGACCTGTTGAATTAGTAAAATGTGTCTAAAACTATTTCTTATTTATTCAATTTCTCCAATAATAGTCACACAGTTTGTGTAGTTGATACATATATTGCTGAGTTAACTGCATGGCATGATATTGTGATTGCTGCTGTATTTGGCATGTTTCTACTTAGGTATCAAATACTTTCAAATGTAATACTTCCAAGATCATGAGGTTTGATTTTGTGTCACCCAATTTTAGATGTCTGCTATGTAGGCACCTTCATTTGAATAGTCATTTAGACTCTTTTCAGAGCCTTTAGAAGGAAAGTGTACTTACGGAGCACAATTCATCTTACATGTATTAGATGTTTCCATTAGGATGAGAGGACTCATGGGAAAAATATTGATTTTTATCTTCTTAATAAAATTGCTAAAAATTTCACTTTTGGCATAAAAAGGTGATATTTTTCTGTTATTACAAAGAGGTCATGTGGTAATAAGGGAATGTGTACCATTATAAACAAAGGAGTATATTATTAGCAAGCAGATCTGAGATTAAAAAATCAGCAGCAATATTCTCCCACCTTTTTCTCTTTTTTCCCTGTTTGACAATGCTAGTAAGAGAAACTGTTATCTTTTCAATTTAGTTAGCTTCTGGGTTATTGCTCACGAGCTAACCCCTCTTTGGCTTTTGTCTATAGTGAATAAGGTTAGCCTAGAAGGGCTAGGGCCAAAACCAATGTTAATAAAGCAAATTACATGTATTTTAGGTTCCACCTCATTGTTGAGGATCTTTCTGTATGAAGGTTTTTTTACTTTGAGAAGTGCCCAGGATTTTTTTTCACATTTTTTTCTTCAAAGGAATTTGCAAATGCATGAAGGTGAACAGTCTTGTATCATGGAAGATGAAAGTAGGATGGAAACTTCAGGAAAAAATGATGGAAAGGCTAAGACATTATTTTAAGAAGCCTGTTCTCTAAAGTTTTAAAAGCAAAAGAGAGGGAAAGTAAAGGAACAAAAATCTTTATTTCTCAGGCACTGATGTGAGAAAATGAATATCAGGAAATGACCTATTTCTAAAAACTTTTTGCAGGGAAGTATAGTGGTTACTTATAACTATTGTTGTAATATTTATATTTGTATGTATGTACATATTTGAATTTGAAGTGTCATCTGTTATACAATGTAGTCAATACTACGTATAATATCAGTCAAGTGGCTGTGTGTGGGTGTTCAATATATATGCATATTGCAAGAATAATGGGAAATTTAGAGAAGTTGGTTTTCCTTTTCACTGTTCTCATATTTTGCTTAAGCAATATTTTTTGTATTTAGAAAAGACTAAGAAATCCACAGGTGAGAAAATGGAAGGCACTAGGAAATCATAAGCAAGTCTACCAGTTGCAATGCTGGTACCCTGATAAGAGGTCAAAGTTCTTTCTTCATGATCTTTTCATTACAACAATGAAATTTATGTTTAAGGATTTTTCAAATAGCTATAGACCAAGATCCATTGACTGTAGTGGCTCAGTGTATCAGCTGAGTAAGTGGTCCATATCTTTAATTTTGTAACCATTTGAAAAAATTGTTATTTTACTATTTCAAAGAGACAGATTTTATTTTTATATTATTTTAATAATAGCATACTAATAAAAAATGAGGCACCAAAAGCCATAAAGCTACCCTTTTTCATTATAGAAGTCATGTAGGAAATACACTACAAAACTTGTTATCTTTGTCTGTACTTTCAACTTGGAAAACAATATTGTTTTGTGTTCATTTTCTTTCAACTTGGTATATTTAATATATTAAATCAAATTATATAATAAAAACATAATATAAATATTATATTTTAAATTGTCCATAAATGATAAAAAAATAATGATATCTATTCACTGTTATTTTTATGGAATTGCCGGTTGCATTGGTGAAATAGTCACTCTAACAGATTTAATCTGCAAATGAAAGCCACAGACTAGCTAATTTTAAATCACACACTCCTTGTCAGTTTTCCTAATGGTTCTAAAATGTAAATAAGCCTTCTGCCAGCTCCTTATTTGCTCCTTTCTTGTTAGATTTGCTCATGTACTGGACACTTTAGGAAGCTACAAGATAAAATTTCCTTGTGCTTTCCTTGAAGCACAAATTATAACTTTTTGTAGGAAGAAAATATTTCTTTGGATATTTTTCTTGGTCTCCAAGGAGATGGATACTGTAGTGGATAGGCCATCATCTGTCTTTAAGTTGTCTGAAGTCCATTCTGCGAAGACAAATGGGACACGAGTTAGAATTCAAGAGAGGTATTTTTAATGCACCTATTGCAGTGATATGTAATTAATGGCCAGCAGTACAGAAGTGCACATTTCCAACTGACAGGTGTCTAAGAAGTAAGACCAGGTATAATCCTAATGCAACCACTATGCCATTTAACAAGATATGTAAACAGCTGAAACCTTTTAATCTAAATCTAACACATTTCAGGGTTTCATCCCACCTGTTTTTAAATGTATCTTGTTGGTCTGTCTGAAGCTGATTCCACGGTCTGAAGGTGTCTCCAGTATTCAGGACACTTCAGCTCAACTTTGTTATAACTTTGTTTCCAATGTGTGCCAGTACATTTCAGAGATTTTTACTTTTTTTTTTTCTTGGCTGGTGGGAGCATTCTTGTTTTCAAAGTTGCTCCACCCCAGGTGAGCAAGACATAAGCTGTGTCTTTTCAGGGATTTTTTGACTTTTGCTTCTTTTTTTTTTTTACCTTGTGAAATTAATTATTTTCAATGTAGTAACTTTCTATGCTGTGTGTGCAGGGGTGTGAGTTCCTCTTGCTTTCTCTTTTCCCTAGTTTCAGCCTCAGTTTTTCTTCCATGCCTTTTCTGTTCCCATGACTGTGCCATAGCAGTAAATTACATAATATTGTGGTATTCATTTACACCTGAGGTGCATGGAGTCATCTTCATTCCAAACTTTAATTTATTGTAATTATTATAAAAGCTGTAGCTGAGTTGATTGGCAGAAGTTTGAAAATTTTTTTATAGTTATATATCTGGCTTGAATGCAAGTTGATATTAAGTACAGTAAAGGCTTCTTGATTTTTTTACTTTATGTGGTTAATTAATTTCTAAAAATGCTAAGAATAACTGACACAGGTGATACTTGATAAGCCTAAGAAGACAGTGACAAGACATATCCTTTATGAGTTTGGGAGAATGCTACAGAAACCAATTCCCTGAAATTGTTAATGCAATGTCAAAGGGCATGCATTCTACTACAGATAAGACATGACAACAAATAAAACATAAGCTAACAGTTAACAGCTATCAGTGCTTAACTAAATTATTCCTTAGTCTAATTATTAGTTAGGTGATAGCATACCTAAACCATAATCATTGTCAGTATGCTGTCCTAGGTGCTCAGTCTTTTATGTTCTAAAGAAAATTGCTTTTAGTTAATAACGAAATCTGTAATCATGCAGAAATCCTGCTTTCTGTTGGTAGCAATGGACAAGCTCAATTGTCTTGTTACTGTTACTCAGTACAAAATCTAAACAGACCATCCTTATTTCATGTGATATTGGCAATATTAATCTGTATCAGAGAGCAATATCAGTGTTTAATGCTCGTTCACAGACCAAATCTGGTTGAATAATTAATGAAAATATTTTGGTTTATTTGACTGGATTCCAAATAGCTGTTCAGTTTGGCAATATCCATTCTCTTTATAATTAAAGGATTTTCATTCACACAGCATTTAAGGAAGGCTAGTTCTTCACATTCCTTCTCTGTTCATATCTGAGTAAGACTACTGTCTCCTGTTTATTTGTTTTCCTGTGCTGACCGTTATTCTGTGATGGCTTTTTTCCCAGTCAGTGCAGAAGATAATCTAAGCAACGTGATTTACATTAGGAATGGTAACTGGCAGCAACAACAACAACAACAAAACGTATTGATAAAAGAATATGTTGAACTTCCCCTTTCACAGGGATTCCAGACAGAAACACCTTTAAATTTTCTCAAAATTTTCCAGGAATATTTTTAGTCATAATTTTTCTAGGAAATCTGGCTTTACAGAAAACTTACTTCCACAAGAACTATTTGCAAAATGAGGGAGGATTTGAATTACTTATAAGTAACTCAACTCTAAGGATAAGTTGAGTTACTTAGTATACAGGAAGAATGAATACTTAATCATGAAGAGCAGTGTGGGAGAAATCATGATGGTATTTGTGGGAGACAGACATAAGGAGAAGGGAGTCTGATTGCCAGATGGTAAGGCATTAGCATATTCCATTGGCTTTTTATGTCATAATGTGGCTTAACACTGCTTCTAATTCTACTTCCTACAGTTTATTTCATTAGAATCCCATCCCATTGTAAGTGCTGCTCAGTATTACGTCTGGGATATCGTCTAAGGGTGTCCCAGTAGTAACATTGTTGCTAGTTCTTTCCTAAAAATAACCTTTCCTGTAGAGTATGAGCAAAGTGAGGTGTTTGAACAAGCATAAACATTTTCCAGATCAACTGAATTTCTTGGATTTTGAAACTTAGACCCAGGGTGGATATTACCTATACCTTTTTCCTGTTTGGGGGTTGGGTTCTGCTTTTTTCCCCCCCCTTAAATGAATACATTGTACATACCTATTTATTACAGATGTTTTGTTTTTCCTAGTGGTGAAGATCCAGGAAATTCTCTTTAATTCTTCTCACAAGTCTGAAAAGACTGTGCATATATGAGAACATATATTTTTATGCATATATTTTGTACCACAGACAAATTGCTAGTTTTCTTAATGAACACATTACACTCTCAAAGAGTAATTATGTATTTGTCACCATCTCCTTCCATTGTCAATCACTATAAACTGTTCCCTATAGGCCCATAGAACATGGGCTCTCTGTGCAATGAAGCATTGCAGTCAGGCAGTTTGAAAGAAAATATTACCACCCTAGCAGATGGAACATCAGTAATTTAGTATTAATCAGCTCAACTGGTTTTACAGAGTTTCTGCCTTTAATGTTCTGTGCCTTCATTGTGTGTGATTTACATCTGACTTAAGTGTAGCTGCAAAGGCTGCCAGCTATCAGTGGCCGACNAGTGTAGCTGCAAAGGCTGGCAGCTATCAGTAGCCGACTGATACCATCTCCATCATTAGATCCAGTTTGTAAAGCAGTCCCAAGATTTGGAGACCAGGAAGACGCAGATTTTGCAGCACACCTGTAAAATGAGTTTCCTTATGCTACACTGAACTGTGATTAGGTAGCTAAAGGACAGTTTGCAATGCAGAGCACCAAGCAACCGTGCTGTTACCCTGTCAACTTGCAGGGCTGGGAAGACAGATGAAGACAAATAGTATATTGCTGAGCCACCTTTGCCCAGGCAGAGGTGAATGAAATGTCAAAGTTAGGGTCTTTCCTGGGCTACACCAGCTGCTATGTTTTCATCAGAGCATCAGTTCCTACAACCATTTGAATTATGATTAATATCGCCATCTTTTTGTCAAAGCTGTTAAAATTTGCCTTTCATAGAAGGCTATACAGCACTCCAGGGAACTGAAGACTTTGGACNTTTGGATTAGTTTCCTCAATGATTTTTTTTTTAAATTTAGTTTTACTAAATATGTTGTACCAACTGAAGCACTGGTCTTTAATAAATAGGTATACTTGTTAGGCTACACTTACCTGTGCATACTGCTTTCATTGTAGGAACTGAGAATGTATTGCCTTCCTGAAAGAAGAACACCATTTTTTAATTATTCATTCATACTTGCAAACTGAAAACCTGTGGAATGAGTACGTATGTGTGTGCATCCATATATACATATATTTGTATACCCCACAAAATACATATAACCCTATATGTAGAACTGTCTATAAAAAAGCTTTTGTTTTTAAATTTCATACTGGAAGTTGACAACAGCAGCTGAAGAACTTTCAGCTTTTAAGATTTGTATAGATATAGGCATAATGCCATTACCAGCTGAAATATTCTTCCCACTTCTATTTTTCTATTTTTAACATATTAATAAGGCTATTTGCCTTGGTACATTTATAGGAATTCATATAGTTTGTAGACATATAGAAGATAAGATTCAACATTTTCACTAGTGTGGGAAGGACCTGGTATATCTAATTTCAGCAGTTGGAGCTATACTTTAAAATTATGGGTAAAGTAGTTCTGGAGTCATTGCTAAGTTCCCACTACAGTCAATGGAAAGAGAAAAGAGTGTTTGAAGGTCTCCAGGGAGAACATCTGAGGCCAAACGTAGATATCTTCAAAGGTTAAATGTGGACTTCATAGCGTTTTGAGTTTGTGTGTGTGTACGTGTGCATGTGTTGTAACTCAAGTACGGGTAAGGCCAATTTACTTCTACTCACGCTAACTATGGCCCAAGCAGCTCCCTTGATAATAGTAAAACTTAACTGTAGACTACTTGTTAGTATGAAAAAGAATATCAATGGGGGGCCAGTCTGGCATCACCTTACTTATGCTGATTAAATTTTTATTCAATAGAAAGCACTTCAGACATTCCCCTTCATGTCAGTAGGACTAGGTTTGGGCATTTAGCTCATTATTTTGACTTTCACATATTTGCAGAAAAAAAATAAGAATGTTAAACTACGTGTGATGGTCTTAAAAATCATAGCATCCTCTGACTGACTGCTCCCTGGCTATTAAGATTTGCAAATTGGACTCCAGTTCTTTTTGGCGTAACCAGAAAAACTATACAGAATGAAAGATAAGAGAAAAATGGTAATAAAATTCTTAGATAAATATTTTGAAAAGAACTCCAGGAAAAAAAAAAGTATAATGCTTGCTTATGGAGAACTAGAGAAACTTTCTCCCTAGAATGTGAAAAGCAAAGGTTGAAGCCAAATCAAAAACTAAAAGTGTATGCATGGAATATCAACCTTGAAATCCATCTGTCTTATATCCTTTCACTTGCTATTAGAGACAAGATTGCATTATTGGGAAAGAAACAAAACAACAACAACAAAAAAACACTTAAGCTTTTCCTGCCCTTTAGGGAGCAATCTGAGTTTTGACTTCTTCATGAAGCAGTTTGTATTCCGAGAAACTAAGAAATTAAACAAACGTCTATTCAATGAAATGTAAATTTGTCAATATGGCATCTGTGCCTCATGGAGGGGAAATATGACTTTGGAAAGCAAATTGCCTGCTGTTAGGTGCCTTCTGAATTGGGGAGGAATGTTTTCCACAAGGCTGTTTTTAACAGGCAGAGTGCATGTTGGAGCCATGTGTCAGATGAAATCCAGAAGTTAATTAAATCAGCAGTTTTCAAATGTGCATGGTAAGACTTTTATAAGTAAGGTAAAGGATGGGACAAGTCTTTTGACAGGTGACCTTCTCCTTTATTACACCAGTTCTATAGTGGGTAGCAGTTATTTCATCTTTCCTTATTCCTCAGTAGAATTGCTCTTACTAAATCAGCAAGGTATGAAATCTACAGGAAACACCAAGCCTGGGTGCTACCAAACCCTTCCTTATATTCTAATGTTGTTTTCCCTTAGTGAGACAATAAAATTCTTTCAGATAGTTATTTCAAGTAACTTCAATAATTCAGAAA
>RSEF01000001.1:167509126-167529964 GCA_003993805.1 Himantopus leucocephalus | reverse complement strand
GCCCAGGACTGGACACAGGACTCCAGGTGTGGCCTCACCAGTGGTGAGTAGAGGGAATCACCCCCTACTTCTTTATTTGGACGGACCACTAGTGTTTGGAGGAGGTGATCCTTGACTACTTCTTGGGTCCCTCTTCCTTCTAGAGCATTATCCTATGGGAGTCTTTCAAGCAGACTTTTGAGCAGACCAAAGTCTGCTGTCTTGAATTACAGAGTTGTGAGCTTATTCTTCACCCTTCTCTCTGCCCTCAGAATCCTGGACTCCACTATCTCACAGTCACTGCAACCCAGGCTGCTTTCAACCTTGAAATCCCCAAGTCCTTCCTTGTTTGTGAGTATGAGGTCCAGCAGGGCACCTCTTCTTGTTGGCTCCTCCATCACTTGGGCAACAACCAATGATCTCCAGGAACCTCTTGGACTATGTATGTCCTGCTGTGCTGTCCTTCCATCAGATAGTGGGGTGATTAAATTCAACTATGACTATCAGGGCCTGTGAATGTGAGGCTACTTCTATCTGTCTGTATAGGCCCTCATCTGTTTTTCCTGATCAGGTGTCCTATAGCGGATACCCACTTTAATGTCATACATATTGGTCTTCTCAGTTCTACTATAGTATCTGGAACCTCATTTCCAGATGCAATTTGACCCGCATCTCTCTTTGGGAACACTACCAGGAAACTAAACTGGGAGAGTAATATGAATTTGTGAATAAAACTCGTGTACCGGATAAGGGAAGAAAAGGGTGGTCTAAAACCTGTTGAGGAATATTTAAAGCAAAATAGACAACTATTAGGGTATAACTTTCTTCTTCTTGTCAAATGAGAGTTTTCAAATTATTTAGTTGTTTTGCTGGATTTATCTGGGAAACAAGAAAGTATAAGACATGAGACCTGTTAACAGTTTTCAGAGGCAGAAAGATCATTGGTTTCAACTCTCACTCACCACTCAGTTACAAGTTTCTAAAATGTAGGTGAATTCTCTAAGTCCTAATTAGAATGATCACAGGGACTCCTTAGGTACTAACACCTATCTTTAAACTCTTTTTTTTTCTGTTACTTTGGAGTAAATGTTAAGTAACCCTGCTATATGTTAATGAATATACATGAGGAGTCCGTATTGTCATTTTTTAATTACAAGGCAGTAAAAGGTATTAATTGGTACATGGTAGTAAGTGCTTGAAATCATCCTGGCTACACGTCTCCTATAATGGCATGTAGCAAAAGATAACTTTTTTGTTTAAAAGATCCTGTAATAAATTTATCAAGGACTTAACTTTTCTTTTTTCCACTACAAATCCTTTTATAGTATGAAAATACTTTCCATCCATGTAGCACCTTTTTCCTAGATCCATTCCTTTTCCTGCTTACTGACTGCTGTCATCAGAGTCACTGCTATAGAGTAAGTGGCTTTTCCCCTTTATTGCCTAACCTAGAAAGAGGTTTTAGTTTGGAAAAGAGACACTTTGCCAGAAAGTACTTCAGGAGACACTACTGTAATTTAAGTTACTTTAAATCTTATTATTGTAATAAATTTATCCTCAGCTTCCCAAGTGAGTGCTTTGTTCCTGAATATTCCTCCCAGTTCTCTTTTATTCAGTGAACAACAGAAGTGAATGTGTAAGTCAATTGAAGATCCTAAACTGACAGGCTTAGTCATTGATGCTAACCTTTATGAACCCTATAGACTCCTGTTTAAATAACAGCTCCTTAAGGAGAAATAAGCCAAAGTTATGATCCCTTTTAGAAGGGACTATTTACTACAGACATTGGAACAGGAAAGTATTTTTTTTCAGTGTTTGGGAATGTCTCATGCAATACTATTAGCTTAGACTGATAGAAAAATAAACACATTCATCATTTTTATTATCAAATGTGTCAACCTAAGTTGCTAAAGATGGGTTTTTAAATATGTATACAGAAAGGAAATGACTGCCATTGCCTTTGGCTTTGGGTGGGTTGGTTATGGTTTTTGTTTGGTTTGGTTTTTTTACCATAACCTTTTCTATATACAGAATATTTAGACTGCTGTGCCCATGTGTAGATATCGGGCACTCCCATGCCCATGTTTAGCTTTCAGACACTCGTGTTTGAAACTCTTGCTAATCAGTCCATTATAAATGGAGTCCATCCTCTATTCATGTTTCCTTATAGACTCAGTTTTTTGCACTTGTGCATTTTTCTTGTCATATATGATTGCAAGAGCCATTTTTTAATGAAAATATCATATAGATGAGTATAAACGTGATCAGAGTTCACATTTAAAATTTTAAGCTATGTTTAAACATATCAAGCAATAATTAATCTTTAAAGTCAACAAAAGGAATTTCATTCATGTTGGTATCCATTTCTAAAGAACTAAATTACAGCTATTTCTCCACAGTTCATGGGAGGGATTTTTTTCACAGTGTGAAACAGTATTTCCTCTATACAGAAGCTTTACTCATTTGTCATTATCTAGGTTTTAATAGAACTGTCAAAGTTAGTACATACAAATTTATTCATGAGTTGGAAACACAAACCTTTGAAACTATATCTTAAGTTCAAAATCTTTTCCCTGGAGAATCTATGGTAATCCATAACTTTTGTTCTTTCTTCTACACAAATGAACTAAACTCCCAGTTATAAGTTCCAGTCAGCTATTACAGATTTTTTTATTTAACAACATCTTAATTTGAGTCAACAGCATGTTGATTTTAGCCAGAGTAGAGTTAATTTTCCTCATAGCAGCTAGTATGGGACTATATTTTGGAGTTGTGATAGAAACAGTGTTGATAATACAGTGATGTTTTAGTTATCGCTGAGCAGCGCTTACGCAGAATCAAGGATTTTTGTGCTCCTCATACCTCCCCACCAGCAAGTAGGCTGGGGATTCACAAGAAGTTGGGAGGGAACACAGCTGGGACAGCTGACCCCAACTGACCAAAGGGATATTCCATACCATATGACATCATGCTCAGCATATAAATCTGGGGGAAGAAGAAGGAAGGGGGGGACACCTTTGGAGTTATGGTGGTTTTCTTCCCAAGTAACCGTGACACGTGATGGAGCCCTGCTTTCCTGGAGATGGATGAACACATGCCTGCCCATCAGAAGTGGTGAATGAATTCCTTGTTTTGCTTTGCTTGCATGCACAGCTCTTACTTTACTTATTAAACTGTCTTTATCTCAATCTATGAGTTTTCTCACTTTTACTTTTCTGATTCTCTCCCCCATCCCACCACGGTGGGAGTAAGCGAGTGACTGTGTGGTGCTTAGCTGCCAGCTGGGGGTTAAACCATGACAAATAGCTATTTTCATCCTAGGCCCTCCTATAAATGTAGAGGCAGAGATGACATCCCTCATTCCTCAGTCAGGGAAACATGACAATACTCTAGGACTTTATTGTCTTTCTGTGAATATCCACAGATACCTCCTGAGGTGTTCTAAATGTTCACCCCTTTTCCACAGAGACTATTTCTCAGACTATCTCACGCTTGCTCTTTCTTTTTCCGTCTTTTTCTTTTTCCGTCTTTTTCTTTTTCCGTCTTTTTCTTTTTCCGTCTTTTTCTTTTTCCGTCTTTTTCTTTTTCCATTTTTTTCTTTTTCCGTCTTTCTTTCTGTATAAATCCCTTGGAGTAGCGACTAGATAAGACAAGAAAGCTGTCTGAATCTTTGCAGTATGTTTGAACATGAGAAATCATTTCTGCTATATACATGTGAGGAGTAAAACAACATAATTACAGTCCTGCTCTTTTATGCAATCTTTCACCAATATAAAATATATGTCTTAATAAGCACTGGGTTAGATGCTTCTTTTAGAACATTTTTTCTATAGTAATAAGAAGCTATTACAGAAGGTATAAAAAAAATGGCATAACAACAACATCATGTATTTTGATAAAGCATTTACATGCGTGATTTGCTAAACTTGGAAACATGCTATATCGCCTGAGTTTGATGTCGTTTGTGTGAAGACAACTCTGCTAACTTCAAAGGGGTTATTTCAGGTTTATATTAGAGAAGAGACTTGATTAACTACAATAATTATGATATTTTCTAGCACAGGAACAGGAAGAATGAAGACAGAAATTGGTGACAATTATGTAAACTCTTGTTTGATGAGATAACTTGGTCCATTATTAAAAAAAGACTAATGATTAAGACACACTACATTTAAGTGACTTAAGAAGAAAAAAGTATAAGTATAAATTATAGTTATTGCTTTTAAAGTCAGTAGGTGAATTATTGCACATTATATGAAACATTTGAGCTGATTTTTTGCAGGACAGCATACTAAGAAAACTAGTTAATGAATTTAAGACTCACTTTTATGAATTTCTGAATGCGTATAGTGACACATATCCTAAAATTAATTACAAGGATCAAATCACTCAGCCAAACTCACTGTAGAAGTTCCAATTTAGGTAAGTTCAAAATCTAGACATAACAGTGGAGAATAAATAAATATAGTTTGAGCTCTTGAGAGAAATTCCTGAAAGAGTATTGCAAGCTTGTTGAATAATGCTGAAACATTATGATGATCTCACTTTTTATAGAAATTTTAGAAAAACAAATCCTGAGAGGAAAAAAAAATTACTTACTGTTATCTTCTGTTCTCTGAACACACTGCTTAGTACGCAATGTGGTTCTTTGGGGGTGACTTTTTCTTATTTGTGGCAGACTAAAATGATCCTGCAATTTTTTAACCACAGTTCTTTATAGGAAAAAAAAAACCCAATCATTGAGTTTTCCTCTGGACCACACCAACCCATTCTCTCTTAATTTTCTATTGTCCATGGAAACTACACTTAAAGTAATGATGCAGAATAGTAGGTGGAAGAGGCAGAGTCAACACATCTTCAGCAACTGTTATTTTTTGAGTGTTGTCAGAGAACAAAAGTAAAAAAAAAAGTTTTAAGTAACTCATTTTTATACTTCAAAACATTTCTTCCAAAGAGCTTCACTTTTTACAACCAAGTTGAAAATCCCCTGAGGAGACAGGTTGAATGAAGTATATATTTAGTTGAACACAGACTGAAGCACTTGCTTTCTCAGTATTTCCCGTTGGTACTGCAAGGAGAGAGGAGGAGGAATACATGAGGCATGAAGTTATTTAATTTCATGCAAAAATCCAAGAGATTGCAGGGAATGCCATAGAGGTCAGAGATTTGAAAAATGTGAAAAATTCAGCACCAACCAACTATGTAGATTTTACCTGTTTCAGATCAAGCCACCTCAATGTATTAGTTATGAAATCAAACACTCCACTTGATGTGATGGAATGATATGAACGATAGTTATTTGCTGGTTTTGCTGCCAGACATACCTGGGCTTACGTACTTAACACAGTAGTAAGGACAGTGAAAGACGTTGATTTTTTTCCAATAATATATTTTATGGTTCCACTTAAGTCTCAAGACTACCTTAAATTTATCAATGTCATTAAAACATGTGAAATCTGTAATGCCTGTAGTGCAAAGCTCTCCTAATCAATACAAAGGTCATGATGGCAATACAAGGTATAAGCTTACAGACAGCAAGAACTTGTGGGGCAAGTTGGTCTCTCCATGAGTTTCTGTTAGCAAAAAATCTTAGTATGAAGGTGATCAGGCTCCTGGATGGAGGAGTACAAGTTTTGAAAGGGCCTTCTGAAAGTGTTTTGGAAGAAATGAACATGGAAGAAATGAGCATTGTGCAGTATGTCATAAAGAAATGGCTAAAAGGCTAGATAACATAATCTGAACCACAGACAGGGAGTCTGCCAGGGATCTGCAGGAGGAAGAGGAAATGAAGAATAGTTACAACCAGCACAGTTCCTTGGATCATAGGAATTTTAACCATGACAGTATGTATAACAGCACATAGAGTTTATCCCTATTATGATAGTGCATAGGTCATAAAAACTAATTCCTATGCAGGAAAAAAAAAACATTTATTTCATAAATTTGAAGATAAAAGACATTCCTAGAGTGTGCAAGACTCAATCAAGCATGTAAAGTTTGTTACAAAGAGATCTGCAGTTTCCAGTTTGTCAGCGGTGCAGAAGACACAACATAGCTAATAACAGCAAACCTGATCCAAGATTTAGTGTTTTTTTCATAAACTTTAATAGGTTGCTTATAAATGAAATGGGAATTTTATGAGAATATTGACTAGCCTGAAAGGTAATAACTGTTATCAACATAATCATTTTCCAACTTTATTTGCAGAAATTTCATTCAAAAAGATGGAAGAATCCTGCCTATTGACAGTAAAACCCAAAGATGATGTTAGGTAGAGAAAACATGAAGAATGTGACTTCTCTTAAGCTAAAGCAGCAAGATACAAAAAGAAGTATGCTATAGGGGTCTATGACCATTTCTATTTCTCCCATTGAACCCTTTACCAAAAAGTTCACTGAAGATGTCTTCTCCATTTCTTTCATAATAGAAAATATAAATACTAAGAAATGCCAGGGAAGCTTTAAATTCTGAGTCTTTAAAATATTCTTTAAAATCTTACTTTGCAAATCTATACTTGATGCATGCTTCTGCTAAGATTACTCAGGATTGACTTTGGTTAGTCCTTTTTTTAACTCTTTTGTTTTCTACCTCTTGTTTTCTTATGTTTTGCAAATATATTTAGACAAGCTAACTTCCTTTTATAATTTTAATTACAACTAATAGAGGGTCTGCTATTGTATTTTGGGTGTTTTTTGCTATAGGAAACTGTCATTGCAAATATTATATATTATGCAAAGAAAGGTTCTAAGAATTATTTTCTATGATTAATTCAAAAAAATCCACAGCTTCTATGCCATGTTTTCCAGTCCATTACAAGACTTGTATACAAAACCCTTATCAAGTTCTAATAGAAGCTGAAAATCAGGAGCAATACATAATTCCTTTTTCTCCTCATCCCTTCATCAATACTTAAAAAGCACATAAAAGAAGCAAGTAATTAATTAAATAGAAAGGGTTTAAAACACAAGTTTCCACATTTTCTAACTATATTTGTGTTGCAGGAATTTCTATAAAATAAGAATTCTAACCAACATTGTCGGGAACATAGTTAAGCTTCAAACTGACTTAAAATTTAATTATTTTGCTTAAACTTCCTCATTTCACTCTGCTTTACACCAGTCTTACTTTAAATTTATATATTTATGTTAAATTCATATTGCTTGTAGGTTTTAATGTTTGGGCTTAGTTTTTTTTTCCCCTAGATCTCTAAATACTTGAATACACTTTTCATAGAAATATCGAATCATTGTACACTGAACTTCTTAGAATCATAAAAACTGAAATAGGAGAAAAAAGCATTGGGATAAATGTGAATCCCACTGCGAGTAAAGTCCAGATCAGCTTAAAAAACCCACACATTTGCTTCTACCTTCCAGACTAAATATCCCATTCAAATATATTTCACAAAAAATGTGGACAGTGCATGAAGACCAGTTTATTCCCAAGTCCTTGTGACAGAGACATTTGGGGATATAACTCTGAAAGAACTGATTGAAGAAGGGAAGGCCCAAAACTGTGCAGGTCAATATCCTTCAACATGAGACAGTTCACACTGTTCTCCAGTACGATCAGAAAGAACTGAATGTCCTTAAAGTTAAAAGCCCTTCTGAAATTCTTTCTAGTGTAGCATATGTCTGCTGTACTCTCAGGAGCATATGCGTGCTAAAAGAGCTTAACATAACCTAGGCTCTTCACCTCAGTCAATATTTAGTTGAGCTGTACAGATTTAGCTCTTTTAATCTTCACTTGTAAATCAGTCTGGTTATTTTTTGCTACTCATATGTAAACTCCTTTCAATTTGTCAATATCTTTTTGGTAATGTGTTATCCAGAATTGAATACAAGAAGTTTAAATAGCTTTCAAATAGCTGCATCATTGTCGTCATCATCATCATCATTATTATTATTACTACTACTACTACAAACGCTTTATATTACAAATATAAATATAGGGCCAAAATTTTCATAATAGACTTTGATTTGGCATCTAAAATCAATAGCAAACTAATCAATTGTAGATACTTTTGACACCATTAAATACTTAGTGCTGAGTTACCCTTGCCTAATTACTTGTAAATTAGGTACCTAGGTGAAACCTCTTTATGAGAAAAGGCCTCTGAAATTATGCCTTGGTACGTTTGGATAGTCTTTTGATTCATACTAAATAAACATGAACAGAAGAACAGACTAGAAATGAGAAAGTCACAGCAGATAATTTTAGAGCTGGAGTACTATTGTGAAATAGAGCACTCAGGAAACCTCTACAAAAGTATTTTACAAAGGCATTTTTAACACCTTTTATACTAATATGTTTAGGATGTGACAGATGTGAAATCTTTTTGACTCAAAGAGTATTCAGTGACTTTGGAAGTCCTTGAAGGCCGTAAGAACAGCCATGAGCCCAGCTTGATCTAATTTTTTCTATGCATCTGCTCTACAAGCAAGCTGCAGACAGCTTACAGGAGGGCCTGGCAATGCAATGAGTCTCCCATACATCCTCTAGCAAGCCCTTTAAAAGCATTTAAGACTTTTCCTGTTTGTTCAAGAAAATCATATTCTCATGACTCACCAGTGCGTTGCGTATACATTCTGGCTAATGGGCCTTCCGAAAGCCTTTATGAAAAATTCACGAGGTACCCAAAAGTTTGGTAGAACACTAATTGGAAAGGACATTTACAAGAGGAGCATTGTTGTTACTGCCTCTTTATTTCTAAGATTTAAGCAAGAGATTTAGCTGATCATCTTCCTCCTCTAGGGAACAATTGTAGTACTTTTGTTAAAACAGTTTGGGAAAGTGTCACAACACCAGCTGGTAAATGGGTAAATATCAAATGTGAGGGAGAGTCCTACAGGTCAATATGACATACAGCAACCCTCTGCAAGCAGTTAGCATGAAAAGTATTGCTATATAAGCATAGCAAAGATACAACAATGAAGCCTGACATTACCTAAACTACTGGATGCTGCAATAAATCTTGAAAATGTTTCTGTAAGCATATAAGCTGACAATTCCTGAAGAAAGGTTTGTTGCAAGGCAGTGAAGGTATAAACAGAATGAGCCTGTGAAAGTGAGATATAACAGAACATTACATTCTGAAAGTAGTAGATGCAGGTAGTCTTACCATCACTAAGATCACCAAATATAGGCTTCGAGATAAAGAACATTAAAACCACATGTGTATAAAATCAGTGTTAGTTGGAGAATTTCTGAAATAGTTGGGTCACAGATCCTCTAGTGTTCAGCGTTCCATCAAAAAGAAAGAGAAAATTGCTTTGAACATTATTCACTGTATGGTATGAAGGCTGCTTCTGGTTCTTTTCACAAATGGTTGTAAATAAAAAGCAACACTATTAAAGCTGATGAAGTTATACACTGATGAAAAGAAAACGAAAACTGTTTAATGAAAATCCAGCCCAAAGTACTGAGGTTTTACAGAACCTTTACTGCATGTCAATACTTAGAAAATATAAACAAATTCAACTGTGACAAAATCAGTGACAGGATAGCAAGAGTTTATGGAGTATGTGGTACAAAAGGTCATGGCGTTCCTGGCTGTTGATCTACACTGCAAGTAAAACTGAAGTGAGAGTTTTCAGAACTGGTATTTTCTCAGGGTTTAATGTAAAGCTGAATCTCAGAGATAAAAAAAAAACACTTATCAAGATGTTCTGTTCTTCTGAATTTAAGCTGATCCAATTCCCAATAATCCAGACCAAACGAGGTACATACTGGGCCTGGAATTACAGATGGGGACTTTGGTCAGACTTCTTCATTGGAAAAATGTGGTTTGAACATTAGACAATCTGATACTATCTAATCTAAAGTGTAATTACCATTTACTTGTGATCAGGTGTATATGTCAGCAGTAATGGCTCCAAATTTGATTACTTTTTGTGAAGAATTGTGATTACATGGGACTACCGACTGTTATTTTCTAATTTGATGCATGAGGAAAGCCCATAAAGGAATGTTATCCATAAGCTTACTCCTTCTTGCCCTGTATGTAGGCATAAAGACAAGCTATAGACACAGCACACAAAGGAAGACTGATTGCATTGACAAGGAAAGGACAATTTAAGATATTTCAATATGTTAAAATTGTCTCATAATCAACTAACAATTTCTTCACACATTATTTACTGATAAGATTTTTTTACATCAGGATGTAAATATTTGTAGAACAAAAAGGATAGTAAAAGTTCTTTTTTCACAGGTAAGCTTGATCGAGTGAATAACAAAAAAACATCTGAAGATATTTATCCTTTTTTTAATGAATACTTCAAATTTTATTCTTATTTATTCAAAAGTCAAGACAAACACTATTTAACTTGAAGCATGTGAATGCTCCCTTTGGTGTGAGTGCATGAAGTTAATCACATGCTCTATTGGATTAGATCATGAATATATATTGACTTCGCTGGTTTTCCAGGAAAGGAAAGGAAAGAAGTTGCAGTCAAAGCCAGAGAGTATAGCTTTGTTCTTGTGTATGAGTTCTTCAGGGCAATGTATATGAACCTGAGTGGAAAGTATATTAACCTGGCATATTGCACTGCTGAAACGAGAAAAAAAAAAAAAAAAAAACACAGGGGTTAATGACATGTTCAAGAACAAATACATCTCTTCTTTAGTCCTGCCAACTGCAAGCAGACCTGTAACATCACAGGATCATTAAGAAATTGTTAAAATGGGGTTTACCAAATAGTTATATATGAAGTCACTGAATGTCAGTGATTTTCTGTTTCTAGATACAATGCTATATATTTAAATGTTTCATATTCCTTTACCTTTGCTCTTGGACTTTAATATCAGTCCTCAATAAACCTCTTTATCAGTTAAGAGTAATACCTGCCTTTAAGTAAGATTTAAGGTTAGAATGTATTTAGGAGCTTAACATTTTCTCATTTTTCATTCTTAAAAACACATGCATGTTTCTGACCCATGGTCAGGTTTATAGTGATCTCATCATAACTATACCTTTGTCTTATCTGAATCCAGAGAAGAGAGCTTTCTAAAAGCAATCCTACTACTGGATAAAGCCAATGTTTATATGAAAGCAAATGTTTATATGAAAATGAAAATACAGGATTTTCTTCACATTTCTACTTGCTCACTGTCTTGCCACCCTTTGAAATTTCTCAAGCAATTTTAAAAACAATTTTTATAGTATAAATCATCTCCTGTGCCTGTAGTTAAAAAGAAATATGTAGCTCAGGATTCATATTTGCAGATTTAACAGTTGATAACATGCTAGTTTGGTTCTGGAAATTAAACTTGTAGCCTGAAGACCAAATCCATTGTGTGCATTTAATCTTCACTTATAGCAGAGACCAAACAACAAAGAACAAGTTGGATCTCCTAACGTCGTCTGGAGAGTATTATACTCTATCTGTACTGACTGTAATGATGAAAACAAAATTTACAAATTAGGTTGCATAAGATTATGCAGAAACATCATCTCAGATGAAGTGCAAATATATGCATGTTGTTGTTCCAACAGAGGAAGAAGGAAGAATATTTTTTTTATATAAACAGTTTAAATAATTTCTTTCTTTCACAGTTTTGATCTTCAAATACGATTTCTGTGGGTTTATTTTCTTGTAGAAGGAGCAGAGGTGTTTGTGTGTACTCCTCCTTTGTGTTGTCATGAGGGAACTGACAGACAAAAGGCCCAGTACTAGAGGTTGAAGTTGTATGGTACCTCTGCTTCACAAATAAATATATACATACATAAAAAGAATATATATATGTATTTCTGTGTTCATAAGCAGTATCTCACTGATAAGCAGGACTGTTACAGGTAGCAGGAAGATTTGCTGTGACATGCACTGTATGCTTTTGTAGAAGGATACAGAAAAGAAAAGAATCCAGAAGATAAAGGATAACCTTGGTATGTTTAAAAAGACAATAGTAAACAAGAAACAACCAATTTCTAAATTGCATTATGTTTTCACTTAATGGCCCCTTCAGACTAAAAAAAAAAAAATGCAGTTTCATGTATAATAACTTGTAGCTATTGGTAAATAGTCATTGCAATGTTTTTTCATAGTCTGCCCTTCTGACAGCCCTGTAAAATACCCTGTTGAGCTTAGAGAAGTAAAAATTCAAACACTAGATACATCACTGGCCTAAGAATGCACATCCTAAGGAAAAAGAACAAAAGTCATAATCCCAATGATTATGACTTTCTTATGGAACATGCACAGCGCAGATAATTATAGATGCATTTTAAAAAAAATGTGGTGGGTAAGTATAGAGTCTACCTTTTCCCAATAAATAGAACTAACTGTATAGAAAGCAATAGCTTCCATATAGTTTTTAGTAAGCCATCCTGTAGAATTTGTCATTAACTGCTTACAAAGATTAAATAAGTCTACAGAAAGACTATAACTCCTTATGAATTTCTGTAACTTCCAAATAGATTTGCTATAAAAGTGTACTACATTGTTCTTAAATTGTGCCTGATTTTTCTGTAAACATGTGCTCCAGAGTATGGATATTTGTGATATTGTAGTCTAGATGGAGAAATTACATAAGAGGTAAAAAGCACAAAACGCATAATAAGCTGGATCAGCTTTCGAAACTCTATTCTTTATTTGTCATCAGATGAATAAAAATTAGCACCTGAAATGTTATATGAGCAGGCTTCCCATAGTGCCTAACTTCTGCAGTCCCCCAGTCAAGAGATGATATGCAAGCTTTCTAAAACAGAAAATTGTATAAACCCAACTAGAAAGTCTGTAGCAGCCTTTATTGACTACTGTCCTTCAAATACACATCCTGGCCACTCAAGAAAGTGGAATGACGAAGCTAATAGGGACTGATCAAAGTGATTTCCATGCCATACCTGAAAATGAGAATTCTGGTTCTGTGCAAGAACTCTTACAAAAAGTTAGTGGTCAGCTCTTAGTCTCCAGGATAGAGTGAGTTTTTGTTTGAGATACCTATATCTCAAACTGTCAATATAGTTCATGCGCCTACTACCTATATTTGCTTTAACTACTATTTTTTTATTTTTGTTTTGTAAATACCTAGTGACACCCTGACTGTATTTTACTATCTTTCCTGTCCTCTGCTGGAAGTCTGTAAAAAAATCAGTCAGCATGAATTTATGTTCTGTCTTCCGTAGGAAATGTGTTTCAATGACAAATTCGTTAAGTAGAATCAAGCCTTATATTTGTAAATGTTTTTGGTTTTTATTTTTTTTAATCAATTCATTAATTATACTACAGTATGTCAAGAAAGAAAGTAAGAAAAAAGATAGAAAATAAGGTAGAGAAGTTTGAACCTTTTAAACGGCTCGTTCCCAAGGCTGTTCAGCGCTTTTCCTCATAAAGAGTGCACCATGTTTGCTTTGGTGTATTATCTCACAGACTCTCTTTAATGTTCAGTGCAGTTATTTATTTAAAGGCACTTTTTATATTGGAAATCATATTGGAGTTTCACTTCATATGGCTGAATCATGCAGTACTGTGCCTGTTTAAAATTGTCATAGAATATTTCGGGTTCAAAGATGATATTACATATCTGTTCTTTCGTATGCTACTCTTAAGTTCCCCTTTAAAAGTCTTGAAGGAAAAGAGCAACATTAAGATAATGCTCTTAAAACTCAGAACTGATAAATCGTTTATTCAAAGACAAAATACATTGAATAGTTTAAACAGGAAAATTATAGTCCACATTCCTCTACCTGGGGAGTGAAGAAAATAGGTTGAATTTTGTTATAATTAGGACAAACGATTTTTTAAATTCAATTCAAATTCTTATAGATCTGTTCATTAACTTTAGCTCATACCTTCAGATTAAATAGCATAGCAGGCATTTCAGACTTCTTTTTTTCAGTCTTGAAAAGCTTGAGCCAGTATCTGTTAGAAGTTTTCAGAGCTATTGAACTCTATTTCTAGAATCATAGAATCGTAGAATCGTTTGGGTTGAAAGGGACCTTTAAAGGTATTCTAGTCCAACCCCCTTGCTATGAGCAGGGAGATCATCAACTATATCAAGTTGCTCAGAACCTCAACCTGATCTTGAATGTTTCCAGGACTGGCCCATCCACCTCTCTGGGCAACCTTTTCCAATGTCTCACCACCCTCATTGTAAAAAATCTTCCTTATATCGAGTCTAAATCTTCCCTCTTTTAGTTTAAAGCCATTACCCCTTGTCTTCTTGCTACCGGCCCTGCTAAAAATTCCCTCCCCATCTTTCCTGTAGGCTCCCTTTGACTTCCAACAAGCTGCAATAAGGTATCCCCAGAGCCTTCTCTTCTCCAAGATGAACAACCCCAACTGTCTCAGCCTGTCCTCATAGGAGAGGTGTTCCATTCCTCTGATCATTTTTCATGGCCCTCCTCTGGAATCACTCCAACAGGTCCATGTCTTTCCTGTACTGGGGACTCCAGAGTTAGACGCAGTACTCCAGGTGGCGTCTCACCAGAGCAGAGTAGAGGGGCAGGATCATCTCCCTCGACCTGTTGTCACGCTTCTTTTGATGCAGCCAAGGACATGGTTTGCCTTCTGGGCTTCGAGCACACGTCTTTGGCTCATGTCCAGCTTTTCATCCACCAATCCTTCTTTGCAGGGCTGCTCTCAATCCCTTCATCCCCCAGCCTGTATTGATACTGGGGGTTGCATCAAGCCAGGTGCAGGACCCTGCACTTGGCCTTATTAAACCTCATGAGCTTTACACGGGCCCACATCTCAAGTTTGTCCAGGTCTCTCTGGATGGTATCCCGTCCCTCAGGCATGTCAACCGCGCCACTCAACTTGGTCTTGTCTGCAAACTTTGTGATGATGCACTTGATCCCACTGACTATGTCATTGATGAAGATAGTGAACAGTACTGGTCCCAATACGGACCCCTGAGGGACACCATTTGTCACCGATCTCCATCTGGAAATTGAATTACAACAGTTGAGTCTATTGCCTTTTTTATTTAGTTAATTATTATTGCTGAGATTATTATTGTTTTTAATTAGAAGAGTAAAGAGTTTATGTGTTGGCAATAACTTGAGAGAAAAAGAATCTCAGATCCTTGGGTTTTGATATGACACTGTGATTCTACTTTGGGCTGACCATGGCATTAAATATTTCTATACATTTGGTCTGTGGTAGCTGGTCCCGTGATTCAGAAGGAAAGTTAATGTTGTAAACGTTGCAGTGTTTGTTCTCGGTATTTAATTTATTCTGAAGAATTTGCTGATTATTCCTTTACTCACTAACCGACCATTACACTCACTTTTATTCAATAGCAAACCAGTTTTTACAACCACAAGACAAAACAAGTAAGCCAGGGAGATGAGAAATAAGAGAGGATGAAGAAGTTTGGGGAAATAAAAGTCTTCACTTGAAGTGACACCTGGAAAGTGGGCATTGACCCACCTCTCTGAACCCTGAGACAGAGCACCAGTTCTTGTGGCACTATGGCATCATGTCAGAAACCATGTACACCTCCTTGTGTCTACACATTCCTTCCTCCTTTCTCCCCCCTGTGACCTAGAATTCTCACTCTTCTTCCCTTCCCCCTCAACCATAATCCCTCCCCACTTCAGAAAATCTTATGTACACTGCTGAGAAGGGTATTACCAATAAATAACTACAACACCAACCATACCCACCACAAAGTCAAACTTGCCCTTTTTGGAAGTTACTCCTTCCAGTAATTTCCTTCTTCATGGAGTAATCTTCACTTTTTTTTCCTATTTATGCCACTTCTTTTCTAGAAATATTTCCATCAAACCTACCTTATAAATAAGGTATAAGTATAAATAATATAATCTCACTTAAAGCAGGAAACACCTTTTATATAATTCTACAAACACTCTGCAATTGTCATACTGCTCTCATATGATTTAAGATATCTGTCAGGCTGCACTACATTATCTTTATTTCCATGGTTTCCTTTTCTGGGTCTCGATAATTCTTCATCTATCCCTCTATCAACCTCATATAAAAGGTTAGCATAAGCATTATGAAATTATCTGTGGATATTTTTGTATTGTGGTTCCCCTACATACTTCTGAAACACTTCAGTAGCATTTATGGTTGTAAAAGCCATCCATTGTCCAAACTGGTCACCCAGAAGTATACCTAAATGCTTTCCTAATTAGTAAATAAACAGAAATTCATTCTGCCTAGGCAGCAACAACATTTCAAATACTGGTTTCACCCCTAAAGCTGAGGTGTTTCCCAGAATGGGGACAATATGTTGAGCTGTATCCCTGCCACCACGGGCAGGAGCTTGTGTTGTTCTATCCTCAGTCAGATAGCTGTCTTTCTTTAAGGCCTGCCATTTCTTTTGTTTATTCCTTCAGACTCGCTAGACTTCTTTTTTTGGGTTGTATTACTCTTTCATAACACTCCCCCTAACATAAGGTTGCTTCTTTTTCTGGAGAAACAGAAAATGTCCATGAGATATTGTGGCTTTATAATAATAATATGCATGGAATAATAGTCTTATAAACACAGTCACTTGAGGATTAAGTATAGTCCATATCAGTACAAAATAAAAGCACTCTGCTCCCCTTCTTCTCTCTGTAACATACCGTCTGGGTAGCAGGATGCAGGCTGCCACATACAATGTAGACAGACAAATGATTGACAGCGCTCAGAATCCACAGCATATTTTTAAGTTGATCACCTCAAACGCTAGAGCAAAGCAATGCATTTTTCCTTTTTTTTTTCCTTACAGTCCTCTCCCACAGGGTATTTTGGAGGCAGTGGTGGAGGTTTTCAGTAAAATCAACCAACAGGGATTTCTTTTCAGACTGTGGCTGCTTATAAGCTTCTCTGAATACTAAAGCAGTTAGCATGGTTTGGATGGAAAATTAGAATAGAGAGCAAAGGAACACCAGCTGCTAACTGAGAAAAGTGCAAGAAACTGGAACTGGCACTTAATTATCTTTGAGACCTCTAGTACTCTGTCAAATCTGGCTAAAATCAATAGATTCAAAAGCTACAGGAACAGGGAAGAGACATACACATGCACAGACAAATGCACACACGGACCTTGCTCCCATAGCGAACATTGCTACAAAGCCAATTTGGCTTATATGTGCAAGGGATGTTCCATGCTGCAAAAAGGGACAGCACACACAGTGATGAGTGGCCATATCTGTGTGAAGTAGTAAGGACGTTCACCAGGGTTGCACTAAGACATACCTCATTTGTAGTCTGGACGCTGCACAGCTGCTTTGCGGTACTTCCAGAACCGCATACAATCTCAAAGAGGTTAAGGAAACAAAGTCAAAGGTTATTCCATCCAAATGTTCCCCTGTTTATTGGACTGCTCAGGAGGAAATACGGCTTCATAAGGCACATCTATTTCCCCAATACTCTGTAGGCACTGGAACAGATGGACAATACCAATCTCTGCTTGAATCAAAGGTAGATGCTGTCAGCTTGTTCTCTGTGGTGCCTCAAAGAATGGCATCTCAGCAGGTTATGTTTTGCCTTGGACAGACCTTAAAACTCAAAAAAACTCAACCCCAAGATATGGGTGGACTGGATGAAATTGGGGAAAGAAACAGACAGAAATAATTTGGAATGACTGAACAGTGTAAGTTTCATGCGTAAGGTAGGATAGTTACAAGGGAGATAAGGGGAGAAAGACAAATGTCTTTTTTAACAGTTCACTGAATGCCTGATCAAGAACTGGACTTATATTTTCAGACTTCTTGAAATCATGTCTAACAGCTCAAAATCTGTCAAATTACCATTCCTCTACTGAAAATCCTTTTTATCACATCTACATACATATATGTATGTATGTATGCATGCATGCATGTGCATATACTTTGCCAATTTAAGTTTTGTCTGAGTTTAAAATAATCTTTTTATGGCATTCAATTTTATCTCTAACATAAAGGATTAGACTGACATGGGTCTAGATCTTCAGAGAATTTTTCTTTCCATTTTAACCTATACCAAGGTGAAAGTACTATTTTCTCCTTCTTGGTGTATTCTTCTCTCACTCTCTTATGTTAAAAAGATTTCCTTTTCCTCCCTGACATTTAAGACATATATAATCTCATAAGCATCTCTGACTAACCCCAGCAATGTAACAGTAAAGGAATATTTTGATGGACTGCATTTTATTTGTCTGCATCTTTGTCAAAATTGAAATTCCATTTATTATACGATATGATGACAATGATGATATGTGATTATGATAGTAATGGTGATGTCACTCTTCCATGCTTATCCCTTTGCCCATTTTCCTGCACAGTGGAATGGGGTTTCTAGAGCATATCAGCAGACAGTTGAAAAAATACCTGAGGTCTCCTATTCAAAACAAGACTATACTATGTGTGATGAGCTACTGATGTCCATTTTAAGGGTTCACCCAGTAACGAAACAATTGATCACTTCAAACTATTTATTTTGAATCACCACCATGACTCCTGACTGCATTTTTTTAAAGGAAGGCTCTTTTGTGAGCTGACTCAAGGATGGACGGGTCAATTTGTCCAACTAGTCATCCATGGGAAAAATCCTGAAATGAGAAATAAAGTATGTAATGCAGCAAAAGAAGCAGAATCTTCGATCTGAGAAAGACACTGACCATATTTCAAAGGGATCTTCAGTAACAATTGATGAATGTAGATTTTATTTTTATTCATCCAAAAAGTATTTTCTGCTGTTTAAAATTAAAGGATTTTTTTTTCCTGAATTCTGTCTACTCTGTTTTGCCTTCACTGTGACTGATGCCATAAGGTAGGTGTGGAAGGGTGAAGGGTGGAGATAAACATTCCTAGAAGTGAGAAATTATTCAAGAGGCAGAAAGGGAGGACTAGAACTGTTTCAGTGGACAGGCAATTGAATACTTCTATAGTGAAGGCAGAAGACAGAAACAGGGTATTGCCTAAACCTTGCCCTGATACAGGTCTCCAGGGAGACAATGATATACAAGATCCAATATAAACTTCTTGGTGACTCTTCACCAAAGCCAAGTGATCTGTAGTTGTAAAGACCATATTTTTATAGTTATTTTATATATGCTTATAAATTAATATATATAATGGATAGATATTTCTTTATCCATAACTCTCAGTTCCTGTGGTCCTTGATGTTCATTATTTATTTATTTACTCACTTATTTTTCTGATGGAAAACCCAGTTATCTTCCGGAGGAAACATTTTTTAGTGCATACCCTGGAAAATACAGCAATCTGATGGTTATGAAAATGTGATTATCAACTTACTTTCTTCATACAAAATAAAATGATATTTCAAATTATTAATGTTCAGTATATTGTGAACGTGTGCTGTTCTAATAAACAATAAATGTTAAACTAATTACCCATTAATGTGTGCTTACAATATGCATGTATGTGTGCCTCTGTGAGTTACAAGACAGTTATTTAAAGTAGTTACTGTATTAGTTAGTTGCTCAGCTCTGAGCTGATCTGTCGTAGGTTAGACTTGACTAACAGTCAAACTCCCCCTCAGCTGTTCATTTACTCCACACCCCCCCAGTGGGACAGGGGGAAGTAATAGGAAGCATAGGAATGACAAAGTTCATGGGCCAAGATAAAGACGGAGCAATTCTTACCACTTACTGTGGTGGGAAAAAAAGTCTTGACTTGGGGAAAACTAACTTAATGTATTATCAGTGAAAATAAATATGTAATGACTAATTCAGGTAGGTGGTAACAAAAAGACAAACATTAAAACAACATCTTTCCTCCCCCTTCACAGGCTCAGCTTCAACCCTTCACAGCAGACTCCTCTACCTCTACACCAAGGGGTGCAGAGTGATTGGGAGCGGGGGGTTGTTGTCAGCCCAGAACAAGTACTCTACCACTCCTTTCTCCTCACATTTTTCAACTGCTTCTGTGTGGTTCCTTCCACGGGCTGAAGGGCAATCCCTGCTCCAGTGCCATGGAGCACCTCCTTCTCCTTGTCTTCTGACCTTGGTATTTCATCTGCTGTTTCTTTTTTTTTTTTCCCCTCCGTCTTCTCTGCCTGTGTGGCATTTTTCACTCTTTCTTAACTGTTTTCCCTGAGGCACCAGCATCTTGGCTGAGGGACTCAGCTGTGCCCTGCAGTGGGTCCGTTGTGGATGGAACCCTCTGGCATGGGACAGCCCCTGCCACCCTGTAGCCCTGCCTCCACTGCTAAAACTTTGTCGCATAAACCCATGAAGTACGTATGATAGTGAATAGTGTCTATGGCAGTGGGAAAAGAGGTATGTTTGCAAGTCTGAAACACATGAAGTGCCAGCATCTGTTCTGTGCAGTCCTCTGGAAGCTCTGAAAGCATGATTCTCAGTATACCCTCCTCCAGAATATTTTTTTATCAGAAAAATAAACCAAAACACATAAATTCATGTCTTTTTTCACTTGCCGACATCTACTTTCTCTGCTCATAAGGCACATAATGACAAGGGGTTACATACCAAAAGAATTAAACCTAACTTTGTGGTTTTCATGAACTATTTGGGATTTTGTAATAGTATGGAATTTTTTTCATCTTAGGTAAAAAAAAGGAAAGGAAAAATATTGAAACATTGATTTATTAACATTGCTGAAGGATAAGACAGTGTGAAGATTGTATATTTGTTTTGTTTTGTTTTAATAAGTAAAATATATCTACAATAAAAAACGGCAATTTGTTTTTCAGTTATGCTTGCATTTTTCATTTTCATCAAACAAAAATTCCTGACTAACAAAAGTCTGGCTTTGAAATGTAAATGTTGGTTTAATCACTTATATTAATCATATATGTTTACATATAGGTAGTCTTTAATTTATTCATTGTGTACAGTAGATCCTTGACCAAGTTGCATAATTTTCAACTTTAAAATTTCACAGCAAAAGGGGAAGGGGAAGTAGGAGGGAGAGGGGAAGGGGAAGTAGGAGGGAGA
>RSEF01000001.1:167496794-167508126 GCA_003993805.1 Himantopus leucocephalus | reverse complement strand
CAGGTCCAACATGACAGCAGGCACCTGTATTGGGCCTGGCTGAGGTGGAGTCAATTTTCCCCATAGTGGCCCTCATAGTGCTGTGCTTCGTATTGGTGACTAGAAAGGTGTTGGTAACATACCAGTGTTTTGACTACTGCCGAGCAGTGCTCATACAGCATCAAGGCTGCCTCTTCAACATTCCCCCCTCGCCAGTAGGTTGGGGGTGGGTAAGATCTTGGAAGGGGACATAGTCAGGACAGCTGACCCAAATTGACCAAAGGGATATTCCATACCATATGATGTCTGCTCAGCAATAAAAGCTAAGAGAAAGGAGGAGGAAGGGGGGCAGTCATTATGTATGTTTGTCTTCCAGACCAACCACTAGGAGTACTGAAGCCCTGCTTCCTGGCAAGTAGCTGGACATTTCCTGCTGATGGGAAGTAGAGAATAAATATTTTGTTTTCTTTTGCTTCCACACAGAGCCTTTGCTTTTCCTTTATTGAACTGCTTTTATCTTGACCCATGAGGGTTTTTTCATCTTATTTTCTCTCCCTCTCACCCTGATCATGTTCCCTCACCCCCCTTGCCTCCCTTCCCCCACCCAAGGACAAGGAAGGGAGTGACAGAGCAGCTTGGTGGGCATCTAGCATCCAGTCAAGGTCAACCCACCACAGCACAGTAGGAAGTTACTGAAAAAGCAGATGCCTAAAGACACCAAGACAACCACAGTCCTTTTACTCTTTTTTTTTCTTTTTCCCCCCCTTGTATCAGAGGTCTGCAAAGTCCTGTACCATCAAAGAAATGAGTTTGGGCTATTGATATTTTTGGGGGCATGCTAACAAACAGCAGTTTCCCTCTATCCACAGTTCAAGAGAAGTCAAAATAATCATTTCCTCAGGACTCTCTCTCCAACAGTCAGTTTCCCATTTTCCAACTTTCAGGCAACAAAATTCAACTTTGTTTGCATTCTTAGAAGTTCTGAGCTAACGGCCCCAACTAATTTCAGTGTTCACAGAGTAAATACGACAGAAAGTAATAGCTGTGGGACTTCTTATTTGCACTGTCTTAACACCAATCTTCAGCCAGACTCCTGTTGTTCTGTGCAAACACAGAACTGTAAAACTGTTCCTTGTACCAAGACCATGGATTCTACAGGGTTACCAAAAAGCAATGAACATTAGCCTAAATGGATGTTTTTGTTTTCATGGCTAATTTGCAACACATAGCCAAACTACCTAGTTTACTGTTAGCTGGGGTAATTCATCTAAGCTAGACTACTTTTTCCACAGTCCTTTTTCTTTCTCCACTAAGGTAAGTTATATCTTAAAGCAGAGTCATTAAGAATTGAAATAGCATCCATTACCATTATGAAACCAAACCAGACTACTTCTTCAGAACATTTTTCAAAGTTTTAAATCTCTTTTTAGCATATCTGAAAGACTTGGGGTTTCGGAGTTCTGTTTTTTGTTTTGGTTTTGGGTTTTTTTTTATATTTTATTTTACCCTGCAGGATGGCAGTTGTCAAGCTTATACACTGGGATAGCTTGATAGACAGCAGACAAAAATCTACTTTAAGAAACTGAGAGAAAGTCTGAGTACTGGCATGAGTTATCCAGAAGAGATACATAACAACCTCAGAATATATAATATCGAATTTTAGATTATATCACAGAGGAAAAACAAATACTGTTCCTATCTTGTCCTGAAGAAAAATATACCAGTGCAAAATGATTAATCTATTAGAGGCAGAAATATTTTTCCCTGGATATTTCGCTTCCATTGGTTTTTATTATGTTAACCTGAAAACCTTTTAAGAGTACCCTAAAAGCAATGTTTAGGCTAGCAGCTTTTTATAGTTTACAGCACAGATATAGCAGCTTTATGGCTGGTTTTAGCTTTATATGTTACCAATCTCACACTTTTTTGTTAACTGGGAGTTGTTCGTCTTTCTTAATTCATAAGAGAGGTTACACTACTTAGAGAACCTTTCAATGCTGCCAGAGTATTAAGGGATCTCTTTGTCTTTGGTATCTCTGTGATTAATTTGAATGTTGTTAGTGTGATTGTGTATTTTGCTGTCCACTGAGGTAAAAAGGGAGTCCTAAGCTGTCAGTTCCTCCTAATGGCTGAAAAGCACCAACTGTTCACAGGAATCAAAGCATATGAACATTGTGTTTATGATTAATAAGAAAGTTAGCATATTTAGCTATTAAAAAATTTTCCTTCTACCCTATCTTTTGCTTGCCTACTAATGACAAAGCCTACAAGTAAAAAGTCAGAGTGACAGAACAGAAATCCCTTCTAATGTTCATTAAAAACATCATTAAATTTGATATTTTCAGGAAAGAAAGGGAATTAAATAAATTTACTGTCTCTTTTATGGTAATCATTGATGTTATCTTGTTTCAGATACTTCCCCTTACTTTTTCTTCTCTAAGATTCCGCTAGTTCTTTGGTCATTACAAATACACTTTTACCTTCTTCCCATGTTATAGAATTTTTTATTTCCCACTTCCTTTCCTGAAATAACATTCTTCTGCATGGTTAAGCACAGTTGGAGTACTAGGCAAAGTCACTGCTGCACAGTTTATAGGGGTTCACTGTAAACATCTAAAGTCATAGCTTTCCCTCAGTGATCTCCTTTTCTCTTTCATTCTTCAGATATTTGTCTAGGTTTTTGGTCCTTCTGGTTTTCCTTCATTTTCCACTCCTAATGAAATACTTATAAGCTAACAAAGGGAATAACAGACCAAAGTACAGAAAAGGTGGTTAGCAGTAGTTATTGCCCTTCATCAGTTTCCCATATGTCTCCTCATGGCAAATTATTTTGGAATCTACTGATGGAAAGAATCATGAATTACTATATTCTGGGGTTTTGTTGTCTATTTTTTTCCCTCCATGGACCCTTTCATAATGACTCAATGAGCTGTTTCCTACTACCATGCCGACAACTCCATGCACCCATATTGTCTCCCGATAACTCCAAAAAGCAGGGTCTGGTTTTGGCGGGGAGGATGAGAGGGGGGCAGTGGAGGAAACGGTTAGGGATTGCAGTCAAATGAGAAGCCTCTTTACTTGAGGCCACTAAATCTACACTTCTTATTTACCTGGTTCACCAAAACATCCTTTTCTTAATAACCTGCCTCACCTCACCTGGAATGTAGCTTATATTGGTATACCGCTGTGAAAATGCTTCATAATATTACAACATAAATACAAAACCCTAATGCTCTGGAACTAGAAGAAAAGGTGAATAAAAAAATATGAAAGCCAACCCATACAGCGTGATATTATTTTATAGTTCTTATTTTTTTTCAGGATTATGTCTAAGTGAAATGCGTACACTTCAGGTATATCTTCTATTTCTAAAGTGCTATACACAACCACAAGCATAGACAAGTAATAAAAAATAAACGCACACCTATTACTTAGTGTCTTCAGCTATTATACATTTATCAAAATAACACATAAACTTGGCTAAATCTGTATCTGAATCAAAAGTTCAGACTCTGCTGAACTGCAAACTCTGAGGTGATGAATCCTGATTCTTGACCTAAATCAGACCTCAGACTTTCCACTTGAGCTACCGCTAGGTTTTATTAGCTCACATTTCACTTTTCATCCAGAGTGCAAAAATAAGAGAGAAAAGTGTTTCTGCTAACCAGGTTCACACATGCCATGAGTTCTGTTACTGAAGATTCCTGAATTCATGGCTGTAGGTTAAAAACGATGGTTTGTAGCCCCCCTGTCAGCTGAGAAAATACTGCCCCAATCATTAAGCATGTTGTAAGGAGCTGCTATTTTCAGCGCATAAGCTAACTCTGTGAGGGACTGCATTAAAAGTCACCTTGGAGATGTGCAATAGTAGCTAGCAGCACATCACAAAAATGACATTTCCTTAAAAACAAAGGTCATACGTTCTGTTCACTCCAGGTAAAAATAGCAGAGGCTTCCAGCACTGCTCTTGTGCAGCTTTTTCATGGCCTTGTAGCACAGAGAAACCAACTGCAAAATTCAAAAGTTGCAATTCTCCTGAAATAATTCTGTTTTCCAAACAGGCATTCGGTTACTTTAAAACCTGTGGTTCTCCCCATTAACATTTCTCTTGTATAACACATGGCAGTGGATTTTCTGGGCCACTGAACAAGTGTGCCATGTGACAACTGAGGGAAGAGCAAGGGTTGAGAACATGGGTGGCTTGGTTATCATAAATGTAAGTAAGCAGTATGTACAAAGGCAAAAAAATAATCCTTTTTGTTGCATAAAGCAGCACTTCAAAGGAAATGTAAACACATCTGCACTTTATACCTTGTGCATTAGACAAAACAAAAATACCACAAAATTCTGCTGAGAGACTCTGAAAAGGGGCGTAATTAACCACCATTACATTCACTTAGGCTTCATCAGTTGCAGACTCTCTTTGACCTCCTTACCAACACATGAATATAATGGAATCTACATTGGTCAGGTACATACTGATCTTTTAGAGGGAAGCGCAATTAAATTAAGAATAGGTCTCTTTTCCATTCAAATATTCATACTGCCTTGTTTTAGTTGCTTTAACTATTATGCCTCTCTTTTCTGACATTTCAGGTTATAAATTACACTGCCTCAGACTTCTAGTGGCAATTTCATGGTAATACATAAAAGGGTGTAAACAGATTTTAACAAGGTGTGAGCCTGAGTCTAAGTCAATTCTGGCATAAGTCAATTGGGCTGATGTCAGTAGAATTGAAATTACAGTGGCATAACTGAAAGAAGAATTTCATCCAAATTGTTCGTTAGACATGTTGCCAATAAGATCTTTGTATAAATCTACTACCTTTAAACAACAATTTCCTTATCAGTTTGATCCAAAATTTTCTTTGTTGTTGTTTTTTGCATAATGTGTGAAGATCTTGGAACCACTGTTAAAAAAATTTATAAACTGACGAGGACAAATGAAGCTATTGGGTTATTGCTTAGCAGTACTGATTCTCCAGCACAACAAACAAATACATCCACAGTGATCTGCAAGCCTCTGTACAAATAAACTGACTCTTCTATACTGGCCTCTACTGAGGCCAGTATAACTATGCCTCAGCACACTTTTTTTTTTTTTTCTAGAAACCCTTGAAAAATATTGCATTATGACCTCCCTGCTGTACAGTACAATTTAGTTTCTCTATGTTGAATTTTTATAAGGACAGGTTTAACCTGTATGAGTGTTTTTGCAAAATAATTTTGAAAAATAGACTAGGATTCCATCAGTACAGTTTCCTGCGGAAGTCAGCTTGTTTGTTTGAAATAGTCTTCTGTGTTTCCAGAGAATGCAGTCATTAAACAATGGTGGCAAAATACAAGACATCTTGTGCAGCTACTTGAATATAGATTTTCATTAGTCAATTATACGAAGCCACCTGGCATGATCTTTTCCCAAACAGGAATCAGATGACAGATCAGCCCTTAGAAGGCACTAATTGACACAGAATGATTTTACAGCCTGCATAATAATCCAAGAGATGTGATCATACACCCCTACAGGAGGCTTGAGAGGGCTGAGTTTGTCTTTCCATTTGTCTATTGGATTACAAACTGATTTTGGGCAAATTACTTCCCTGCATTGAGACTCAAATTATCATAGGTAAAATTGAATTCTTGATTTTTTTCCGATTTTTAAATTGCTTTGACATGTCTGGCACAAAAGTGTTACATAGAAGTAGGGTTAATAATGCCCACTCTCATGTACCCCATTATTTGACAGGTTCCATTTTGATTTTATTACCTGTGGTTTAGGTTAATCTAATCTGTACGATGCTACAGACAACAGCAAGAAAAGATACATGCATAAATATCACTTATTGCATTTACTGCAATTACTATGCTAGTCAAAAAAGTCCTATTTATTTACTTCTTGTTTTCTATTATATCGCTCAAACAGGTTCTGCATAGAAAATTTTTTTCTTTTCTTTTTTTTTCCTTTCTATTAAGTCCCAGGAAAGGAAAGCCATGCTACTGTGATTCATCTTTGCCACAGCAATCTTTTACACAGTGGAAAACAATTTGTATAGTATTTTTTCTTCTGTATTTTCCCTGTAAAGTTGTCCCCTCCCTTCAAATATTCTATATGGAGATTTTAGACAAGGTTTAAATTAAAGTTCTGTTACATACTATCAGTATACATAGCAAATAGGAATATATCAAACAGGAACTATGTATCATTAGGATGGCACTCAGTTATTCAAGAGCATGCCTGAGTTCTATGCATTAGATTATAATATTGATAAAAGCATCTGTGAAATGTTATTGTGATATTTCAGTTGTACCTCTACATTTTGAAAAAAATATCAAACCCCTCCCATTGTTTTTCAGTAAAATAATCAGTTTGATTCCTTTGATTTTTTGATATTGCTATTTTTTTTACTTTAATACTACCTGTTACTTCCTTTTCTGGACAAAAGTCCACACCCAAAATATTTTGCTTCTCGTTTCTGTTTTGATTATTGTTACTGGCTCTTTGTAGAGCAGAAAACCTGATAGTTCATATGAAGAATTAATGAACTTTCTTTTTCTTTTTTTTTTTTCAAAGAAAGAAGATAAATTGTTGCCTTGAAGAGTCAGAGCCAACCTGTAGCTACTGAAACCAGATGTGCAGACCACATGATCGTAGCAAGAATGTTGCAGGCAGCACAGAGGACATGGTCTGAGCACTACATTAATCATTATCACACCTTTGTCTACAGGTGGTCAAGGTTTCTATGATCTTTTTTAAGAGATTTAAAAGAAGAACTGAAGAATAGAGAAGTGTTTTTTCACACATGATAGAAAATGTAGTGGTAAAAAATTCAACAAGGATGCAGCTAAAGAGCACAATTGATGGAAGACTGTCAGTAATCAATGTGCTTGTTGCAACTGTGAAGTAATCAGTAGGGCTGGCACACGTTAACTTGCTGCTTTTTTTGTGCCTTTTTTTTTTCTTGTCTAAAACTACATCTAAATCTCTTGATAAACCTTTTCCTGTCTTGTCTTCAAATCAGCCCCTGGACATTTGCATTATTGATGCAGGCAAACTCTTCCAGAGCCCCAGGCTTCTGCTGCAATTAGGTCTTTTACTTTGATCTTCCAATTGTTTTGTCTGAGCCCAGCTAAACTCTAGACTCCTCTGGGCAGGAATTGTGTACAAAACACACTGTTGAGACTCAGTAAATACTAAGGTCCTATGTGAAATGACACTTACAGCCCAGATTTAAGATATAAAATATAAACTACTATCTCGACAGATATATAGAAAAAAGTCGAATATAGCAATGTAAGACAAATCTTGTTAGAAAATAAAAAATAAAATAAAATAAAAATTAAACCCCTCAAAATTAAAATTATGTTTTTAGAAAACAGGAAAAAGAAATTGAAGGATCTTTAGTTTCTATCTTAGTCCCTTGCTCTGCCATTTTTTTTGTCCTCCCTGCCAAAGATCTTGCTAATTCATTCCTAGTTATAACATTTTAAAGAGCAAGAGGTACATTTGTGTTGAATTCCATATCTAACAATATTAAAAACCAGTAGAGGAATTGTTGGCTCCTGCCCCAGAATCTTTTCTTCTTTCCTATCAGCTGATCCAAAATCTCATCTGCTGTCCTGTTTCGCATTTTTACAAGTTCTTTTTCTGACTCTGCTAAGAATTGGACTCGTTTCTTCCCATTTGGGGTATCTTGCAGACTATAATCAGTTACAGATATTTAGTTATACAGTGTGAATCCTGAACTCACACACAGCAGCTAAGATTTCATCTCCTGAGATTTGTCAGGTGGGATTTCAGGGGCCTAAACAGAGGGAGTTAGTGCCATCTGAGACACCCGAGTATCTGAGACATCTGCATCAGTCTGTGACATATGATGTAAAACCATGGGGGAACTTTTGCTGCCCTGGACTAGCAGATGGAAGTCTGGCAAAGTTCCCTAGAGCCACAAAGGTGATACTGTACAACCCTGCTTTACCAATGCATAAATGCTTACAAGGTGAGAACCAAACATGATACTTATATGAAAGGCAGCAAGAGGCAAAGTTACATGAAAAAATATATTTGTGAACATCCTTTTTATAGTTTGTTCTTATTTAATGTAACTATGTGAGATACATATATCTATGTTAGTCTAAGAAAGTTAAAAATAAGCATCAATTAGTTCTACTCACCCCTAAAACTAGCTGAATTTATACCTTTTTTAAAATTTGAATTTTTGAAAAATTAAATCATACAATCAATCTTCACCTAGCTATTCAGTTTTTCATCAACTTATTATTCAAAACTCTCCCATTTCATTACAGCCAGTAGAGTGTTACTTTCTCACATCTTTCCCACATCATGCAAACTGAAGCCCAAAATATTTTTGCACATATTTTACTCTAAACAAATGACTCCCAATGATTTTAGTCATGCAGGTGCATAAAGTTGAGCATATGTAGACATCTTTCCAGGATTAGAACGTATATTTTACAGGTTATGAACTGATGCAGTACTAGCTAAGCAGGAAAAAAAATATTTCTGCAGCATAATGATTTGTTTCCTTTTCACGCTGGATAGATTTAACTATGTCTAAAAAATGTAGATTTGTTTTACCATTATAATAAACCTTTTTCTGGGTTTTAACCATCAGCTTTGGTCTCTCACGATGTGGAGATACCCTGGAGTCAGAAATGTATTGTAAAGTAGAGATATTGAAGTTGGAATTTAGTTAGAAAATGAATAGATAGTTTCAGCAATTTATAAGGAAGGATTAAATATGTTACATCAATTTATGTTGTTTACAGCATTATAAGAAGAAAACTTCAGTAGAATTTTAAGTCTGTTGTGGGAACATACTGATTAATCAACCATAACTTTAACAGAGTCCTTTAGCAGCCTTGGCATCCAACCTTGATCTGTTTCAATTACCTTTTAGACATTCCAAAACCAATTGTTATAGACAGCATGAGTTAAAAAACAAACACTATTTCAGCTGGTAGTGTCAAAGCCAAAAGTGAGTTTTAATGTCAATATGTTTGTTCCACAATCTTAGCTGTATGACCGAATGAAGACAGAAATCTAACCGTGCAAAGTGGGGTGACAAACATGACAATATTTCTGGCAAAAGAAAATAAGTCAAAGTTAGCAGTGCTCAGTCTCCTGCAGAAAGATCATTTTTCTACACCCAAATCAATTTAGACTTGATTCTGCTTCCATACCATGGTGAATTGGTGGTAATTATTCTGAAGTCAGGTGTAAAAATAATATGGAAAAGAGATAATTATTTCAACTATATGATACACTTAAATCTCCTCACTTAATTATCTCCAGAGGTCAGATTATGCTTAATTTTCTAGGGTGAGCAGTAATAGAAGGGCAGGAGATATGTTTACTTTGTCATGCTTAGCTTCTCGTAATACTAACCATTGCAGCAGTTTGCAATCCCAACCTATATGGTGATGCACAGCTGTATAGCAGCTTTAGTCTGTAGGCTAATCAAGCTCCAAATGAGCACAGGACCAATTATCTAGTTCCTCTTTCTTGACCTAGGGTCAAAATAATTAAAATCATCTAAGGAGATGTAGCGAATTTGTGCAATTTGAATGCCACAGAAAACCACATGTCTCATGCTTAGTTATCCCTCTCCTTACTGCTGTGATCAGACCCTACATGAATTCCTTAACATGAGTACAAATTAGGTTTATTTGTTCTGGGTTTTTGCAGGATGATGGTTTAATTAAAGAAATAGCATACTTTGAATCTGTACATGTTTTCCATCCATTTCTCTCACTTGAACTGCATATCTAACTTGTAGCATAAACTTCAGAGTACTAAATTTGTTGAAAGCATTTTGTATCACCTGCAAATTAGATGTGTTTTATATCTCAGCAACTGCTGTGCAATAGCAATGATTTCACATTTTAGTAAAAGTCAGCAGAAGGGTCTGTTGTCTTGTTCCGTTACTGTGGTAACTAATTCTTAGTACTTTAATCATACCAGTGAAGTAAAGAGTTTTCAAAGAGAGGAGCAGCATCTACTCTAGAAGTATAAAGTTTCAAAGTATCAGAGGCTTTACTGGCAATTTCCAACAAAATAAGTATTTTTAAAGTATGTAATGTGGCAAATTTTCAGCTTGTAATGTAGCAAAGATTTCTTTCTATATTACAAACGTATAGAAACTCCTTCCATCTTGTGTGACTGACCAATAAATCTCTATAATGGAAGAAGTCTCAGTGGAGATAGGCAAAGGTGATGTGCCCATGAAGCTTAGAAAATGGCTCCGGGTGTGACTGACTACAGCTGTTGCAAAGAAGCTGACTTCATCTCAACACAAAGGGGACAGCTATGATAAACAGTTATGTCAGTTGAGTGGATCAGCTGGTGGTGTAAATGTTCCTCCTTGAATTCATCAAAGAGTGTGAATGTCTCCCTGAGTTAGCCAGGTCAATATGGGGGAGGAGGATGTGAATATGTTGCTCAGCCCAACATAGAGTATGAAAACTACACAACTAACAAAAGAATTTTGAAGGGAGCAATGGGCATGAGCTAACTTCAACACAAATATTCCTTCCCAGTGACTGGGAGTGGCCAGCATCATGTCAGTGAGCGTATTATAGAGACTGGTAATGGGATGCATGGAGTGCCCCTCTAAAGTGCCTGTACACTAATGCACACAGTATGGGGAATAAACACAAAGAGTCAGAGATCTGTGTGCAGTTGCAGGGCTACAACCTTGCTGGGATCACAGAGATGTGGCAGGATGCCTCCCACGACTGGAGTGTTGCAACGGAGGGACACAGGACAAGGTGAGAAGACAAGGAGAGGTAGTTGCCCTTTGTGTGAGTAAGCAGCTGGAGTGCATGGAGATCTGCTGGGGAAAAGATGAGGCGCTGACTGAGAACTTGTGGGTTGGGATTAAAGGGAGGACAGGTAAAAATGACATTATAATGGGTATCTGCTATAGGCCACCCTGACCAGGAAGGATATATGGATGACACCCTCTACAGACAGATAGGAGCAGCCTCACATTCTCAGGCCCTGGTCTTCATGGGAAGCTTCAACCACTCTGATATCTGCTGGAGGGACAACACAGCAGGTCATAAGCAGTCCAGGAGGTTCCTGGAGTGCGTTGGTGACTTCATAGTCACCAACAATGAGGACCTCCTTGGGGATGTGGAAATCAAAGGTAGGCTTGACTGCAGTGACCATGAGATAGTGGATCCCGAGGGCAGGGAGGAAGGTGAAAATTAAGCTCACAACCCTGGACTTCAGGAGAGCAGTCTTTGACCTCTTCCAATATCTGTTTGGAAGAGTCCCATGGGATAAGGCCCTGGAGGGGAGGGGGAGGCAAGAAAGCTGGTTAATAGTCAA
>RSEF01000001.1:167481375-167496784 GCA_003993805.1 Himantopus leucocephalus | reverse complement strand
TGATCTTACATGTCTTTTCCAATCTAGGAGATTCTCTGATTCAGTGAAAGTTGGAAGCTGAGTGTTCACATGGAAAAGGTAAACCATCTTTTAAGATGAAAGCAAAATCAATGAAGATGTGTTTGTAATTGTATGGCTGGAATGACAGATTGAATTATTTTCACATTTCTATGTAGCTCTTTAGTAATGGTTAAAAATATGCTAAGCATTAATCATGTATTCTTATTCTACTCCTAATNAGCATTAATCATGTATTCTTATTCTACTCCTAATATGAAAAATACCTTTAAAGAAGAGCTGTACAGATACATGGTCAACTTTTTATAGAAGAGGAATATAAAAAAACATTAACCTAAGACTTAAATGTGTGATTTACGNTATGAAAAATACCTTTAAAGAAGAGCTGTACAGATACATGGTCACCTTTTTATAGAAGAGGAATATAAAAAAAGATTAACCTAAGACTTAAATGTGTGATTTACGTACCAGTAAAAGCATTTTCAGACTTATAAATCAATCAGATTATTAACAGCTTTCACAAAGATGTATTTTCTTCATTATATATCAGAGCTTTGAAAAATACAATTTTGTAACCTGAAACAGCACCTATGCACTTTGAATTTCAATTATGTATAGTTTAGGTAAGCTAATGTTTTGTATTGCAGCCATTTGAGACTTACGGTTTCACCATCTTTTCTACAGGAAAAGAGGTGAAATTCAGTGTTTTGAAGACAGTAGCACATTGTTAGAAGTAAGTCAAGAGTCACAACTCAGTGTCTTTTCTAAGCTTATTCTATACCCTTAACCCAGTTATTTCTTCTATTCTGACAATGAAAGTTCAGGAAGCAATTAAACAATGGAAGGCATGTTATGAAGTATGGTCATGTATTGCACAAATAAAACAATATGTGACTGCACGAAAATGATTAGGAGGAAAAAGAAGCCATACACCAGCTGCAGAGGCTGATGTGTTGATACACATACTAAATGAGGGGCAACATATGGCACAGGTTGTGCTGCTTTTATGATGTGCAGAAGTACTTTATTCCCTAGTTCTCTTTTTTTCAAAACAAACTTCAAAATCAAAAGCTTAATGAACAGCCTTACCTTTTCAACATAAAGGAAATTTGCTGAACGGAAGTTTAAATAAAACTGAAAAGCTGTAACAGTTGTTTATTGCTATAAAATAACTTGCTCAACTCCTCTAATTCAATGTGTCATATGAATTGTGGTTAAATAACCATAGCTTATTTTGAAACACAAATTAATTATCTATTACAAGCATGCTATTGCTTATCTCTTTCAAAGTCTCATTAGTATGCAAATGACTCTAATTAGGTCACTGTCAGACAATATTTGTGTAGAGTCACTTTCCAAGGTTTAATATGATGGGTTTGGTTCCTAAATATTTATAAACAGTGCTCCTAAAATCAGCTTTACTTAATAGGGATCATTCTGAAAGTCTCATTAGTTCAGCGGAATTAATCTCAGACGACAAAAAGGAAAAAAGTATGATTTTCTTTTTTCTCCAGAGGATGATATCTTTCAGTTTCCACACAATGTATTAGCCGATTAGAGAAACAGTATTATATTTTTAATAGGAATTATACTTGGAAAAGTCTTGCTATATAAAACTGGATATGTTGTCTTTGATCTCTTGTTTTCCATGTATGCCTCGATAAAGAAGTGAAGACAAGAAATTGAAAATTTTATGCGTCATGAAGAAAGTCTGACACACTGAAAAATAGGTACTGCAGACAAGAAAGATCATGTTCAGTTGTGAATACATACTTATACATTTCATTAAAGTATATAACATTTAGGGTATGGCACTTTGATGACTTTTAAAATTCTTGTTCAAGAGCCAGGGATACAGAATAAAAATTACTTATGAATCAAAGAAAAAGAAAAAAGCCCCAGAAAATAGATTTTGGAAAGGTAAAACTTTGTAATAATACCTTGCAAAAACAAAAGCAGGCGTTTTCCCTGTCCTTCTGGGAAGAGGGGAGAAGGCAGAGGGCAGAGAGAAAGAGAACAAATTTTTTCAGGGAACACATCTCTGGGTATACCCTGGCAGAATAAAGCTGAAATTAATTTAGAAAAACATAATGTAAAAGAGAATTTTTCACCATCTGTAGAAATCCAATCTAATGCTTTGCATGCATACATTATAGGTATTTTTCAAAGTGATAGAACTGCTATCTCGATATCAGAATTTTTATTTAAAAATATGTAAGAAAAAAAAGAAATAACTGTAAATTCACTGCTATTATGTGAGGACTACTTAAAGGTCTTATTTCACATTCATTCTTCATTCAGTATCATTTAGGAAGAAAACCTTTCTTCCTATCCATTATATGGGCAGTTTCTTCATCCCCACAGATGAAGAAACATCTCATGATAGGATAAGGCACACAGATAGAGTATTTGTATTGAAACAGTATGCTGCTCAATTTCTCTTAATTTTTTTAGAAAACTTGAAGAAATTTAGTTGAAATTACCTTTGAAAGTTAGTATCATGGTAAAACAAAGCATGTAAAATACTATTGGAAGGTGAATATTTTTCTAGAGGAAGTTGCAAAACCTTAAATATAAGCTATAATTTGAAAGATCTTGCAGTATTAATCATAATGTTTTCTATGTAGACAATATAGTCATGTAAACACGAGATAGTTCCAGTTGTGTCATAATCTGTATGATAATGTCTTGTTTTTCAATAGTTTAATTTTCTTTTTAAGTATAGGTAGATAAAGAAAACCTTCAGGACCTTTCTGGTAAGCAGCAGAGTGGTTCCAATCACACGGGACAAACATCTGGCATTCCACTTTCCTCATGCCTCACAGTCTACACCAGCCTAGTGTTCATACTGAACACTATGTAAAACCTAACCAGGCAGAAGGAGGATGCAGGTACGCTGGCTGGCAACGGCCAAGGGCTCACCAAACCCAACAGTAAGGATGGGAAATGGGCAGCCTTTATCAGTGTCCAGGGGGAAAGAAACACACAAGAACAATTAGCTGTCTTCTTAGAAGCCACATCAAATATTACTGAACACATCAGATGAAAGCATGTTAGCTTTGAAGTATTTCATACAATGGCAGAAAGTCCTAGAAATTATTATTTACTGTTTTACTCTGAGAGGTCTGCCACTGATTATTAAGCACAGTGAAAACATTCTGTTTAGCTTGTTCACAGTCACATAACTGTGAAAGGTCATCTCTCTCTTTCTCTCCAAATAAGTAATGCTTTGGTGTTTCCCTAGTAGATGGATCTGTCCATTTGAAAACAAAACCAAAGTTTAGACAGCTAAGTGAGAATTTAGCAACATTGCCTTAGTTCCTTGTTCTTAAAAAAAATAGTTTGGACACTGTGAATGAACAGTCTGTCATTGAAATTAGGAGTCCAAAGGGAAGAGCTTAAAGGATTAACACCGAAAGAAATTTAATCTTAAAACCCTTCTTGACATCTTACATCAAGCCTCAAAAGACAGAATGAAAGATACAGGCAAAGAAACTATGAAGGAGATATGGACAACAGAACCACTTTACTTCATTGTTTTCTTTAACTAGACTGTCATCTCTTGATTTTTGTGCCAGGACAGTGAATACTTTTTAGTATATTACATGTCCATGAATTCTAGGAGACAGCAGCCTCTAATGATACATAGCATTTAAAAACATATATGTGATACTTCTACCAAATCTGTAGCCAGGATCTTCCCATAAAGTGAAAAGGAAAATTGTGAAAAATCAGCTACAGTTTTTGTCTGGTCCATCTGTTAGACACCTTTATATTTTTCCATACCATAAAGATGCTACAATTATGTTTTTCTAGTGTCAGTGTTTCTACATGTGAAAGGTACACATACATTGAAGAGGTTACCTGTTACTTCTACTACTACTTATTAACACCATATTTGAGATGAGGGTGTCCTAGTCATTTGTACTACTCATTAAATACTTCATGCTCTTTTAAAATTCCACCTTCTGTGAAATCTTGCTTAGGTTATGTGGTTTTAATTCAGATTTTACTTTTCAAGTTCTCTTTGCTTTCTGAATTATCCCAGTTTTCCTGGAGAGCCATTTTAGAAGTCGTCCAGTCCTCCTTTAGGCTAAAAATGAGGAAGTTAGCTGAAAATTTCTATAATTGCATCTTGGAAAATTGTAAGTAAGCTTTATACAAATCGTCATACAAGAACTCAATTCAAGATACAACAGATTTAACCTAATGGTTTTTTGCATTTTTTGTTCTTTTCCTTTCCCATGGTAGCATCTATTTTAGACTGCATTCCAGTCTAAACAGTCTAAGCATTATTGTGGGAATGAACAGTAATCTATCTATGTAGCTGTCTTTTTTTAGGACAAAAATAGGATTTAGAAAGATTATTAATCATTATTATAAACACGTCATTAAGTTTGGGGGTTTGCAAAGTTAGACAACACCCCATTTTTGCTATGACATGAAACCATGAAATATTTTTGTCTTTCATCTGAATGAAATGAGTCTCTAACCAGGATCTCATGCGATACTTGCAGTGTTGATTGCAGAAATAAATTTACATGCCCGAATTGTCTTCCTTTCTTTTACCATTTCTTTCTTTATTTTACCCCTCCTTCCCACCCCTCCCCCTACCTTCTTTCCTACTTTCCTTCTTGAGATACTTTCACAGAACATAGTGTTTCTCTTTTGGGACTTGTGAAAAAGCTTTAGGAATGTTGAAATACTTTCCAATTCTCCCAAAACAGTATTTTAATAGAACAGTCTCATTTATTAAAAGAAGCAATCCGAAGACATAGCCCAGTGCCTACTGAATTGTTCATTTACAAATTAAACAGAACCTTCTCAGAAGTTTTGGTCATACCTGTCATTATAATATTACTCCTCGTAGCAGTGGTGATATTGTGGATTTTACTGTATTAATCATAACGATTGTATGTTAGCTCTGTGTGTTACCATTTAGTTGTTCAGTGTTTTCTTCCACAAAATATTTACCATATGGGAACTCTGCAAAAGGTCACAAAGCACCCTAAATTTATATCCATTACATTTTCTTTTTCTCATATAATTTCAGCATTTACTCAGAGTGAATTTACTTGGAGAACAACTGTACTGAGCAACAATGAGTATAAACTGTCAATGTTAAATCAAGACAGTGTGACACACTTCATATTTCACTTGGAACTTGCTCCTGAAGGAGGGGAGAGGAACAATACACAGGAGGAAGAGTATGTGAGTGCATAGAAATAAGGATGTGGGTTTGAAGGTGTAACAAACTCTTTACAAAATCTGTGACTCTCCAATCCGCTCTAAATGTTAAGAAATAAAAAAATAATACATCTTTCTCTTCAATGCCTTCTGTTTAAACTTTTCATAAAGCAATTATACTAATAAGTACAATGCAAACAGGTAATCTCTTTCTACTGAGGGCACTAAGAAAATTTTATTTTCGTAATACACAGTTCCTTCAAAGTTAAGCAGAATTGGCCATGCTGATTTTCTCCATTTTGGCTCCTCGAAAACCTCTGTTTCTGCTTCTTGCACATTTTTGTGTCACTTTTTGCTTGGAGACTCTAAAGGGCTGCACTGCAACTCTTTATTCAATATGCCTGGATGAAAAAAAATCAGTTTACAGTTCAGGGCACAAAGGACAGTTTGTTTAGTTGAGAAATCCTCAGCAGCTATTGTTTCTAATCAGAGGGATGGTATTGCTTAATGTATAGATTTGTAATATACAGTATCACCAGTTATAGACTGGTATATTTATAAAATTTCATTTAGTTTAAAATAATCAAGATTCATTCAATATGATTAATGTAGAAGACTACTATGCAGCTATAGACTGGCTTCTGTCTTTGAAAAAAGAATTCTTATTACCCTGAAATTTAACTACAAGGAGATTTTCTGTAGCTAGTTGACTCACCTGTGCAGATTGCCTTACTTGTTCTTTCAAAAATAAATAAATATCCTCACTTTCCCTCTTTCTAAAAGCTATCTTCCTGTATACTTGCCTGACTGCTTTACACTAGATAATGAACTCACCACGAGATGTCAACATGCTTTTGAACTGTTCCATTGTTCACATGTGTTACACAGATCCCACATGTCATATTGAGCATTACTTACATTAACTTGCTGCCTGTCCATTAGGCATTTAGCTCAGAGTTGTTACTCAACCAAAGCCAGGTTTAGATACATCTTATATGAGCAAAAGGAGAACAGACAAGGAAAAATGTGCCATTTCACTTTCAAAACTTGTTTTTACTGGTGCAAATTAATTCACTACAAAAAAAGATCTTAGTTGTTGAGAAAAATGCATGTAACAGCAGGTATTAACACCTGCAAACATTCCTATGCACATGAAAAACAGATCTGGAAATTGATTACAAATGAGAAAAAGCAGCAGCATTTTATATATTAGCCATGAAAATATTTTGTATTTCTTTGTAAGTAATTTTATTGTCATGTTTTTAAATTGTTTTATAATTAAATTCATTTTGAAGGAAAACACATTCCTTTCTAAGATTGTTAATATATGTGGAGTACAAGAGTGTGTTGTGGTATACAATTGCACAATATAGACTAACTAATTTTAGAACACAATATGCACCTAAATTTTAGTGACCTTTTGAGAGACTGATTTCTTGTATTCAATTGCTAGTCAGTGAAGAACAGTAGAAGCTGCAGAAAGCCTCCAGCAGGAGACAGTATCTGTGTATATCAGGTCTCTCTTCATAAGAGCTAGGCTAGAAGCATTTTGGTTTGGCTTGCTCAGACTATCTGTTACAAAACCATGGCTTGCCTTCAGTATTCATCATCATCCCTGCTCTCTTTACCAGAAAAAAAGTGCTTGGCTTGGCTTGGCTTGGGGGAATGCTCCTCTTTTTATCCCCTTGCCTTGGGTTCACAAATGTTTCCTGAAAAAGCTATTTTGGGGATGCTATGTCAGAGAAGGACAAAAATGCCTTTCTGAGTCACATATTTTATCTGGTAATGGAGAGTCAACACTTAGCTTCCATACACAAAACAAAACAACATACAATACATATATTGCTACAGCATGTTTCATACAAGAGAGACCAGGAAAAAAAAATAATAAAATTTGTGAATAATTTGTACTACTGAGGGCTTTTATTTGGAATTTCTTTACATTTGTGTATGATGCTAAATGCCTTCCCTTCTTTGAGCTTCATGGAGGAGAACTCGAAGACAACTATAAAAACATCTTAAAAATTATAGCTTATATACTTTTCAGTACATAAAAATGTCACATCTTTAAAGTTCATTATATGGCAGGGGGGTTGGAACTGGATAATCTTCAAGGTCCCTTCCAACCCAAACCATTCTGTGATTCCATCGCTAGTCCTCTGGGGCTAGAAGTGAGAACTGGTTCTTATTTGGAAAATGTTTCTTCTGCTACAGTCATATAGCTCCCTGTAGCTTGGAAAATCTAAAATGTCTTCTTGAATATACTGTACCCAGGTTTTTATAGGACTTTTGGAAAAAAAAAACCACCAACAAACCAAAACCCAAACGATACTAAAGCATTATAATGCATGTTTAAAAACTAAATAAAGTATGGGTTACAGTTATCTGCTTCTGTGCAAAGTGTCATAAAACTCTACCATTCTGATTTTGTTGTCTTTTATATCCATTTTGCATTCTTGCAACAGTACATGAGTGATACAGAGCAGTGTAGAAGTAAGTACTAGTGTCTGAACATGAGAATTTAGGATTTGATCCAGATTTTGTGGAAGTCAAGAACTGTTATTCTGGAAAAGGGGAAGAGAAATATTCCATAACTAAATCACAGCTTGAAAAAAAAATGTTTGAAATTGATACCAAAAGAAAAAGGAATATTAAATGATGGATGTATAGGGAAGTAAAAGCAACTGAATCAAAATAAGAAAAAGAACTAGATAAAGCTAAATATTAGGTAAAATAAACTCAGGATGAGCTCTATTTCCCCAAGGAACAAAATCTCAGTGATAATTCATGAATGCATCCAAATCAAGTGTACATAGTAGGGTTATCTAAATTATGGATCAATTCTTCAATAGCAGTAAAATGAGTCAATGGTTTAATAGATATTTGCCATCACCAATTTTTATACTATGAAAAGTCAGTTAAGTAATGGAACCATTTTTCATCATGAAATAACCTTTATGTTACTTTATTGTTCAGTGCTCTCTTGGGGAAATACTCTTTGCAGTGTGTTAGGAGGGCTGATGGCATGCAGTAGAGCAATACATATCTTGTGACTTACCAAAATTATATTAAATATCAGAACTCATATTACAAGTTTAAGTCTCTTGTCTATTCTACCACTTCACCTCCTGCCTTTTGTGGTTGCCTTGATATTTCTGAAGGTTTTGTATTGAAGATGTGGTTTCCTACTATTTGCTTCTTATTCTGTTTTTTATCCGGCTGCCCTTTGAAAGGTGACCCTCCCACTGAACATGGAAACTGTACCATCTGGCTGAGAAAAGGCAAGGACTTTTGATCTCTAACAGAAACCACTGAAGCTATAAAACCAATCAAAACCAAAAACCCAACACAAATAAAAGTAAAACTGTGGACTTAAGCATTAATCATTAATTATGCAGCGATAATAATAGTGATAATTGAGAAAAGGAAAAGAAAGACAGCAGTTAATAAAGAGAAGAAAATGAAACCAGCATTCAAATTCAGTAACCCAGAATAATCCATGATCAATAACAATAAAGATTATTATGACATGGTTTTAAAAATCTTGTATTACTACTAAAATTTTTAAGTTTTTGTTTTAGATGAGTTTAATAGGAGTAGAATAATTGTGATGAAATTGCATTTTGGGACAGGCTTCTTAGTGAAGAAAGATGAAAGTTTTTGTATAAATAAATCTGATTTTAATAGCTACATATCATTAAGAAACACGGTTTTGAGTTAAGAAAGTAATAGAGTTAAGCACTCTTAATATACTTCATAAAACTTCTAGGCTGATCTTATATGCATACAAGTATAGGTATTTGATATGTAATTTAGTATGTGAATATATATACATATTTACATGTAAAGAAATTCTGGTCAGATGAACTATTAATAGCAAACTTCTGTATATGTGTTTTCCTTGCTTTCTGTTTGATTTGTACAAATTTGTGGTTTTTTTTTCATAACAGTCTGACAAACGGTCTTAATTGTATACTTCCACTTTCATAATCCTTTACTTTAATTGATAGGTTTTTGATCATTTAGCCCTGCTACACCCTGATTAGATGAGTTGTTTTTTTCAAGGTGAAGGGAGGAGGACCTACTAAATTAGCCACTACATTCTTTCAATGAAAAGATATTCCTCTTCAGTTGTTTAAAAAATGATAACTACAAAAAGATGATTCACAAAGCTGACTCAGAGAATCAAATCTTTCACCCACTTACAATGTATACGTAGATGCGTGGACAGTCTGCACACTAAGTAGCCACAATTTTTAGTGGAAAATCCTGCTTCTGCTGTCACAAAGTTCTCTAGGAGTTTCACGGACCGCATCAAAAAAGGACAAAAGTAGTATTATGTCAATAGGAACCACTCTTCAAAAATTATCTGCAAGTACCTGGGTATGCTGAACACTTCCTTTGTCATTACTTTTCACAAATAATGTCCATAAGCTCTACTTTGATTCTTGTGCTATCCATTAAACTTTACCAGATTCTGTAGGGTTATATTTTACCTGTGCAACTCTGCAAAATGCTTTTCGTACCCCATGACCCCTGTAAAGTAGGGACTATTTACAGAAGCTGCACACAGCAGTTCAGAGTTGTTACATTTCACCGTTTGACAGCTATTTATATTCTGTTCATGCAAATAGATAGAGAGAGTTGTGTGGGAGTTTTAAAGAAAAATTATGAAAGCCTGAGAAACATAAGTGAATCAGCTGGTGGTTGGTTGGTTTTTAAAGATGGCATTACATATTTACCCAAATTCTACACACATAGAATATAAACTACTGACTCAATGTATAAAAATGATAAATCTTTCCACTAGAATGTGTATCTCTCACCACAGCTATATGGTTATCTAAAGTGGTGGTACATTCTTCCTGAGATGGAGTAATCAGATCTGAACTAATTTAAACAAATTTGACCTTGAAAAGTGTAAAGTCCATTTATCCTATGGTGTGAATGAAGCATATTTAGTTTAAGTAAGTTGACAGATGCATATAGATTATTTTCAGAGACAGAAGTCCTGGCTGTGCTGAAGTCAGTGTAAAATTCAGTGACTTCTGTGGAGCCAGGATTTTGTCCAAAATGTTGGAAGCAACTGGGCTGGTGACAGCCAGCTCTCTGATGCGCTTGTGTGGATTTGCAAGTGTGTTTGATTTCAGTCGCCTTTGTAGTACCATAACTAATCTTTCACCAACTCAGTTAACATTCCTTTGCTAAACAATGTCTGCAGCAATAATTATAAAGGAGCCTCTTCTTTGACATGGAGGAGAACAGTGCTCAAAGTATACTCCAATAGCTAATTAGATACCTCTTTTTCTCCAACAAGTATCTCCCCTTCCCTGTCTCAAAAGAATTAAAAGCAATCCAGCACCACAGAAAATAACAGGGAGATATGATTCAGTTCATCTTGTCAAGCTACAGCTTTTAATGATGGGCAGATTGTCCTGGGGTTTCTTTCATGTGTGATGTAACAGCAAAATATATTTTAGCAGTAATTTCTAACTGAGAACAAGATTCTGCTGTGTCTGACATCCAACCAGCCATGAAGGGAGCTAAATACAGTGGCTGCCCTGGAGACAATCCAGCAGCCACCCCACATGAGAGCAGTATATAACAGATGGGACTAGGATGACTGATTTAATTAGAATATTTTAATAGAAGAATGGAGAAACATTGCACAGCTCTATCAGTTAGTGAAAAACTCCATTAAATTCCCCAAATTAATTGTTCCATAGGGAGAATATGTCAAATAAAGCATATCTCACCGTAATCTCTCTCTTTTTTCTCTATTTCTTTCTCTCCACATGTCCTGTCCTGTCCCCCATCCCCTGCTCCCCCCTCCCTTTTTTTTTTTTTCTTTTGCTCATTTGGGGAAATTCCAGATGATCATCATGGAAAAGAATCTGTTACATTCCATTTTTAATACATCTAAAACTCTAAAAGACAAACAAGCATTTGAATATACTCAAACATTTCTGTAGATCTATTAATTAAAATGCTGAATGGGTTAAAACATTTGAATTTATCTGATACCTTCAGTTCCAAAGATTTTCTATTGTAGAAATATCTTTCCTAATCATAAATTCAGAAAAAGAACCCCACCTGCTAGCGACAAATTATTTGTTGTATTTCATATAAGATATAACCTTTGTCCAAAACAAAATTAATTGTTTGGGGGTTTGGGAAGTGTTGTTTTTTTTTTTTAACAGACAATAGGTTGTACCATGTATTTGAATTGCCTGCTAGGATCAGGTGAATTAAATTAAATGGATTTTTGTTTAAGCTTTTTTTTTTAAGAAATGTTAAAAGAATTTAATGTGAAAACCTTTAAATTTTCCCAGTAATATCTCATTATATCGTCACAGGTCAGAGAAGTCTGTAAACTATATTTCCAGTTCTTAATAGAATCTGCATTATATGATTTTAGCCATATAATTATTTCATCTTTGAGTTTGAAAAAATGTTATATCTTAGGAAAGATAGCAAGCTTACTGATGATAATGAAAAAATGACATAGCAAAAAGCCTAACAACACAGTGCTTAATGGTAATTCAGTTGTTGGAATACTGGAATTTGTGTCAATTAACCATGACAGAATCTCCTATTCCGTAACTACTTGAGTGAAAAGAAGAAGAACATAGAGCACAAGAAGAGAATCTCAGTATTATTTTGTGGGATCTTCCTATTAAATCAAATTATACAGGGCTGGAAACTTATTGAACAAATATTTAAAGAAGACAAACAAAATACTTAAGAATAACCTTCATCATCATCATCAGAAATGGGGACAGAATTTTTAATTTAAAGAAAGGACTTCATTGTTTACAGTGATTCATCTGCACAGGTCATATTTTTATCTTTCCTATTGGAAAATAAAAATGTTACATTACTTGAATGTGAAATTTAGCAAATCCAGATTTTTTAAAGAAAATAAGGACAACGTGAGTTTTTTTGCATATGCTACCCAGACATTTTCATTTTCATGACAATTTGACTGAAACAACTGTCTTCAAGTCACTTTTATTTTTTCTGGAAGATTTTTATACAAGAATTTAATTCCATAGTTTTGAAGAATTTCATTCCACAGTTTTGTATATTTTTAGTCACATTATTCTTTCTTAGCCTTCAAGAATGGTCCACAAAAGCACATAGTCACCCCCCATTCAGGAGTAGCTCATAACTGATCTTAAATTTGTTGGTTTCTACAGAATATTTGGAAGGATACTTATTAAAAAAAGGGAAAAGACACACATTTCTTCCTGTTATGTGGGCTTTCAATTTAAGCTCCTACATTTTTCATTGTTGAATGATTCAATGTGACATATACTACTATAGTTTCTCTTTTCTGTAGTCACTGAATATTTCAGCAACAGCCTAGATCAGAATCCTACAGAGCTTGAAACTTGCACCTCCTCAATGTCATTCTGACATTGAGTGTCCCAGTGAAGAAATTAACATAACACGCCGAATACAGTTATGGTTCATGCATGGTACTGGTATGCCTCAGTCAGAACAACAGTTCAGGTTAGAATTTACAACTTCCGATATATCACTAAATCCAAGTGGTTCCTTAAATTCTCTAAGTTTTGTGAAGGAATTATCTTTGCTTTAGTTATAGATTAGTCACACCATGTTCTGGCTTTTATTGTGCATACTGAAGATCAACAGTACCATCCCTTCTCTGGCTGCAGTAAGGTCGCTTTTTAAATTTGCTACAGCCACTGAACACGGGTCCTTTAGTGTTTCGGGGTATACTGTTCACCTTCAGAGAGAGAATTTCCTCTTCATATACCTATTACTTTAGGATTAATTTGTTGATGCCTGCATGCTAGTGCATTTGGAAAGCAAACAATCCTCTAAGTTTAAGGAGAATAGGGGGATACCAAAATGTTAGTATAAGCTAAATAAATTGATCTTCAGAAAATGTGGAAGTAATTGTTATTTAGGTCAGGTAAAAAGGGCCCCTGAAGAACTGTCAAACACACATGGTGGGTGAGAAATGATAACATGAAGGGTGATATTAGTTGACTAATAAGTCAGCTTCTTGCTTGGAGTTAATTTTTGATTAACACTTCAACTTCATCTGTTATTATAATGTTTAGGAAGATTTAAAACCTAAAAAATACAGAATAATCTATGAAAGATAAGTGCATTTCATCACAGATTTGAAACTAGAGCTATCATGTGATTAAGAAAACATCCATGCAGGCTTCTGCAAACATTGATCAGCTATGGTCTAGATCATGTTCCTTCTCTACTTTTCCATTAGTTTAGAAATCTTGTCGTTTGAAGATTTGAAGGGAAAGGAAGGGAGGAAGAAATGAGAAGAAAGGGATTTTTTTGGTTTTGTTTGACTTTGGGGGATTTTAATGTCTATAGAGAAGAATAAGGGTCACAACTGTGATTACAGATTTTGGATACTCTGAAAATGAGAATAACTAATAAAGCTAAAATTTTGCTACGATGTGTATATAATTTTACTAATTGCTCTGTTACCGATGACAATCAGTATCTCACTTGGACTATATTATTTATGAAGATTTTTGTCTTCCTTTGTGTATTGAATTATGTTTGCATTACAATGTTTTTATATACTTGAATTAATGTATTTCTGATTCAAAATAATTTTTTTTTTCGGTTTTGAAATTAAAGTAAAATGTGGTTGAACTGTGAAAATCTGAGGAATGAAACAATGCCAATTTCATGAAACAAAAGACTAGACTGTGGTTTTCTATCAACTCAGTAACTGTCTGTCTTATCGGTGATTTTTCAGTTGTTGCTCTTGTTCTGATTAACTGAAACTAGGAAGAAATCTGAAACATTTTCCTCAAATTGTACAAAACCACCTGATATTTTAAAAGTGAAATAAGACAAGTCGTATTTTATATATAAGACTATCTTTACATTGAACGTATAAGTGAATCTACACTAAATATTTCAAATATCTCTTATGATTACAAAAATTAGTCACCGGTAAGCAGGAACATATGTTGGATGGAACCTTCAAGGCATTAGATGGTGAAGTTTGATATTTGATATTAGCATAAAATCACAGGATCATTCAGGTGGGAAGGGACATTTGGAGGTCTCCCGTCCAACCTTGTGCACAAACAGGATCATCTGTGAGATCAAATCAGGTTGCTCAGGGCTTTTTTGAGACATATAATGAGAAACTCTTGGGATGGAGACTTCCCATCCTCTATGGACAGATCTTTTCCACTGCCTGACTTTTCTCATGGTCACAAAACTTTTTGTCGTATTGTCTGAACCTCTCTTGCTTCATCTTATGTCCATTGTATCTTGTGTAGTCCTCCATGCCCTAATTCATGCTCCACTGTGAAAAGCACAGCTCTGTTCTCCTTGTTCAGGGGCTCTTAGGTGCTCCTGAAGCCATTTCTGCCCCAGGTTGGACAAGTCCCTCTCCCCCCGTCTCTCCTTACAGTGCGATTATTCCAGCCCTGACTGTCTTTGTGGCATCTGCTGAACTTGCTGCAGTTTATCAAGTCCTTCCTGTATTAGAAGGCTCCAACATGTTAAGACGTGATTTTAACGGGAGCAGAGTAGAAGGAGTTAATCAGTCTTTTGATATCCTGATAATACAGTCCCAGATGCTGTTGGCCTTCTTTGCTGCTAGGGCACACTTCTGGCTCACGTTCAATTTGCCATCAACCAAAGCCTCTGACTCCTTTTCCACCTAGCTGCACCCCAGCCAGTGTATCCCCAGCCTCTATTGCTGAAAGTGTTTTTTCCTTCCCAGGTGTAGGTCTTTGTTGAGTTTCATAAGGTTCCTGTTGGTCCATTCCTTCTGTCTGCTTAAGTCCCTCTGGATAACATCCCCGTCCTTGAGCACATCGACTTATCCGCCTGAATTTGGTGTGATTCACAAACTTGATTAGTGTACTCTTTTCACCTCCNTGTCCTTGAGCACATCGACTTATCCCCCCGAATTTGGTGTGATTCACAAACTTGATTAGTGTACTCTGTTCATTTAGGTCATTGATAAAGATGTTGTACAGTACAAGTGCTAATGTAGACCTCTGTAGTATGCTACTTGTTAATTGCCTCTAGGTACAATGTGATGGATTAACCATGTGACTCCATCCATCCAAACATTTTTCCTATATGGTCATCCATGCATCCAGACAGCAATGTCCCAACTTGGATACAAGAATATTGTGGGAGACAGTGTCAAAATTCTTGCCCTCCATACTTT
>RSEF01000001.1:167466038-167481275 GCA_003993805.1 Himantopus leucocephalus | reverse complement strand
AAACTGATGTTAGTATACAGAATAGGAATTTTCACAGAGCAGTTCAAGATTGTAGGTGAATTCACAAATAAGATCTCAGCAAGGCAAACCCAGACTTGCTATAGGTGTTTTGAATCTGTATTCAAACCAAACCCCTGAAAGGCTGAGATTCTCTCATTCCTAATAACCACACAGGTTTACAAAAAAAAGTAATAATTGTTTCAACTGAATAATTACAATAAATTCAGGCAGTTAACTTAGCTGCTGCATTTAACAGACCTCAGTGAAAACAGCCCAGCTTGCACTTTTTTTGAGAGCCAAAAATAATTATGTGTTCTGTAACAGTATAATAGTTACCGTGTAATTACGTGAAACTGGAGAATGTATTTGATATTTATGTACCATAATTTAAAAGCACTGACAATAGTACTAATGACTGAATAAAATAAACCCGCACAGCCATGGCAACCTGTTCTAACACATAGCAGTTTAGAGATGATACTGTGAGGAAAGAAGAAGGCACAGCACATGTTGTTTTCTTGCCTTTTTTTTTTTTTTTTTTTGAGATAGTACTTGCTGTTAAAAACATACTTCCTTTGCTCATTAAAAAGCAGAAAAGTCTATAAAACAAAAACAAGCCTTCCTCCTGACTGGATGAGTTACATCTGAAGCTAAATATAAATCATCCTTTAAGAAAGATGGTCAGCACGTGTCTTTTGAGCAGCATGTGGCTCTTAAGCAGTTCCAGTGTCTCCCCATGCTGGGAGTGCACCATGTGTCCGGCAGGAAGGATGCTGAAAAATCACAGCCTCCAGCTGCGGAAGGAAGCGAGTCAGCCAGCACTGCGGAGGTCAGTGTTGCGCCATCACCCCAGGCTGCAAATGCATGCTTTTCCAGCCCCAACCCACATGGTACTGAGGTCATTTTGGGTACCAAAACCAGACCTCATCACCTGAGCTTTCCCTTGGCATCTCTCTCCAAACTGGATGGTACATATCTGGTGATTGTCAGCCTGATGATCATAACAAAACCTGAAAAGCACTGGAATCAGAAAATAAAATCTCCCCTTGTATGATTTTGCATTGCATTCATAAGAATAATTTGCTTTTCCAATTACAGCTGAAAGTAGTGACAGTGCTAACACTACAGCACAGAGCTTTTTCCACGTTATTAAGAGAGCTTTCCTTGAAAAGAGATTAAGGGACTTGTTTTCTGTATTTCTCATGTTAGTCAGAAAACAGCTGCTCATGCCTGCAACACAAACAACTTTGAGAAAATATCACAGAGATTTTCTTCTGCTGTTTTATATGTAAGTTTAATAGCAGTAATTCCTAAACGCTTTTGTTTCGGTTTGCAATAAATGACCAGTACTACTGTAATTAAAAAAATAATTTTTGTCTATGACTTCTGAAAGGTATGAATACATAAAATATTTTACAAGGCTTTTAAATGCTTGATGGTAGAGATTCAGCATGGTCTATTCTCATGCTGGATGGCCAGGAACAAGAGGCTTCTTTTATTGTTCCCTGTAAATCCAGTGAAATGGAACCAATTGAAATATTGTGCACAGAGTCACAGACACAGGATAATAGTGCTTTTCTGAATAGCAAGAACACAACAAAGTGCATCTCAAGAGCTTTGTTTGTATGGAGCAGACCTCTCTTCAGAATGGACTGTCTGAAGAGGCTTTGCTTAATGCACTGTTTAATGGCACGGCTCTTCAAGCTCTCCCCACTCCATTATGACATGTGCACTATTGCTCCTTGGCTATGAGAACAGAAGCAAAACAACAGGAAAAAAGGCTGTGGTTTACTTAACCCAAATGACTTCCTCTCATTTTCCAAAATGTACAAGTATCTAACAATGGAAAATATTAGACCAGATCAACATTCACAACATATGAACTTATAAGCATGGGGGTAGTGTAGGGGGAAAGGCCTTCTACACATTAAAGACTTGTCTATGTGGTGGAAATGATAGGTTTTTCACTGGAAATTGAAATCACAGAAACCTTGTGATTGTGATGCTGTGTGTGAGGTATAAATGGTGAAGTAATGACAAATCTTCTGTTACAGCTGTGCAGCCTGAATGCATAAATAAGGCACAAATTTGATATAATAATCCTTCTACAGCAATTTGTACTCCTTTTATTTGTATGAACTGTGTTCTTGAACGACTTAGCAGAACTTGAGAGTGTAAATACCTCTAATAATTATATGTGGGCACTGCTTATGTAAGCATACATTTTAGCCAGCATTACACATTATATGGTATAGTGATGTGGTGAACACCACTAATTACATAAAAATGCTTGTCATCTATGAAGTACTGTTTTTGATTTCGAAAAAGAATGACCAGGTCACAAGGCGAAGGAGATGTAGAGAAACATTGCTGTAAGAGGGAACTGTGCTTTGCTTCAAAACAGTCCATCTGTTTTCACAAAGAAATCAGACTGTGTTAGGGCATATGCATGTGAATTCTTTATGAAGTCCAGTATGTAATGCGTTGAATCCTGAAGGCTTAATTATAAATTGTTGCAAAGAACACTTGCAGTAGTTAGGATTGGGATTCCAGTCTAATCCTAATGGGGATACTATAGCAACTAGACAATTGCTTCCTCTTTCTAGCAGAAAGAAAAGAATAGATAAAAAATAAAAGACAAAAGATTAAAGACAAAAGAACAGAACATACCGTACTAGTGCCATCTGATTAAATGTAATTGACTGTTAAGTCTAACTGATCAGAAAGTTGGGATCATGGAACAGTCAGAGCAATATATTGCTTTTCAAAATACTCAAGATCATTAATCTAGAAGTGCACTTTTATCTTCCACTGCAAAAGATTGGTAGTATTCTTAATTAAATAATTACCCCTTAACATGTACATTCAGATTACATTCAAGAAAAACCTCAGACGAACAAATTTGATGTAAAAGTCTTCCAAATAGTCATGTGTGATGGCTTACTTGTTATGTAAAATGAATTTTCTGACTTTTTCCATTATTATTTATCATCTGAATAATCAAGAAAGTATATTTCGACACAGTATATGGGAAAATCACTATCCATTTTTTCTTACACAAATTAAGGCGCTCATACCATTTAGTGCGTCTCCTACATGACCAGGACTACTGAAGCCGAGAGAGAAATTGGATTTCATACCATTCATTGGCCACGGTTAACAGTTTATGCATCACTTTTCTGTACTCCAAGGTATGCATTACTCATCATCTCTCGACAGTCAACAGAGAGAAGTAGCTGCCATCACACATTAGGCAGTATCAGGTTCAGTAAGTGGTCTGAGTAATTGAGACAATGACACCCCCTCTCCACTAGTGGTGCAAGGAGCTGGGGACTGCAAGCTCTGGATCAACTGCTCCTTTGTCTTTCCAGTTGTTTTCTTCTCACCTCTCCATCCCATACACAGACTTCTTGCCTTCACACTTAAAATTGCACACACTTATAATTGCATTCCTCCCTCTTGATGCTTGTCGTCTCTAGCTTCTTCTTTTGTGTCCTTTCTCCCACTTGCTCTTCCTTATGATACCTACAGTTCAGCATAATCTAGCCTAGTCCTCTACACCGCCTCTTCACACAATATCTCTACACCAGTAGAGCTTCAATTCAGGTTAAAATGTTTCCACTTGTTACTTATTCAGACTGTTGATAGCTAAACTTCCTGCAAATGAAATACTAGGGAAAATGTTTGTGTGTACATATTTCTTTCTATTTACTTATGTAGCAATCTGAATACCACATTAATTACTTTTATAAAAAGAACTTAGAGTACAATATAATAAAAAGATAAAACTTAAGAGTAACCCACCCTGAACAGAGATTCACCTTATCCCTAGTGCATAACATCATAATAGAGAAAATTGAGAACTGAGTTTAAGAAGCCAGAAGAATGCAAACTTAAAACACACCATAATATGTTTGACTCCCTATAACAGGTATTTGTGTCTGAAGGACCTTCTTTTGGATGCCTTCATTTATTCATTTCAGGGTTTTGTAAAGTGCTTCACACACAAGTTTTTTATACAGCCTTGTACGTTAAAAAAAGTCATTGACATTTCAAAGAAAATATTCAATTTGCACAAATGTCTTCTGTTTCCATTGTACTTAGACACACATGGCGCACACAGATTTTTGGAGCACATATCTATTATTTCAAATATAGTTAGTGTTTATTAGTTGCTCAAAAAATAAAATTTGTGTATGAAGTAGCATACAGAAGTAATATTTTTAACTTTAAATTAATGACAAAGAATGCTGGCAATTTTCCTGGTTTTGTATGCATTTATGCATACAAAACAAACCTGAGACCTAAAAGAATAATATGTACATTAATAGCTGATATCAAATTTATTACACAGCTCGACTAAATCCTCTACTCACCTTTTGTTAACAGACCAAAAAATAAGGATTAGGCATAGAACAGGAAAAATACCTGCAATACTTTAATTGAAAAGGAATGATTTTTTCTTCTGTATATATTCAGAGTTTTCTTTCCAATTTTAAATTTTTAGTTTATTTGTGATTGCTTTTACAGTATGGTCCAGGGTTTTAAAACAGTAACATATTAGGAAGGAGTTCTTAAACTGAGCTGTCATCCTTGCTGTTGTTCCCTAGCCTCAGCCTTGTATTCTTCTCTGTCTTACAATTCCCAAGCTACTTCTGCCACCCTTCTTCTGGCTCTTTTTTTGGCCAGAGCTGCTAACTTCAAAAGAAAATCATAATAAACCGATTTTCACTTTTATTTTTTAATCCAGGATTAGTAGGCTGCATTGACAATTAAGAGCTGTTGGTATTCTTTCTCTTCTAATTTGTGGGTACTCTCCTGTTGGGTCTATTATCTTCTCAGCCTTTGTTTTACTACTTAATACTGTTAGCAAATGTCAGTGTTCATCAGTATCACAGTTTGTTTTACGGCAGGAAATGCTTTCAGCTGACTAGAAATGATAGGTGAAATGCCATTAGATAAACAGTGTTAAGCACTGAGACTCAGTTCTTCAGGATCATGTTTTTATGATTATTTTATAGCTCCCAAAGGATTACCCTTTTCTGACAGACAGAAAAAGTGAAAATTTTAATACACTGTTACGACCCATCTTCCCAGGACTTGCCTCACATTATCTCCCAAAGGAGAGAGAGGGCAGAGTGAAAAAAAAGACTATTCCACAATCCATCTAACTACCTACAGACAAATTTTCTACTGCTCTTGAACTTGGTAAAGCTTCTACAGCAAATGTACTGGTAGGAATAAGACATCGTCAGTTGTGTATAGTGTGTGCCGTACCACGTGTCCCAACCTAAGAGTGTCATAGAAAGTGAAGGGAAGGCAAGACAAGTGAAAGAAAAGGGAAGAGGGAAGGGAAAAGACAATGGGGAAAGGAAAGAAGAAAGGGGAAAGGGCAGGCAAAAAGAAGAGAAATACATTAATATATGTGTCTCACTCTGTTGTTCGGTTGATATGGCTGAATTTAGATACAAAACGAAATGTTCATAGAAGAGCTGAATACGGGAAAAGATAACACTTCAAGTGGTGGGAAAGAGGTCTGATAAGAGGGATAATGTAATTTACAGAATGCTCATGTGTCCTATGAAGATAATCTTAAATTTGTGTGGGGTGTGGAAGCATGAGCACTGAATATGTACATTGGGCAGATAGAGAGAAGAACAGGAAGTGGGACATTATTTAGGATTACAGGAACACATTTAGGGTAAGAGAAGGACCAGTTGTAGCTTTCCCTTCTGTTAATATTTTTGTCTCTAGAGTTAACCAGGTAAAATGAGAAGGTTCCATCTTCTAGCAATGTGGGCACTGGTAATTAATGAACATTCTCAGCAATGGAAGATCTTGGTGTCCCCTACATTTTCCTGTTAAAAACTGGTCAAAGACTTAATTTCAGTCAGAGTTTCTTCAACTGTAGGGTACTAAATATGGCTAATTAAGGTTACAAATTTAGATTCACAACAGTAAACAGCAGTTCCTCCTTACAGCCTGAGGTTAGATGTCACTCTATTTAAATCATGTGACTTAAATCACAGCCTTCCCATTAGTTTATACCACAACAGCTAAGTATTTAACTGTATGATTACTTTTGTGAATTGCATTCATCAATAACTCATTTTCTCTAGCCACAGTATGTGAAAATAAGAAGTTATCCTTTGTAGATTTTATTCTGAGTGAATATAGATTTAGATTAGTAAAAAACAGGATGCAAAAGACTGAAGGAAATGCTCTCAACTCATAGAAGTTTAGAACAAAGCTAATTGTCTATTTAAAATAGTAGTCAAGTGTTAAGAATTATATTGGGCATTGCAGTATTAATTATAAAAATAGTAGATAAAAATGAAGATTGAAGATGGATAAATGCTTACTTGTAACTTACAACAAATGCAAACAGTTCTAAATGCTGCAGCTATTTCACAGCAAGAATTTTTTTGCCACCTTATACCAAAGTGGTAGTGAATGTCAAGCTAGTTAATCACAGCCTTTTTTTCTAAATTCTAACCTTTTTCTGCAGCTTTCCTCTCTACACTGCCTCAATCTCCATTAAAGCTATACAGGCTGCTCAAAAGGTAGAGCTTGCTAAAAGCACTCATGGGAGGACCAACGCGTAAAATGCTTGTAACAGTTCATTATTTTCAGGAGTAAGTACAACCAGCATTGTGAGAATATTTTAAATAAGCAGTGAATAGACAATACAAACCAATACACGCTGGTCTTAATGTATCTGGAAGGATTTTTATTTTTAATGACTATTTTACTATGTTTTGGTTGACTCGATTGCAAACTCTTCTAATATGTGCACACTTGTAACCTGGTTTCTAACACAAAGCAGTAGGGAAAATAATTTGATAGAAAAAAAATCAAGAAGTAAATATCCAGAATCATATTGTGCACACAGAACTGTGCACCGTACCAGTCAAAGTGAATAAATCAAATCAGTTAATGGAATCAGTTACCGTGTATTATGCTTTTTTATTGCTTGTTTGGGCGGGGGGGTGGGGGGTGTTGGTGTTTTTTTGTGGTGGGTTTTTTTCCTCAAAAAGGCTATGCAAAGTCAGTCATCTGCCCATTGAATGGTATCTACTGATGAGAATTACCTTATTGACTCAAAATCTCCTTTTGACCAAGGAGCTCTACCTGGTACTTGGTACAGACCTATCCTTTCAGAGTTATAGCTAGGTATTTACTCTCTAGAAAAGTTCTATGAGTAAATAAATAAATAAAATGCCTATGACATTTTATCTCCTAATATAATTAAAGCTATTTAATGTAATATTAAGGGATAAAGGGAGACGTAATCCCAAACAACAACACAGAATTTTACAGTTTCCCAGTCTGAAAAGCTGGTGTAGATTTATACTTATACTACTAGATTTATATCAAAAAAGTATTCCTTTTTCATTTTTGCACACTGAGAAAGATGATTCATGGCTCCAAGAATAAAGATACATGTTAGAAGGATAACCCAAATTAATGAGGAACAAGACACATAGATAACATAAAACTAAACAGGAAATTTCACAGTTAATAAATGAAACTATGATGGAAAAGAATTGGAAAAAAAATGCCCTGTACTGTCCAGCTGAGCTTGTGAAGTTGAATTACTGTTTATGTTGTTCCTTTACCTAGATCGTCCCAGAACTCCATTGTCACAAATTATGGAAGCCGATTGTATATGTTACTTAGTGCAGATTATTTTAGGAGGTTTTCGCTTACTCCCTCCAACTTGTAGGCAATTTTCCCTTTCTACATTTGTCTTTTTCTTATTCTACTGAAATATTCTTATACTATTACTCTAAAAATTATGATGAATGACAAATTTAATGTTAAAGTTCTTATCAAGCTCAATATAAGATCAAAGACCATAACCTAGGTGTCATCTTTGACTCAGCCTGCTCTCCAGAGCCCAGCTACATCTAATTTTTGTTGATTCATTACGCATAATAGCTATAAGATACCATACTTCTCTCTGTCTATGCAGTTAAATCTCTCCCTAGATCCTCATCATCTCATATCTTGCTTATTGGAAAGTCTTACTTTTCATCCTTGAGAGATAATCTTGCCTCACTCGAATCTATTCAGAATGCTACAGTAAGGAATATTTTCCTAGCTCTCTTCTCCTCCCTTTATGTCCTTCCACTGATTTTTCTATCTCATCAAATATACAATATTTGTCTTTATTAACAGGTACCTTAATGGCCAATCCTCACACTATGTACCTATACTTCTGTTTTCATGAGCCCCAGTCTGCCTACCTTCATCACTCTTGTTACAATTTGCAGCAAGCAATTTTAGGCTTACTCTCATACTGCCTTTCATGCCTGGGAGGATCTCCTTTAAAAGCCCCCTAGAGCTATTTTGTAATCCACCATCAATTCTCTTCCTAAAACTGTTATTGGCCATGATGCATAAAAGAAACCAAAGCCCCTAAGCAATTGGTGCGCTAAAACATAGCCTATATTGCTAAGCAATGCTTGTCTCATGACTTCTTTGCAGTGCTCTGTTTGAATCCTACATTCAGTACTTAGACTGCAATCTGAACTGGGGCAAGAAAATACTTTAGCTCTACTTCACAGCTCATAGCATAGAAGGGTCACAATTCATTATTTGGATTCCTAGAAATTACCTGAATACAGACAGTAGCAGATGATGCTACTCTAGCATTCTCTACTGTTAAGTATCCGTTTCTTATGATGTTTCCTTTTTTATTTTTAAAGGCACAAATAAATATATATTTTGAAAAAATATATATACATAAAAATGTATATTCAAACATTTAATTTTATTAGAATAGACTGATTTGCATAAACCCTACATTTTAAAATATAGAAGAGTTTTAAATTGTTGGGTATGTTTGGTTATGTTATAAACATCACCATCCAAGCTAATCTCTATACACAGCCAAGGGATGGAAAACATCACAGGGTTATACTCCAAAAGTTCCTGTTGGTATCCCCTGCCTATAAAAGAGTCCCTGTGTGACAGGCTTTAATGTCAACAGACATTTAAAGTTAAACTAAATTTTACCTATTTTTTGTCCTTACACTATGTACCAAATACAATAACAAGGTCAGTAATAGATCAGTCAATTTTAAAGCAAATATTATAATGTACTTATATCAAACCTAGCTGCAAGGATTAAGACCGTTGAATCAGGATACACACAACAGCCAAGACTTCATCTAGATCTGCCCAGATCCCTTCCCTAAGTTTCCTTTCTCTAGGTGCAGGGAAGAGTCTGTTGTACATCAAGACCTTGCCACTTTATAGAATCAGGATGCAAGCAGGTAGGAATTTACCTCTGGCAACTGGGAAGACCTTCTAGGTTGCCCAGAGAGATGAAATCTCTTTTCAATCTATAAAACTTCTTTAATTTAATGTTTAATTTTTTTAAAAAAATGCAGGCTACAGTACTCTACAAAATGAGCTGGCAAATAATTTTGAAGTACTGATAATTTCAAGAGAAATGCAATATGAAAACAACTAAGTCAAAAGCAATAACCGATGAAAACTGAAAATTCTTTGTTCAACTCCTAATTCCAAACTTGGCAATGTAAGTAAATTTTCACAGTAGCAGAAGATATTTCAGCCATAGATAAAAGGCTTTATACGTCTGTCATATAAATTAACTGTGCAAACATAAACAAGCTCAAAACATAGTTAACATAGAAAACATTGTAAACTTTGCAAAAAGTTTCTCCTAGAGAAATTTCTAAAAGAATTTTAGTCTCATGATCTAATGTAATTGGTATGCATAACATGCTAAGAAAAACTGAAAACAAGAATGATCTCAATATTATCACAAAGAGAAATAAGGATGAGTTGTATACTTTTTTGTTATATCCATTACAGATATGATAATATTTTTAAGCTTTTTAAAGGCAGACAGTGCATGTTACCTCTAGCACAGAAATCCAAAAAGTAAGGCTTCTGGAATAAGAATGGGCAAACTTTTCACTTAAATTGCCTGAAAAATATGCCCAGGCCATTCCTGCATCTGTCACAGATGAGGAAACTACAGTTATGCATCATTTATCCATTCAATGGTTTACAGCTCCAACTATTCCAGGGAGGTCACAAATCCACCGGCTATCATCAAGAATTAGATTCTATGCTTGGTACTATGATTTAGTGTGGAAGAATCCATAATGTCTGTGTGGCCAGGCAGCTGGTTACACATCTGAGGTAGCTCAAGTGTGTAGATAATGTTGCTTTAGTTCGTTTGAAACTTATGCTCCCTAAAATAATTGAAGATTGACCTTTTTCCTATGAAAGCATAGCTATTCCACGAGTCTAAGAAGCAAACTTGCCTATGCTAATAAGATATAAAGGATCTGATGATTTTGACTGGTATCAGTACACTGTGGAAGGGATTAAGGAGATCACTGCAATTTCTGCTCTGCAACTATGCTAGAAAGACAGATCACAGGAAGAAGATAAGTAGAAATTCTGTTCTGTAACTGACCCTAAATATTTCAATGTAGCATACATGGATGAAGTTTAGGACTATTGAGTTAACCTAAGTAATTGTAGTCTTACTGACTAGCACCTGAGAGAAGGCTTTTCTTCTTTCCCCACTATATCATTTGTGGAAAGAAATTTCCTATAGGGCCTATAAATGGAATTTTCCCAAGGAGAAGGTCAGAATATTAAAGTGTTGCCTGAAGGCTGCCCACTTTAAACTCACCTGAGCCCACCCACCTGGCCACAACTGCAATTCAGCTCCTTGCCAAGAAATTCTGAACACAAAAATATTTTCTATCCAACATAAAGAAATCCCTTTGTCTAAGTAGCAATACTTACATGAATTCACAAAGACACATATTCAGCAGCTGCAACACATTTCTTATTTCCAGTACTTGATAGATGATGATTTTTATTCTTCTAATCAAATAATTCACCAGACAGTTCTCAGGTATCTGTTACCTGCAGGAAAAAAAACTCAAACAAACAAATAACCCCACCCACCACCCAAAACCCCCCCGAACAAACAGAAAAAACAAACAAACAAAAAAATCCCAAACCTCAAAAAACTAGTGCATTCTTTCCTGGTTTGGGTGACTATCTTTTAATACATCCTATAAAGACCGCATCACTATATTGCCGCTTAGCTAGTCAACACTTCCTGGATGTGTCCAAAAGTACATTTTATCAAATCCAATTAATGAATGAATTAATTATTTTTCTTTTTCCCAACTTGTAATTTTTAGTGCTAAGGTAGCATCCTCAGACTAACTTAGGCTGCACATCTAATAACCAATGGGAAAATGGGAGAATAGCCCAAATTTTATGCTCTACTAAGCAGAAAAGTTTGGGTTAGGTTTCTGTATGAAATTGTCAATAAAAATAAAAAATGAAACCTGTAGAGTCCTAAATAATCCACTAAAAAATAAGAAATTATCCCAAGACAATAGTAACATCATACCTGTTAATGAGAATACAGGACTGAAGCCAACAACTCAAAATGTGATAGGTTTAAAATTGTATTGAACTGATGAACAAAGTAAATACAAATTATCTAAAGCTGTGTAAGCACTGCTCAGCAATAACTAAAACATCCCTGTGTTATCAACACTGTTTTCATCACAAATCCAAAACAAAGCACTATAGGAGCTCATGGGAAAAAAATTAACTCTATCCTATCCAAAATCAGTACAAGTGCATTAGATTGTAAATATATATTGCAATTCTTATTATTGAAAAACTAAAAAGAACAAATTCAGATTATTTAGGGGCAATCCAGGGACAAATATTCTTTAACTCCAGACTATACTTCTGTCTTTCATTTGGTTGCACATTGAACTGTGAGAGAATGTGTCCCATATGGGTCGTTACCAGGTTACCCAGACCTTTTTTTGAGTCAAAACGGACCTCAGAATTCCACAAAGCCAAATGGCCATCAGTATATATCCCTATAAGCAAACATCACTCTGCTCATTATAAATTGCTCCTTTCTATCAAATGGGCAGCTGTATTCTGTCACCTATATCCTCACCATGAATTTAAGGTGTCCTCCTATTTTCTGTTCCACTCCACCATGAAGGTAGTAAAATTATAAGTCACCAGAGGAGGACTCTGCTCAGAGGAAATCACACAACCTCTTAACCAGATGCAGGTGGAGCAAGAAGGCTGAGTACTGTTGTACTGTTTGATCATCTAGAAGCAACTGCAAATCTAATCAGATCCCTATGTTGAGAACTTTACGAACAAAAACCAGGCACATACACTCAAAGCAAAGGAGATGATATAACCTCATCCAAAGCCTCCTGTTGCTTTCCACATCCCACAATAATCATTTAAGTCTGAATTGCATGAGACTTAGACAGCTTACTCTCATCTGTGTCTGAGACTCACCCAGACACAGGAAAATATTTGACAGCTTTTTATTTGGGGTGAGATAGAGGTATAAAGCTCCATGTCACGATCATGCTGAAACCATCATATCTATAGTTTCACTTTCTGCAGTAAAGCAATAGAGTTTTGTGTCAAATCTTATTACATTTTACAGAATTTCTATAGCAGTTGTTACACCTAACTTTAACCATCTTTATTATTAAAAGGAGAGAGAGAGGTTGCCAGTGCTGCCAATAAAAACTACCGCTATACTTTCTCTAGTGAAGCACTTAAAATATGAATTCATAGATGATGTTGAAGATGGAAAGATTAAACATATTTTATTATGAAAGCATTGCTATTGCTAGTTTGAATTCCATAGAACTGCAACTTTAATGGCAGCTTTGAGTTCATTGGTTTGTGTACATGACAGTAGCGCACAAGTCAATGACAACAGTCCTAGAAGGTATGCCTCTCACAGAAGGGCAATGGGACAAAAGGAATGAAAATTAGGGACATGGGTTAGTGGTGGACTTGGCAGCGTTAGATTTACAGTTGGACTCTATGATCTTAAGGGTCTTTTCCAACCTGTGATTCTAGGATTCGATGAAAAGGGCCATGCACCTCTGAGATCAAAGTTGCAAAATTAGAGGCAGCAACATAACAGAGCAGAGGTAAGGAAAGCCTTTTGCTACACAGTGACAGTTATTTTTAATAAAGTTTTGCACGTCATTGACTAGATCTGAGAGGAATCATTTCTTTCCATCAGTACAGTAGAAATATAGTCCTGAAGAACATTACTTATCTGCATTTCCACTCACCAGTAGATAACCAATTTGGACAAATTATTAGATGACCAAAATAATTATAACTTTTTTGCTCTGTCATTTCTTTTGAAGTGAAGACAGGGATTTACTGATCAAAACCAGCTCAGTGATATCAGCCAGGAAGTAGAATCTTAATTCCACCCATGTTCCTGCTTATTTTCCCCCTTTAGCCAACACATAAACAACCAGCAAGTATCTACAATTGCATGTCTGAATTCAAGGATAGTCAATAGAGAAACAAAAGGAATTTTTGCTTCTTAATCTGAACACGTAGCATAAGTTTCTCTCTAGTACCTAAGGACCATTACCATATCATCATACAGTTTAAAGCTCTTTGGAAACAAATAATAGTAGCAATAACTAGTATCATTTGCACAGAGTTTTACATTTACCAGTCTCTGTGAAAACACTAATTACTTCACTGAAACAGAGGTTCTGTCATTTACATTTCTCTAGGACGTACACAGTGTTATGTGTGAAGGGACTGAGAATGTATTGTAGGTATGTATTCTGTCATCAATTAAGATTCCTTTTTAAACAAAGTGCAATCACTTTCAGAAAGCCAAATAAATAACTGTGAGCTCAACCTTTGCTATTAGCCAATCAAAATTCTGTAAGGAAAAAGAAGGCAAACTGGAAAGCCTAAGTGAGTTTTCACAACCTCCATCAGAGAACATGAGATAATTTTTTTTTTTTTTAATAATTTTAGGTATGTTTTTTGCTTATAGCAGAATTTCACAGCAATCAGAATATTCAAACATGTTCCAAATTATTACAGCTACTTGCAACGTTGAAAAATAACTATGAAAATAACAAAATGTTCTTCTGAGTCTGCTGAAGTAATGAAAGGGGTTTTTTTCCTGTAACTGGTTCGTATGACAGTTTCATATACGTGGTTTTTACAAGAATCAAGTGTAGAAGCACGACAGTTCATATATCTTTTAGAAAAATTGTACAAAAAACAATTTAAAATACAGAAGAGCAAACTTCTTATATTGTATCATATTTTCTGTTTCAGGTCCCTAGTTCTGACACTCTGTCCTAAATGTAGTAGTAAACAACAATTGGGAGGTCCACGGCAGGGGGTTGGAAGTAGATGATCTCTAAAAGTTTGTTCCAACCCAAACCTTTCTATGAAAAATAATTAACAATAATAAAAATATCTCTCTCCAGCAAGAGAGACTAGAAGGACTAGGAAAACCAGGCAAAATGTAAGTAAACAGGCACAAAAGGAAACTATGCAGTAAAACATTGTGATAAAAAGGGAAGGGAAGGGATGTGCAAATCCAGAAAGCCCCTTACAATTACAAATGGCAAAAAGTGGTAGATAACACTCAATTAACATCCTCACTGAAATGAATGACAGTTTTTTATCAAATTAAAAATAAGGCATCCCAAGATTTTCTTTAGATCTTCTCTTTACAATGTTTCCAGTTTCACAAGTGCAGCATGAAAATGAAATTGAAAATGAAAATGAAATTTATGTGCTGAGTCCTGGGGGCCAGCTCCTTCCATCTCTGCCGTTGGCAAGAGGTGCTACTGGACAGTCTATCTGATGACTGAGGGGAAATATTTGTGGACCCTCCTGCACCCAGTCTTATCCAGAGTAACATTCTAACTTCATTCAACTTTAAATTTAAGCTCATATAACATCATGACAGTACTAAACTGCCCTTTGCCAATGATGACCAGGCTTCTACCCAGCTTGATTCTCAGTGGTCACAAAGGTCACATGTACTAATACATAAAATGGACCAGGGCACATTTTCTCTGATCTGGAAGGCAGTCTCTCTTCTCCTTTCAGTGTGGGGTGGTCTTGCCCACATAGACTGTGGTGGACAGTGTGTGACCATGCTCTCTCCCATACTATGCCCAGATGGCACAGGCCAAAATGGACAGAAAGCAAGGAAGAATTAAGTAGTAGAGAGGCTCATGGTCCAGTGTTCACGGGCCATACTTTTACTTTGATTCATGAGTAACGTAGGTACAACCTACAAAACTAATCCTGAAGTGTGATGCCACTTAATGTAAGTGAAAATTAAAGGATATAGCAGCATTGGAAGGGATGTGTGCATATCATAGA
>RSEF01000001.1:167445422-167465938 GCA_003993805.1 Himantopus leucocephalus | reverse complement strand
TGATCATCTTTGTGGCCCTCCTCTGGACCCGCTCCAACACATCTTTTTGTGTTTCTTCTTCCAAATATATTATGATTCTTCTACACCATTCAGAATACTTTTTCAAAGATAACAGCACCTTTAAGTCTGGAAATATTTCAGTTTCATTCACTGATCTTAAACAAATCTTCATTAGACAAACTTACTTGCAATTTGTCTCCCTTGAAATTAATGGAGCTGCCTCAGGAATTTATTCGATCCAATCTTTTCAGCTATGTCCTAAAATAGATCGGAGGAAAGAACCTTTTAGTAAGTGGCAATAATAGAATAAAAAATTAATAAAATCTAAAGGAGTGGAAACAAACTGCAGGGCAAATTAAAAGAAAAGAAATCCATCTTCACAAATGTAACTGCGCTGTAACATTGATTGCAATCTTGCCTTCCTACTGCTTTTCAGCATATGCAACTGTAGGTCTCCAGACCAACATGGCTTAGAAAGGCAGCGTGTTCAGTGTAATAGCACAAGCATGCCATCAGAAAATTTATTTTAAATGGGGATCACATCCCATGGGACATTGATCCTGATTTATTGTAATAACGTTCGGCAGTCAAGTACAGAATATGCTCTCTGACTATCCTTTCATGGTTGATATTCCATTATCTTTTTTGTTCCATTGCCCATTATATTTGTCTGATTCCCTGAACAAAGGATTATGTGGCTGAGAAGTATTGTACTTTTTCTAATTACACCAGCTGCTCTGGTTAAAAAAAGAATGTGTCACATTTCAAATCTTTGCCCTTCTCAGTTATTTAAGACAAAAGTTAGCAGTAATCTATAAGTTATGGTGAAAAACTCACACCAATATTGTCTTACCAAACCTCTCCCCACTTATCTTCTTTATCCTCTTTCATACAAGAGAAAATTTTAGAAGAAGCTGCCACATCAAATTTTTGAAGAGAGATACTGAATCATCTTGGACTATCCATGCAGAAAAGAGAGGCTCTGAAAATCAATGATTGACCAGTTCAAAAAGGCATATTGCTTCCTTGTAAGGAAAAGAAACAAAACCCAAGCCAACTAACCAGACCAAAACCAAACAAAAAACCCCAACCACAACACAATATAAATAAAACAATAAAAAACAATACTTTGATTTCTTAAAGGGTGCCATTATCTATAAGACTTATGCTACCCAATATAGGAGTCATTTCAGTGACCCCGTTCACATCCTTTCTCTATTTTCTCATTTGTCTTGTCCGTAGTTTGTAAAAATTCTTTCAGTACACGGATTTGTTTCTTATGTTATCAAGGCAAAACAGAAATGTGGTTCACTTGGTGTTACCATTCTAGAGACTAATGCGTTATAGCCTGGATTTTCAATTTTTGGCAGCTATTCCCATTACCCCTTCACATTTATTCCTTAAAAAATTCCAGAAAATAAATATAAATACCCTAATTATGAAATGCATGATGAAAAAAAAGCAAAAATGATGGAAATATTGGATATGAAGGCTCACAGAGGCTCTTCATTCTTTTTTCTCTTTTTTTGTTTTTTTTTTTCTGGTTTTGAAAAACTGTTGCTGCTTCGCATGGACCTGACAATAAAGAGCCAGTCTTATTCTGCAGGGCATAATCAATCCACTGTTGGGAGAGGAATTGTAGGCACAACCAGAGGAGATTGTCTCTCTCTTGAAAGTCTGCTCCAAACTTATAGACCCTCCCAGGTTTCAACACTGTCTTAAGTACTTTGTGTCTTTCATTGTGATTAAAAATCATGAACTGAAACTTTGAGGGTGCTTCTAAATAAGAGTTTTGGAAAACAGTGTTGTAAAATACATGATTAACGCAAGGCATAATATCAACTGTGTGACAATGTCTGTGGAAATGTAACACTTAATACCTGAAATTTCTAATACTATTACATCGAGCTGCTATTTACAGTTTTCTAAAACCCTAAAAAAAAAAAAAACCTCTAGCAAAATCTTCTACCACATTTGTCTCAACTCCAAAAGTGTTTTCAAGGGATATTTTTGCCTATTTCTATGAAAGCAGTGGGAAGAGAATGCTTACAAAACAAATTAAAATGAACTGATAATATTTATCTTGTTATCCAGGAGAAAGGAACTGAAAAAATAAACAACACATGAACATTGGGCTTTTCTCTAAATGACACTGTTTTGCTGAAATATCTCTGCTAATGAAAATGCATTTTGATTTACTAACTAGTAATTCAATACCTGGTAAAATGTTAATGCTAATTCTTCATTCCAGCTGATAGTTTTGTCATCTCCATGGCAATCAAAGTGCATGAGGAAAAATACAGAAAGTAAAAAATGAAACATTAGATAAACTTAGCCTATAAAGAGAAGACAGAGCCCACTTGTAGTTATTTGAGTTTTAGATCCCGATAAGCATTATTTTTATTTCCCCTGAACTACTTCATATGTGAAAAGAAATCCAAATTGATGCTATAACAGATATCTATCCAGTTAGCTCTGACTCCATATACACTTATTAGTTAATGAAATGATTGACCTCAATCACCAGTGGTCTCTGAGCACCCTAAATATTGAAAGGCACAGTACTTCATGGAAGTATGATTTTTACAGTGAAATGTGCTTCTGAACCCAAATTGTTTAATCCTTCCCTTTGAGAGCATTGCCAATGACAACAATGTTCTGCAGTGTAATTGACTGATGGAAAATGTCCAATATGTTAAGGAACCAAGAAAGGAAAGGAGGGACTGGAAAGGGGGGTATCTGTTCTTTCTCAGTGTCATTTGGCAACCTGATGAGCTCTGAGAATTTGTCAAATTTAAACTGACCATGCCCAGACAGGATTGTTCCTTTTCTGTTTCTTGGAGCAGCTTTGATGGCAAATGGGATATTATTTCTATCTTTCTGTCAGACAGTTATAATGTACTGTGTTTATAAATCCACCACCAGACTGATTTTTGTTAAATGGTCTTTCACAATCTCCTTACCTCCTTGAATAAGCAGTACTGACTAAAATGTCATGAGGTGCCAATATATATTAAGTTGAAAGTTCCCTTGATGTTTTACTTTTTCCAGAACCGCTAGCTACTCTACAGTATTTCTGAGAAGCATATTTTCTTTAAGATTATAAATGCCAAGACTAACAAGTATAATTTTATGGATGCAAGAAAATGGTGTGGTTTTAATTTGGAAGTATATATTCCCTTACAGAAAATGCACCTGTGGTAAAGTTTTTTGGGAAAAGATATTGTCGTATTTTGCTTATTAGTGAAATGTTATCTCTCTATAGGATACTCCCCTCCTCCTTTCACAGTATTAACCTGTAATCTACTGCAATAAAATACTGTAGGAGTTCCAGAAATATCACTTTAAAAAGAAAGTACTTCCTGAAAGACTACAATATTAGAGCATTAACATTTTGAAAATTACATTCTTTGAAATTTCAAAGAACCACTGTTGAAGAAGGTGATATTTCTGGGATGCTAAAAGTCTCAGAGGCAAGTGTATTGTGCACTGGAAGATAAAACTAGTTTGGATGTTTCCCAAACACTAAATTTGAAATGTTAACAGCAAATATTAGAGTCAAACCATGTTCCAGATTCCAGAGAGGAACTGTGATGAGCTATGATGAATCCACAGAATCTCTTCATTGCTTTTTAAGCCCTTTAGAGAAGGAGTTTTAGAAATATTTAATGCAAGCTATCAGCAAGTCTAACCTGGAAAATAATACAATTAATGGAACCTGGAATTTTTTTTTAACATTAAGTATGAAGTCACAGCTCAGTTTTATTCTTATTCATAATCATGATCCTAATTTTCTGAGACTTTCGTATTATTTAATTGAAAAGTCAACAGGATGTGTTGAAAACCAGGCATAAAGGTTTAAGGATTTGTTGCATACATAGTGTATAAAACAGCAATGAAACTGGTCAGTCCATTGTAGCTTTGTGGAAGAAAAATTGCAGAGTAACTAGAAGTCAGAAGATAGGAATTGTCTTCATGCCTTGCACACATTAATTAGTTGCTCACTTCCTGCTAGGTCAGAAGAAGGACATAGCATTTTTGGAACTTTGTGAAAATATTATCAAATTATTTTCCATTTCTTCAACTACCTTATATCACCATCCAAACTGAGGGTTGTCCTTTAGAAAAATTATGGGTTTGTTTTGACCAACCTTGATATCAGAGTTTTTTTCTCCAACATCTATCAATTAAATAAATATTTTACTTACAGTTAAATCAAATCTATTTTAAATACATACATTCAAATGTTACATAAATACACATACACATTCATCCAAATGCACATTATATACAAACTGTGTACAGATGTATTTATACATTAAAGTGATTATGAAATTAGTCTGAGCAGAAATGTTTGAACAAAAAATAGCAGGTACTGAGAGTTAATCTAAACTTAAGTCTTTTGTAGGCATAGCAGAGGCAGTTAAGGATGGAGTCATGTAGAGAGAACATATTTTACATATGTATAGCTCATTTTATTCAAGGTAAATGAAGACATACCTGATACAAAGTGTACTAGTGTCTGTATAAACTGCTTCTCCCCCAGCACAATCTGCAATATTTTGTACATTTATAAGCAATGGTAAATCAGCAATAATTTTTGAGCTTTATAAATGTTTATAAATCCAAAATAAAATGCACAAAAATCTCATTAGCCTAAGAACAGACATGCTGGGTTAGAACAAGGGTCCATCTAGCCAACCATCATATCTCTCATGTCAGCGGTCAATAATACATACCTAAGGAAAGAATTGCAAGACCAAAAAAACCAACCAAACAAACAGAAAAATAAGAAAGAGACAGAGAGAGAGAAACAATAGGATGATCCCTCCCCTGACAGACCCTTTCAGCCTCTGATAAGTAGCAGATTATAATATTTTACTGGGCATTGGTATGCATCACAGTATTTTAATGGGCAGATGAGTTGATCTATCTACTCATCTTGCGCTGCCTCCACCCACCTATACTTAACATCGTTCGTGTCATCTGTGGTAATGAGTTCCAGGATTCAATTCTGCATCAGATGAAAAACGTTTGGCATCATTTTTTTTAAAGCAGCCATTAATGCACTGCTTCCTTTCCTCAGTTGTCCTTGTCTAAACAGAAAGTCCTAACCTATTTAGTCTTTCCTAAATTAGCTAATCATACTTGCCATTCTTCTGCATACATTTCTACGAGGGTTTTTTCTGACCGTTGCTGACATTTTCAGAGATCTGCAATGACTCACAGAACTACTTTCTGATCTGTAATTGGAACTAATTTAGTCTCCTATTGTGCATATATTGTTAGCATTATTTTTCCTTATTATTTCACGTGGAAGTAATTGCATCTACAATTTTGTCACCTCTTCATTTGATCATCTCTTCATTCAATACTGTCTGATCCTTATGCAAGCATTTGCAGCCAGATTTAGATGCAACTATTCTCAATAATTTTCTGTCATTAGCAGGCTTTGCTACATGTTCCCACAAGTTAAGAGGAAAGCTTTGTAGCAAAGCAAGAGATTAAATGAGATTAAAAAAGGATATTTGTTGGTTTTAAATGCACTTTTTTGCAATGTTTTATCAAAAGTGATAAGTAAAAATACTTTTTTTTAAAGTATCTCAGCAATCTTATTATGAACAAGTTCCCGAGGTGGGGGTGGGAAAGAGAGAGAAAAAAAAAGGGAGGGGAGGGAATTAGAAAGGAAAAAACCCACCATTTTTCTCCAGTGTACTTATGTGTACTTATCTGGACCACCTTCTTATCTTTTTCTTCATTCCTTCTCCCCCTAAGTGAAAAAAACTATGAACATCTTTTTCCTCAGTCAGTCCTATTTTTGGCTTGGGCACAGTTGCTAGTTAGTCCATAAAGCTGTATCTTCCACCTAATAGAAATAAAATATTATTTTATTTAATAGCACTTTACGGAGCCAATGTGACTTCTCTGTGCTTTGGTATGAATCTTGTATGGCTTCCTTGACAAGCAGGATTCAGCACAACTTTACTTTAATTGTCTGCATGTTGGTGCACACTGGTCTAGGCTATTCTTGACACATACTTGGTAAGAAAGCCTATTAGAGAATGAACTTAAAACATCACCCCATTTGTATTCATTACATTCAACATTAAACCACAGCACCTGTTGAATTTTAAGTTCTTAAGTGGATGGCCACGGAAAATAGGGACTTCAGTTATCACCCCTTTAATGTGAAGTGCATGCTGTGGTACACTACAAAAATCCTAGGTATCTATTTATTGTTCTAATCAGTTTCCCTTGCAGATATCATTACCAAAAGATGAAACAATTTTGGAGGTAGCAGTTCACATCAATAGTACCCAAATGTGATCTGTAAATGACCAGCAAAAAATCCACTGCAGACAAACAGAAACCCTTACAAATCTGCAACAGGTAACAGACCTGCTGCTTCACAGAATGTGCAAGGTGGGGCAGTCAGGACCTAACATGGGCATCCCTTTCTTGGTTACTGTCATGGAGGCATTCTGTCCTCCCTGGGGCTCAAACTTTGCAACACAGCAGGGCTGCCCAAGCCAAGAAGTGGATTGCTCCTGGTGCAGGCCTGGGAGGGAGGCAGTAGTATTGTGCCTAAACCCACAGAGTTCTCGAACTCTGATGCAATCACAACCAGAAAAAAAAAAACAACAAAAAACCCAAAAAACCCAAAAAACCAAATAACTTTTCTGTTATATTTCCTGTTGCCCTCCCATACCATTGATACCATGTACTTTCCTGAGGAGACAGAAATGTGATCATGTTAGTAATAGTGGCAATGCTTCTGCATGGAGACAGGAGATGGCAGCTCAGTTTCCCACAGACATCTCTGTGTCTTGTAAAATCATCAGATTCTATAACATCCCCCTTGATATGTGAAGATTAGGTCTGTGGAAACTTGTAGCTTAACCTTGAGAAAGCATGTTGTGTTTTTCTTCTTTTTGCATATATCACAAGAGCAACCAGCAGTCCTATTCAGCCCTCAGGGTTGCATCCAGATTTGTAGTTAAAAAAGAAAAAGGAGCCTCCAGTCTGCAAAACTTTTACATTGATAATGACTAGATGAAACATAGAGATAAAATAAATCTATAGGTGGAAAAGAGAGGTTTAAGGTGACAGCAACAGGAGTATATCTTTGCCCAGACAAAGGGAACATGCTGTAGCTTTGACCTATTGTTGCTGATTGATTGCAGTTCATGCAGAATCTCATAAAGATGGTAATTCCATGTCTTCATTTTATGCCCTTCCTAAATCAACATATCTTACATGTTGTTGCCATAGATGTTTCAAGTAAAAATTACAGACATTGGTATGTTTGAATAGCCATCAGCTATCATACTACTGAAGCTGATTTACATAAAAAGTTTTCCTCTTTTCTTGAATTTTTTAGGATTCATTACTTCTAAGATGCAGCAAAATACCATTTTTGGCTTATTTTTCACAGTTGGAATAATTCCTCAACCAATATATAACAAAAAAATCATTCTAACGCAAACCAGTTTTGAATCATCGTCTGGATTTGAAGGCATGGAAATACTATGACTGACGAATTTTGATAAAGCTCTCAGAGGACATACTCAGAACCAGGTATCTTCAGAAAGTTATTACCATTTTAGATGTATTAACTTTTCTTAAGCAATCCATTTTATTTTTAATCCCAGATCCTCCTCACCCTTGGCTGCCTTTTCCCAACATCCACGAATCATGAAATATTCAAGGCAATTTACTATTTAGAAATGAGAAATCAATGGTTTTATGAAGCTTCTTACCTCGGTCAACCTAAAAGAGGAGCAGAGAGTAATGTGAGATAACGATATCAGAGTACGTGCCTTAATTAGGCTTTTTATTTATTTGATGGAGCCTCCAGAGATTGACTCGTAATCTTTAGGTGCTCCAGATCACTCTAGGAAAGTCCCATTGACTATGTAAACAAAATAGGTTACCTAATTCAGAAACTCCTATTAAGTGTTTAAATTCTTTCCCCCACCTGACCCTTTTTTGTTCTGGTTTTTTTTTTAAGTGTTTTTATCCATTCTAGCTGTGAATATTTAAACAAACAAGCAAACAAAACAAAAAAAGAATAATCAGCGTAATAACATCTTCCCAGAGGACAGCAAATTAGCACATCCACCTTAATGGATTGTGAACTACAAAACTCTTGGTTCTCAAAGGCCAACGGATTCAGCAGGGAGCTTTGTTTGCAGTGGTTCCTGACTGCACCCTCTCTGCAATGAGTGATTTGGCTTGTTCTTTCAAGTAATAGTCACACACGGTTAACAGGTACACGAAATAAATATAAATACCAACAGGACTGTGTTCTCATTTTTTAAAGATAACTTCTGATAAATGCAGCTCTTTTTCAAACACATTCAGTCATGGACTTTGCTCATTTGGCTGCAGTGGAGAACAGCCCCCAGAAAGATAGTTAAGAAGTAGTTTTCTACTCATTTGGCTGGTTCATTAAATATCTCAGCTCTCTAGTCCCAGTCCTGAGTTGTGGTCATCTGAAAAGCTATATCAAGTAAATTAGCTCGTTTCCTGGACTCTTTGGGGATAAACAAACGAGTTTATTCTGATAAGTGAAGGCACTTGGAAGAGTATATGTTGCTTATCTAAGCAAAAGGGTTACTAATACTATCTACGATTTCTTATGCAGGTGGCTTAATTTCAGATTTACAATCCAGGCCTGGAAATCTACTTTGACATCTCTTTTCAGTACATTACTTGAACTATAACAAAGCTGTGAATTAAGTAACATAAATTTTCCAGCATGTACCTCCGCATTTCTTCTATTTTATTCTTCCATTCTTGTTAAATCATAACATTTTGCAGTTATGGATCTCTAACTTAGACAAAGGTCTCATTGGGAAGACAAGTAGTTTCTGCAGGAAGTTTCACTAAACTATTACTTCCAAATGGGAAAAATATCTAAGTGTGGATAAAATTAATAAAGCTTCAATATTTTTTTTTCTAAGATATTCCTTCTATAGTGAGGTTTTGATTTTTGTAACTGATAATTATTCAATGTCAAATTGTTCATTAAAGCAGTGATCTCCAAAGTTGGGGGTGTGCACCCAATGGAGTGTGCAAGACAATCCATTGAGATGTAGGAAGAAATTTTTTTTTGGTATCATTATTAAATAAAATAAAATAAAAAAATAGAAGCAGTTTTTATTTCATCTTTGTCTCATTATTTTTTAATTTCTACTTTTATGTATGTTTTATAATGTAAATAATATACTAGTATAGTAATATATGTATGTAAATTATAAATAAAAACACAAATGTACATATATTGGGGGTGCACGCTCGAAATTTTTTACTGAGAGGGTTGCACAATCAAAAAAAGTTGAGAGACCACTGCAGTAAAGAATCCATGGCATTTACAAAACCATTACAAGTTTTAGCTTTTAAAAGTACAAAGTTTCATGTACAGAAATTAAAAATTGCAATAAAATATAAAACACTAATCAAAATCAAAACAGTGCATTAAAAGTCTGTGAACAGTTCCATAAATAAACAAACTCCATAATCAAAACAGCTTGTAAAAATCGTCTTTCTGTCTGATTTCAGTGGCATTTAAATTCTTCCCAATTCCTTAATGATTTCCCTATTAGGAAAAAGGTTAGAGATGAAAAGGGTTAGAGATGAATACACTTTAATGCAGCATAGAAAAGAAAAGCCTCTTTTGTAATGAAGACTCATCTCTTGCTAAATCTAGCTAAAATAAAAAACAAATGATTTCCTGCTCAGCTATAAAATATAAGCAGCTACATACATGGAGCAGCTATTTTTTTTTTTTTTTTTCCAGCCTTTGACAGAAAAATTATGCTTGGGAATTTGAAACTCTCATACACCATTCACATATACCTAATAAATAATGACAGAGAACTGGGTAAGCCTAGTGGCTTACATGTCTGAATAATATTTACTTAACCAGAACATTTATGCATCATTTTTTTTTCTTTCCCTGAGCTGAATGGTTCATATAATACAATCGCCACAGTCATTCTCTCAGCAGCACTGAAATCGCCATTTAAGTGCCATCTGTGAGGCAGCCGAAAACTGGCTGATTCTGTGCCTTTGTTGCCCCGTGTGATGTTATGCCTTAGTTAATAACTGAGAATTCAAGCACAGAGAAAGATGAATCTCTCTGATGTCATTCCCTTCATTGTATTTGAAGATCTGTGCCCCACCACCTACTAAGCTTTCCCTGACTGACCCGTGTTTACCTTCTGTTGGTGCCACTTCCCACTGTGTTATTGATGTGCTTTTCTGCCCAGGAAGCCGTCTTTCTCAATGCACTTTGTTAAGCTCAGGCCATGGGCACACACTGTTCTTTGTTGTACTGTATATGAGGAATGTTTTTGGAGGGGAGCACTGATGATATCAACGATTAGGAGTTAAAGTGTCTTCGAAGCCATAGAAGCAACATGCTGCATTGCCAACACACTGTATTGCAGGGATTAGACTTAAAAGCTATTCAATTACAAGACACAAAAGGTCATTTTTTTCTCATACTTAAGTGCATCTTATTTACATAACCGAAAACTACTTGCTTCTGAATACGCAGATTGTGCACGTTTCAGTCACTTTTTGATTTTCTTCTCTTAACCTTTATAGTTTTCTTCATTTAGCTATCTTCAAATCTGTGCACAGATTTGAATTCAACATTTAAGATCAGCAATACTATTAAAGGAACAAAGTACCTGCCTATTGACCACCAAAGAAACCAGATGGGGAGGCAGGGAATTTGCCTTTCTGATTTGACCTTTTTTTGCCTTATATTTGAAGGTGTTTCCCAAATTGCAGTATATCAATCATGACTCAGGGAAAGAGGGGGAAAAAAAGGGACACCAAACAACCCCTGGTTATCAGGAGGGTAAATAATGAGGTTATGGTTTGGTCAATACATGCCAGAGCTGGTCATGAACATTTTGGGCTTCATTCCCAAATGGGCAGAAAACTCACCTCTAAAAATAATGGGAAATTCTCCTCTTGGGCTTTTTTTTTTTTTTTTTNCATTAAACATCTAATACCTGTTTGTATTTCCTGAACAAGTGTAATACTGGTGAACCAACTTACTCTCTTTTTTATTCTTGCCATTATTCAGAAAGAAATCCATAAAAAGGTGGCTGTTCACTTATGAATAACAAATCTTGTAAAATTATACCCTGAATGAGGTCTTTCCTTTTGTTTCCTCTGTGCAGTTTATCTTCTAAACCCAATCGATTCTGACTATGTCTCTACAAGAAATGCCAATTGCGCATTCTGATCTCAGTTAACCTATCTAGGGAGAAAAAAAAGACTTCAAAACACATGTGGCACTAGAGGCTTGATGAAGCAAAACAATGAAATGATGACTAAGTCTAATGAACACTATGATTTCAAGCATCTAGCCTTTGAAACAAAAAGAATACCTAGAGGGTTTCCTTTCCAAACTGCCACCTCAAGTGAGTTGATATTAGGTCTGTGATGGCACTACTAATTTTCTTCTCTCCCCTGGAAGTGCACTAGGTCTGTGTTATCTTATTAGTTATGTTTTTTATTGCATAAATGCTGGGTCTTCCTAGCAGAAAGCAAGTATCGATAAACATGTAGCGACATCAAGAGGACCAACTGCTGTTGATTAATGCACGGTGGACATGCTAGACTGGGAGAAACCAAACGTGTTATCAAAGCCTGTTTAATCTGAATGAAAGCATCTGTGATCTAAAACGGGAAGCGTATTTGAAAAAAAAAAAATGTTTTCTATCTTTACTTACAACATTAATAGTGGTAGTAATTTAATCCTTATTCCCGCAGGAAAAAATCAAAATACTGATACTGATCCATGATCTCCTTAGTTTCTTTTAAAGTTGTCTTTCGATATGCAGAAAGAAAAACAACAAAGCAACCAATTAACAAAACAAACAAAATCTCCCAAACCTGGACTTGACATGATTTTAACACTTCTATCACCTTTTTTTTTACCTTAAAATCATAAAGATGACTAGTAATAATATATTTTGATAACAAGTAGTATGACTGTCACACTTATTCTTCAAACAATAGGAAACATTGTCCTCAGAAAATTTTTTATTGCATATTTTTCCTTGTATATCATGTGCCTATACAAAAGGTGAGGGGTTTTGTTTAGGATATGGATTTTTTTCAAACACAGATTAATCAGGGAAATATCAAAATTTACCCATGAAGATCTGAAGTAGCCGCTTTCTCATGTATACTATCTACAGTCCTTGTAATGGTAATACTTCAAAAAAGAAGCTAGTGAACACTATTTTTCTGGTATTTATTACAACACCATTAATCATTAATGTTCTGGTTTGCTAGTCAATCAGTAGTAACGCAGTTCCATAGAAACTTTGTTGTGATTTAGTATGTCTCAATGTAATTTTTCACATATCTAATCAATGGCTTATATTCAAATCCAAGAGTTTAAGGAGCAAAGAAATAGGTTTGATATTTCCCTAACTGAAAGGTCTAAAGAAAAGTAATATTTCATACCTGACACTGCCTTTTTCTTTATTGATCACTCAGTAGAGCTGGAAAAGATCACTGATGTCACTATTGCTTCTCTGTTTACTGTTTTATCACTGATGATATATTGCTCTGTTTGGAAATAAATACATTCGAACCAATATACGAAGAACAGGCAGAAGTGCCATATCAATTCTAGTCATTTGTTTAATCTCCTTATAGACTAGTTATGAGTGAAATGTTGTAAAACCTACTTATTAATTCATTTTCTGTTTGTACTTGAAAATATGTCACTAATTCAGAGCCAAATGCTTTAAAATAGAAACAGTTCTAGCATCCTCAAATTAGAATTATGTTTTCTTTTTATTAGTCAAACTATTTAAGAACCTATGGACCTGTTCAAAGGCTGTTAGATTTTTCTCTTTGTAACCAGTAACTTGTTTTTTTTTTAATTACTAATGATGGATTAATTTCATTTGAAAAGAAATCAAAGAAGGAAAACCGGACAACTAAGGGATTCTTAGCTAACTATACATAATGACTTACTTTTTACATGCCACTAAAGGTGATTTTAGATCTAATGAGGAATTTCAGTAATCGTTTGTAACATGAACAAGCATGGCGTTTGCAAATATAATGATATAGTAAACCAAACACACTGTATATGGCACCATATCTCTTAAGACAGGTTATAAAAGCATGCGGCCTCCATTTATCAGTACCCATGACAAACATACATTACATCCTATATATTGTTTTAGAACACAAAAATATCCATAAACATTTCTCTTCATCTGTGTACTATAGACAGATCTTTTAAATGTGAGCAATGCATTGTAGAAGATATGACTAATCTAGACAATTTCCATTTGAAAGAGAAATGAGTAATAATTGATTGGCCTAGATCCAAAGTCACAGTGGGGTTCAAAAAGCTTGTAAGTGCCCTCATAAAAATAGAAGCTGTATCAACCAATTGAATTTAATTATATGTGAAGGTGATGAGGGAGCTAAACAGCCTGTAATTGGAGTCCAATTACTCAGCTGGTCTTCCATAAAATTAATTCATCTGAAAGTTTGCCATTGTCCCATGCTAGAGGCCTGCTGCTGGTTTAATTAGTTAACACTGAGGATTCTTGAAACATTACATTATTTTGTCTTTATTGCCAATTATGGGTTAAGGAAAATTGTATATAAAATATTAACATCTGCTTCCAGCACAACTTACAGAGGGCAAAGGCAAATATCTTTTCTTAATCATGTTAAGAGGGGGAACATGTCTCTAAATGCAAGGAAAAATCTTCCTGCTAGTCATGGCTTATCAAATTAAAAATCAAGGTGCAAAAGATCATTTGAATGAGATGTAATAAAAATATGAAGTATAAGAGATTCTTGTAGAAACAGTTTAATCATGCTACAGAGTTCAAAAATCACTTGGACCCAGAAGGAAGCCAGAGAGGACAACAGCTTGGATCACTGGTCCTTTTATTCAGTGGTAGTATCCTTATTGTTCCTAATACCTATGGGAGTGAGTGCAATAGCATTTCCTGCCTTCCTCCACTATCAATAATATCCCATTTACTTCTAAACATTAACATTAAATAACAATATTTTATTCTGAAGAATGTTTTTTTGGAAAGGCTTACTCACTCAAAAGCCAGCAGCTACTGAAATTTACTCAATTTCTGTCTCTAATTTTCATATAAAAATGCATAGTCCAGTTGAAATTAAATGGAAAGGAGATAGGAAGTACCTATAGTTAAATTAAACTCTAAAAGTCAAAAACATTCCAGTTCTTCTGGTTTGCTTCAAAACTGCCTGCAGACACTGCAAGCTTTTCTACTGTTTTAACAGATTTCAGCACAAGCTACTGACTGGGTTGATCCCTTTTATTCTTACGACAATTTCAGAAATAACAACCATAGAAAACAAAAGTACTATGTAGTCTGAAGTGCACATTATGTGATACGTGCCTCCAAAGTATTTTTTGAACTTGAGATGGCAAAGGAGAAAAAACCTGATGAGTCCCAAGAATGGTATGCATTTATTTCCCCAAATACTCATGAATATCTACAGAGAATTAATTACAGTATGAGAATTATGAAAAGATCTAATTTGGAAAGCTCTAGGAAGTGTGTACCAACAATGGGCAAAACTTTTTTTTAATTTTTAAGAGTTGAAATTTAAAGAGAATCCATTTTGTGAATAGTGCAGGTTGGATTTAAATAACTTTGTAAAGACTTACACACACGACCTGTATTGTATATTTCTAACGCTTTCTCAGCTGTAGAAGAAATAATTCTACCATAGCACCATTGAACATATGTAACACAAATTGTCATTACTGTTTTCTAGATCTCTTCCAGAAATAGAATTACTGAAGCCAATTGCCTTTTAAACTCCTTTTATTCAATCAAGAATGTCGAGACAAATCTATACTTACCAGAGTAACATTAAAGTCACACTTTTAAACCAAAATATGCTGTGTATTTCAGAAACTGTGAGAAAGAGGCTAATCTCCGAAGGGCTAGATTTCACTATGCCTCAGAAAGCAAAAGAAAATCCAACAAAACCTTTGTGCAAAACTAAGTCAGAAACCGAAGAACTTCATCTAACTTTTAAAGAAAAATAAATACAAGGCATCATTTCCTAAACTTAAGAAGGCTGCTGGGGCCTTAAACATTCTTTTAAACCATAGAGATACATTAAGTTTCTTTGATTAATCTGAACTATTTCTATGCTCTGCCAGCTCTGTAAAACATAAAGAAACAAAACAAAAGAAAGTTGTTGAACAGTACAGTCAGGAAAGCAAGGAAATTACACTGGTAATGCCTGTGGGCTTCCTGACAAGGGAGTGTCTGCAGCACTATCATAAACGCTATTAGAAATGACCTAAAGAGATTTGGTAAACAGATTTTAAACAGACTTTAATACATATAATTAACATATAGGGTTACACCATCACGGGCAATAACAGGCTAAACAGTGGATGATTTATACAGCTCAGTTTCTGTGCTTTCCCTTCCGCTCGTGGGAAGAGCACAGAGACCAGCCCAGCATGCGGGAAGTGAGCAGTTGCTGAGGGCTGTTAGCGCAGGAGAGGAGATACTGAAGTACTCCCTATTGAGCAGAAATGGCAGGACACAACCATTAAAAATGCCAGCATTCACTAATGGGAGGAAATACAAGTGCTCGTGTCAACCCTTCAGTACTAGTTTGGGTGCCTGCCGTTCAAATAAGTAAACTCACTCACCACACAAAAAATGGGAGTGTTTCTTTAGGGCAAGAGGCAGAGTTTCTGCTGAGTCAAAGTAGTGTATCCTACAGAGAAAACATATCCATGTATTATCTCTCCTCTCCTCTCTCCTTCTACACTTGTTTCTTAAAAAAATTCTCCAAATTATAAACAATATCTAAAGGAAATAATATTTCCTTTCATTGGGATGGAAATATTTGACTAAAAATTAAAGCTGACTTTAATTATATGCAGGCAGTGAGCTGTATCTCCTTTGCTATATTTATTGACTATATGCTGATTTCAGTAGTTCCAGAGCCCACAGAACTAATCAGGGACTGTTATGGGTCTGTGTCTTACGCATGACTGGATTACAGATTTGGATTCAAAGTTTTCTCTGAAGCAGAACATTTTTAAGGAGTGTCTCCCTTACAGATTCTTTGGAGTCTAATTATGTAGTATTCCAGGTTTTTTTTAGCATGTTCTTTCTTTTTCCCATCTGCCTACCTTCTTGAAACTTCACTGAACTTAATTATTCTCTCTCCTTTATTATTTTTTTTTTTTTTAAATCAGATTTAAATCGGATTTAAAAACTGTTGGTTGGACACCAGTAAACCTGGATGTGTTCAGCAATTTGGTATAATGGATTAAGCCTTGTTGAACATTACTTTGATTTTTTCTTGGAAATAATAATAAAAAAAAAGAATGAAATCATCATATAAAACCTCATTTGACACAGTGTTTTGACTGCCATGCGGCCTTCACCTTCATCTCTCTTGATAACAGGCAAGTGTGGAAGACAAAAGCTATATATGAAAAGGTCCTGCAGGTATCAATGATCAGGTTTAGTCTAACTCAGTTGCCACTGATTCAGCACTAAAAGAATATCATTAAGTTGTTTTAAAAAATTTCACACGGAAGACTTCACCTGCTGCATTCACTATCCCCAGAATGGATACTGCCATCAGCACAACAGATGTAAACAACTGATGTTGCCTTTCTTATCTGCAATAGTTCTATATTTGGTTAATTGGTTATTTGAATATCTAGCTGCAGGCAGTTGTTCAGATCTCAGCTCAAGCCATAGAAATAGTACTGTTAGAGTGCTGCTTTCAACCTAATTAGCCTAGTGTTGCTTTCGGAAGCCAAACTTATGCATTCACACAATCCTGTCGCATGACACAAGCTGGCTGACCCCACTCTACGTTCTGAATATCTACTTCCCCGCCACCCCCACTTTGTTTAAATATATGTACAAGGTAATATACTGCAAGTTTCAGATTTTTCAAAATTATTTCAGTCATATATTCTTGTTCCCATATTCCAGTCTGCCTTTCAACATTATAATTCACTTTTCTATTACATACACTGTATTTGAAAATCTTTCCATCATACATTTGCCTATATAAAACTCAGAATCAAAATGTTGATTAGAGCATATAAAGTTATGAATATCACAGATTTTTTTCAGGCTGAAAGAAACAATTAATTCATTAAGCTGAAATCAAAATTTTAACCAAAACCTTTTTCATCAACAGAACATTCTCTGATGTTTCCAAACATCAGAGAGAACAATTTCTTATGACAGAAAATGTCATATCAGGCGTAATGTGTACTCTGAAAATGTTAATTCAGGTTTTGTTTTTTTTTTCTGGAAGCCTCAGTGTTCGGATGGGCAAGAGAGTGTCATACAAGCTCCTGCAATCTCAGCTGGACCATTATCTCATAGCAAGGGTAAGGGAAAGGGCTGTGAGGNGGCTGCCCATCCATGCTGTGCTCAGAGACCCATGGCCACAGGGAACTGAGGTAGGAACAACACTTTGTGGATACAGCAGCAATAAGGTGCTCAGGTACCACCTTTGCTGCCTTCACTCTGAATTGTTACCTCACTGGTGTTTTCTCTGTTGCCTCTGATGATGCCTCTTCACAACAGTGCCAATTTCTTCTAGGTTTTCTCTGTGCTGCTTCAGCACTGGTGCTGTCGTTATCTCATAGCAAGGGTAAGGGAAAGGGCTGTGAGGACAGCATCAGTGCCCAGAGGGGTGGGAAGGAAGTACGAGAAGACAGGGCAGTGGCCAAGAGGTGGGGACAAGGGAGGGAAGAGGCAGATGAATATGGCTGTCTAAGAGTCACTGTGCTAAAGTATAAACTCCAGTTCAGTTAAGTGTTAATCTAGGGAAATCCTATCGTTTACATTATGCAGAAGGTCAAACTGTATGATTAGAATAGTCCCTTCTGAACTTTTTGTCAACAAATCTATCAAATAAATATTGTTTTTCTTAATTACACATAAAATGTATTGTCATTTATTTTCAAATACTTCATTAAGGTGCATTTCATAGTTCTTGTAATCTTACCAGTGAGCAAACGAGAAATGCTCCATAGAATGTAATCCAATAGGACCACTCAGTCAAAGTGCAGGAGAAACACAGATGAAAGCTTACAGTAAGATATGGGACAACATTTTCTTGGAAGACACTTGAAAGTCACTTGAAAGTCGCTTAGTACTGTCATTAGTCCACTATGGAAATTTTAGAGCCCTAAAACATTGAAGTAAGAGGAGTTGAGAGTACTAGCACACAGCTCATTTCTGCAATATTCGGAGCCGCAGAGCAAAGCTGAAAAAACTCCTTCTGTTTTCTTTTTTGAGAGCAATGGTAGGTTTATTTTGATGCAAAATATTGCATTCAGCATTTTGACAATTTCAAGAACTAAATTCTTTTCACTTCAAGTTGAAGAGTTTGATTCAGAATGTGCTGTTTCCCTTAGATTATGGACATTGAACAGAGATATGAAAAAAACTGTAAAGCCACAAATAATTTCAAATCATAAAAGGTTCCATTAAAATGTTGTAATAACATATTTCATTTTTTCTACTGTCTTCCTTTGTTGAACACAAAAAAAAACCAATTGTGAAATCTTTCTGTCACTATATTTGCATTTTTCACTGAAAACAACATCAGGAATAAAAGTCATCAGAAAGAAACTCATCAGNAAATAAATAATTTGTTGAACACAAAAAAAAAACAATTGTGAAATCTTTCTGTCACTATATTTGCATTTTTCACTAAAAACAACATCAGGAATAAAAGTCATCAGAAAGAAACTCATCAGAAAGAAACTACCCTTCGGTCTTGAGGAGTTTTTCATATGTCTTTCTCTTCATGAAGGAGAAGTTTCAACCAAGTAAGCAGCATAACTTGATGACTTCACTCATGACCACAAAAAGTCAGTCTGACACTTCTGTTAAAGAAAGTAAATAATTGCTTTGACTGAAAAAAAAATTCCCATGCAAAAGCAGCATCTACATATTGACATTTTCACATTGTTGAAATCTATAGTCTTGCAAGAAGTCAGCAAACAACCTGTACTTAACCAAAAATGCATGCCTACATGAAGCTCTTTGCAAGACTGGGACATAAAGGAGCAGCAATGCATAAAGACAAACTTATTTTCATTTCATTGTAATGACCTTTAATATTTGCAGGCTACTTTAGCAAATGAAAAATGGTTAGTCTCATTTCTACATTGAGTGTACATGCCCCATCTCATCTATATTCCATCTGTACGTGCCTCATTCAGACGGCTGTTCAAGAGCTGTTGACTGACTCCAAAAAAGCACTGTAGGTGAGAGCCACCAAAGTGAGCTGGGAAGGAAATACTGCCTACGTACTTTGGGGTTACAGAGACAAGCCCAAAGATGGCTCTAAACGGATGTCTAATTAGATGTGCATATGTGTCTGTGTTACATGTCATAGGACTGCAAACCTTGTCAAACACGCCAAGACCTCAGAGAAAGGAAGACCAAGGCTTTTTACCTCTCCCTTAATAAGTTCACGCTCTGCCTAACCCCTATTGCACTCTTTGTAGCCACAGTGGTCTCACAGGTGACAGTATATGTTTCTGAACTAGAAAAGCTGTCTTCACATACAGGGAAAGATCCCTTAGTCCCTTAGTATGAAAAGTGGAACTTTTCATACAAAATTTTGTTGGACAAAAATGTTGGCAAAGGGAAACACTGCTTTTTTCCCTCCATTTTGAACTGAGGGTCAATCTGTATGGCAGAACTAAAATATCAATTCTTATAATTTATACTGTTACCATATTTAACTTGGCTAGTGATTGTGACTGTCTTAAGAGAGAATAGTCTTTTTAAAGTGGGTTTGTTTGAAGGAGGGGTGATTTGGAGCAGGAGTTCTTTAAATGTATATGCTTGTGTCTGTAGGTATGTATGTAACAGCAGGTGTTTTATACCATACAGAATGCTTTCATTTTCACAGGAATCAGGGATGTAACTGTGAATAACTTATGTTTGTTTGTTTTTGTTTTGGAGAAATCATAAGAGAAAGTGGGGTTTGTTCCTATTTTGCTGGCAATGACAAGTTTTTATTGTTTTCTTTTTCACACAGATTCAGCCACATACTCTCACTTCATCACACTTGCAAAATGCTGTTTTAAAATTACACTGAATGTCATTTAGAGGTAGTGCCAGCTTTGGGCTTAGGTCTGAAACACTCACAAACACAACCCCCCACCTATTCCTTAAAGAGATGTTATTGAGGATACAGATTTGAAGCATTTTTACCTGCATAAATGACTAGCACACAAAATATTAATGGAAAAATAAAACTTCCTATAAAGCTTTATAATTACAGTCATTATTTCTAACAGTATAGATTATTTGATGGAAAAGGGAAAAAAGCATAAAACTAGGTAGCCACATCTTGACTTTAATATTCTCTTACAAACTGCAGCAGGAAAGAAGTCAGACATAGCTGTTGTCACTGCATAAGGATTGTGATAAAATAAATAG
>RSEF01000001.1:167430805-167445322 GCA_003993805.1 Himantopus leucocephalus | reverse complement strand
TTTTTTTGGTAATAGGAACTCTACACTTTTCCTGGAAATGCACATATTCTGTTTATAGCAGGAGAACATTTTAATATCACTTCATTAAGCATAAAAGAGTGCATTTTTAAATCATGTCTCTGTTTATGATCTAATTACATTCCCTATTACATTAAATGGAGGCTGCTAATGTATAATATCCAACTTTGTTCCCCATGGCTTCTGACAAACAAAATCACCACTGTAGTCACATTAAAAATAAATCAAACACATTATTTTCAATGTTGTAACATTATGAATTGCCACAGTCCCCTGGTGGTCTTCAAACAACAATGTTAACAATATAACATTCAAATAATAAAGCAAAAGTAAGAAATGCAAAGGGTATTTTATAGCCCAGGGTAATATGTTTTACCCATCTTCTTTACATACTTTCTTCAGCATTGTTGTTTAAACAGCAAGTTCACTAAAGGTCTCTGGGTGACGGTGTAAACTTATGAAAACAGTTACATAAACACTCTAAAAGATGATAATGCATCTATACAATTCAAATCTTTTTAATATCAGCAGGGCTGACATAGTGTCTAGTAGAAACACTATGTATTTCCTACATTTTGCTTTCTTAAATCTATACAATCACAATGATAATTTTTTTAATACAAGCATCTGAGAATTTTGTGCAAGTTTCCTTAAAATAGTAAGAATATGAATTATCTACTCAGTTTCTTGAGGTATAGAAGAACATCTACAAATGAAACTGAATATTTATATTTAAATTAATAAAGGCTTAAAAAAACCAAAGTCTATGCAAGCTTCTGCAGTAGCCTCCATCAAAGAAAAAACCTACACACTGTTGTACTGTAAATGCGTTCAAGGCAGAAATATGTTCTGGTTAATTGGATTTCCCTTTGTATTAAAGTATTTAAAAACCTTTTTTCTATGAGGCATTTAGTATTATTTCCTGTACAAACATCCAGTCCTTGTCAGTCAGCGCACGGTACAGCATAAAGGCAAACGTTGCTCCAGTGTCATTTTCATTTACCTTTTGATTGCACATTTCTGATGTTCAGCTTTCGAAAGCTTTATGATTATTTACTTGAACCCAGGAACCTGGAAGAACAGACAGACTTTATGAAGCTGAAAGACAATTTGGGGCGCGCAATTAGTGGTACCGTGGCTTCGTTATCCTTTTCTCCCTCTTGTGGCGTCGGATAGTAAGAGCATACAAGCTATTGCTTCGCCATACAGCGCGGCTGTTGCTCCTGTAATAACTGGGGGGGGAAAACAAGACTTTGGGGGAAGGTGCCATAGGATCCAGCCGCTGCCCTGGCGCTGGAGGAAGGTCTGCACGGTGTGGTCCCCTCTGCCCCAGAGGGTCACTGGGACGATGGCGACCGCGGGGCCCGGGAGCAAAGCCACCTTTGAGATACTTGCCCGGGCGGAGCTGTACACCCTTCACCAGCTTTCCTACAAAATTAAGACTCATGCTTTTCAACTCAGGGCAGTAGGGGTTTCCAGACTAAGGGCTTCACAGGTGGCTTTGCTATATTCACCAGGGCCTAAAGATTATTGAGGTCATTTCAAGGCAAAGTTACCCACTTTGGTTGCACAAACTGATTCTTTTCTGTGCTCTGAATAGCAATAACAGGAAAAATGAACAGCATTAAAATGCTTCTTTTCAGCTGTATGAAATAAACATTTTAATATTCAGACTTTAAGGCCGCAAATTGGTGGCTATAAATATTGTACTGCATTCAAAGTTCTGTATATGCCATCTGGTGACCATGTGATTAGTGTATCTATGGGGCAAAAGAAGAAGGGGGGGTCTTGTCATGCCCTTATTTATTTTCTGTGCTCAACTATGCACTCACTTAAAACCTAGCCATATGCTAGAGCATCTGTTATAGGTGGATTTTTTTTGTAAATTTTCTTTTTTAAAATTGAGTCGATTTTGCCCTTTAGAAGCCCACACTCTGAACAGTACTTCAGAATGACATTTACTGCAGACCAAATTATTATTTTATTAGGAGCTACAGTGTCTACTTTGATCAAACAGCAAAATTCTGGTTTGGAAATAAATTAGTACCTTAAGATTTATAGTACCAAAACAGCCAAATCATCCCTTTTTGCTTCCATCCACCAAAGAAGAGATGATTAATTTAAGCTCTGTTTGTGTGCATATTCCTACACTGAGGCTTTCAAGCTGATTTGTATTTTCTTCAGTGTGTTAGTATAAAAAGAAACCTTCTTTGCTGTAATAGAAAGAGATGCCATGCAGCAGTTATAAATGTGAATAGCAAATTCTGTGCTTTATTGGCCCAGTGCTCATATACGCATAATCATCATTTAGTTTACAGAATACTGCTCAAGGCAGTCGTGTGCAAGTAGTATGCCAGTATGCCGTTGGGAATGAAACCAAGAATACAACAGTTTTTGTGGCTTTTCATCATGCCTTATAAAGAGAAGGTTAAGCTAAAATTGGCTCTGTAAGAATAATAAGAGTGTACTAAAAATACCCNGCTCTGTAAGAATAATAAGAGTGTACTAAAAATACCCTCATTTTTAGTCACAGTTTCTGTTAAAAAAAAAAAAAAGACAGTTATTTATGCAGTCTATGCTTCCTTAAAATATCCAGTGAAGTCAACAGGAACTTCATTTCTTGATATCACAAGACCAGCTCCCAGTTTCAGTGCTCCAACTTTTTCAACATGATTTCTATTGTTTCGCTAACTGAACTAAGTGTAAACTGTAAGATCAGGCTGTAAAGAGAACTGCAGAAGCTTTGAAAGTGTCCTGTTTCAGAGCATTTTAAATACGATATCACTTTTAAATATGATAGTATCCTACTCCTGCTACTCTTCTCTAGCCCAAACAGCATGTATGGGAACACATTATTTTCTTTTTGCACTACTTAGTAGGGCAATGTTGTCTTACTGAACTTTTCCCCTCTTCCAGAACCCCAGAATTATCCAGATCGACACATCCATGTCACTGTCACTGTGTTATCCTACTTTCCAGCATTAATTTCATGCACCAGATCCCATGATGAACCTGGGCTGTGCCACTTCTCAATATTTATGCTAGGTCAAGGTGGCAGAATTTAATCTTGCAAAGCTAGCTCAAAAAGGGCATACCAGCTGCTATGTCTTAGTAAATCAGATAACAGCAATAGATCCGAAGAGGGAATGAGACAGAAGTAAGTGAGATTATTGCATCTGTTTAAATCCTGTGTCCCTTACAACCATTTTGAAAGCACATATTTATTACTGACTGAACAAAAATAATGTTAAAACTTAATTAAAAACACCCTACAATGTCATCTAATGACTTTTCTTTTTTCTAATTGTGGTTTTAAAAAACGAATTGTTGTCAGAGACCTAAGAGCAGCTGGTAAGAAGTTCAAATGCAGGTCAGCATGCAGCCTAACTGAGCTAAGATTTCTGCATCTTTAGCCTAAATTAAAAGAACATTAAAAATCAATGTACTGTGATGTGAAATGGCAGTTCTGAGCCTGGTACACAAACAATGTGTAGAAATGAGGACAGGGTGTTGTCTTACAGTGCTGATGCATTCTGAAAGCACTGACAAAAGCTTGGGAAAATGAAAACAAGACAAGATGTCTCGGGTTTGGTTTTTTTTTTTAATTTAAAGAAATAGAATAGAGATATTGTATGAGGATTGTAGAGTGCCCTTATTCTGAACCTTTCACATGAATTATGAAATTTTACTTATTTTCAAAGGGCATCCAGCCTGGTAACTAATGTACTTCATAAAAATCTGGATAAGAACAATCATTCCTAGGAATAACATATCCTGGATATGAGTTATCATTGTTCTGGCTGCTCCTCATACATGGCACCGTGAATAGTATCACTGCCTTGGTGGCTTGAACAGTGTGCTGTGCTGGACATAGCCTGGAAGAGGTAGTTACTGCCCTAACACCTACCACCTGTCAGCATCCATAAATACACCATCTTTGACACAATTTCTTAGATATTAATAGTGAAGCAGGCAAGAAGGAATAACATTATGAGAAGAGAAATTCCACATTCTCTAGAAAGAGAACTCTCATGTTCTGGTAGGACCATGTTTCTTAACAAGAAGGAGAACCTGGGGATTTGTAATGTTGTGCATTTGCATCTTGAACCTGTTCCGGAACTGACCTAGAAGGGTAAAAATGAAATGGTAGCTGTAGTGCAAGATAGGAATCAATTCAAAACAGGAATTAAGTATGAATAAGCTTCCATTGACTTTATTATCTGATAGAAAATTAGATCTCAAACTTTTTTTTTCTTGCAAAGAAATTGCCTCCATCTGAAATAGAAAATAAAAATGAAGTGTTTACATTGTAAATTATACTGCTATGTGTCTTTAAATTTATAGCTTGACTAAAGTGTCTCTAGTCAGGGGATCCATCAGCAGGAGCATACCGTGGAAGCCGTGAAGTTTTCCATATTATACTGTGTTTTCTTGCTCAAAGAGGGAGATAGCATCCCATGGTTGGTTTCCTAACTGAATACCAAAGAATAGTTTCTAGATTGGTCTTTCTGAAAGGCCAAAAATCAATATTTACAATTTGAAATTCTTCAGTAAAAAAAAAGGAAAAAAACCCAAACAAATATTTTTCTGGTGAAAAAAATAATATACTTGAAAAATTCACTTTTGCTGATATTTCCCTAAGGGAAAAAATAAAATAGCTCTATGTTATAGACAACTCCGGCTTAAGTATGACAGCATTCATGGCATTCCTAACAGACAGCTGAATGAGTGCCTATGATGGGCTATAAAGCAGTAGCAGTTAGTTCAAACTGAACATTTCTCAGATTGGAAAGAGACATTCAGAACGGTTTCTCCATTCTACCAGACTCTCACACAGCTGAGCGATGCCTGGTCCATGAACATTTTGGCAGGTGAACAGCAAGGGTCGAAGCTGGGAAACGAGACAGCTCCTAGCAAGATAAAGGGCAGACTCTTCTTGAAACAGTTCTGATTTATTTTCAACAGGAAAGCTGGTTTTTTGGCATAGTGCTGATATTTCAATGTTAGCTATAAAATCTACATTTAAATAATGTGAAAGTTGGTCAAACTATCTTAAAAAATATGATGCCAGAGCTGACAGTCTTTCATTGGCACCAGACTTCTTTTCCTCGACTTGTAATCACTAGTAATATACATGACCAAAAAAACCACCCTTGAAAACAATGGGATGCAGTAAGACAGCAAGAATTTCTGAAGAAAAGCTTCAGTTATTAAGGTGAAAGATTAACTCATGGTACTCAACATTAAATGTAAAACAATGTGTTGAATCAACTAGGGAGAAATTAAGACTTGAAGCCAAAGAACCTAACAGTCTAAACCAAACAATTTTCATGGCCAATGGTTTTAGGTTGCCAGGTAATTAAGGTAACTGTGGACAATCATATGGTTTATTTCTAGATATAAAATGCCTGCTTCACCACGTACACATGATGGTACACATAGTCCTTTTGTGTACACAAGAATCATCTGAGGCTTCTGGGCCTAAAAATGCCAAGAATTATCACCAATTTTCTAAAATGGCTTGGATTTTATTTATATATAAATTTAACTATGATGCTTTTTGTTTACTGTAGAAATGATGAGGCTTAGAAAGTGTTGATGAGTCATAGCTAGAAAGACAATCAGAACCTGGTACCATGTTTGCCTTCACAGTGTATTTAGTCAGGCGGTATGAAATTTAGCATTTACCTAGTTGATCTTATGTACCTAGGATATTAAAAAAAATAAATCTCTGCATAAATATGTATTTGTGAGACTTTTGAAATCCTTCTTCTGTCATTCTAATTACAAAATTAATTGTCTGGCATATTTCCTGATTCTAATGAATAATTAATTCATTAGTTTGTTTCCAGCCTGAAATATTTGGGGGTGAATTGTACAGGCAAACGTACAAGGCAAAAATACTGTTTCATAGCAAAGCTGAAAATTAAGAAGGGAATGGGGAAAACCACGTGTCAGAGAAAAAAGCCATCTGGCTGATGGGCAAAATGGCTCAAGCCAGCCCCCGCATGCAAGGCAGACAACTGCTCATTTAAAAGCTCAACCAGCATCCTCTGTATGGACCTTGGCAAGCACGTGAGTTATCAGGAAAACAAAGTAGACGCTCAACTACTCCTTAATGGCAGACTGCATGAGTATGGCACTACCACAGGACTATTCAGCCTGTAACCAGTCCTTTGCCTTGTTTTGCCGCCTTAGTGTACTAACTGACTGGAGATGCAATCCCTGTTTCCTATGGCATTTTGCCAATACATCTCTAAACACATGTCAGGATCTGATTTCTGTCTTAGTTTTGCCTTTGGAAAAGATTGCAACGTTTTTTTCCCTTTAGCATCTTTTTCCTTTTTTTACTTAGGTACTTAATGTTGTTAAGGCATATACAGTTCATAGCTATGTATTGCTATGTATAACTAAGGGAGGTATAGGCCATCTAAACATGACGATGTCCAGAAATTCTGCCAAAGTCCCTTTTCATACCAGCCAGCCTTACAGAAGAAGGTTAACATCACGGCAGCAGCCCTCATGCTGCTCCTCAGCTATAGCTGTGTATTCCAAACAGCCCTTGGTAATGGGCTCTCAGTGTGATCAGTACCAAAAAACAAGATACTGTCAATCAGTTGGAAAGGACCATTTCCCGGTATGTAGGGGAGGAAGTCCAGAACAAGGGCCAGAAGTGATAGAGGGCTTTAGAGGTCAAGGTGGGGGCAAAAGCTGGCTCCTGAAACCCATAGAGTTGTATCAGTGCAGCTCTGCATCTGGGCTAGTCAGGGGACAGAAAATAAACGATGGGAGTTTGGTGAGGAGAGCACAATGCGGCAACCTGTGGCTCAGTTTACTTCATCCTCACAGAAACACACTCATGACAGTGGAGAAGTGACAGACCTCAGAAGTGGAGAGCAGTAACATACTGCTGGGGTGAGCGAAAAGCAAAGAACATTGCATCAAAGCTAGTTTTCAACTCTGCCCTCAGAAAGAAGCACTTCAGCCGGTAAAAGACTCGGCTCAGCATCTTTTCTGTAAGACAACAGGGGCCGATTCTTCACAGCATCTCCTCGTGTGTTGTCATTTATTCCCTCACAAAATTGGCATAAAGCATCAACAACGGCTTTTGTCATCACCCTGCAGAAATGCATATTACCTCCACCACTGGATCACACCAGGGCGAGGGCACAGGGACGCAGTATGAGGAATAGACCCTGCTACCGACCAGCAAGTTCCCCCCACCAATGCAACTGAGGGAATGACCCCGATCAGCCACCTCCTGAATCCGGTGAACCTTGCTCATCTCCCAAGAGCTGACAGGCTTCTAGCGTACAGTAGCATATGGTGCAGAGGCCTCAGAGGATCACTTAAGCTTATAGAGGGAAAAAAGTCCCTAACAAGTATCAGGTATTATATTACATCCTGGGAAATTCTTTACAGTGAAAGAAGCGCTGGTCATCACTTGGAACAGCAACAGGACCAGCAGCAGGACTAACTTTAGAAATGAGGAATCATCAGTTGCTCAGCTGTAATCACCAGCTTAAGCTGAACTGGCGGGAAGATAACATGAAAACCTGGGGTAAATATAATAAAATAGAAAATGTGTCTTTTCCACACTGTAGATAATGCTGTTTCCAGTCTTCTTGCCATTTCCACAGTATTTTCAACGGGTGAAGCTCTTGTTCTCACATCCCTTCCCTCTTTTTTTGGGTGGGGTGGGGGAGGTGATAGTAAACAACAGAGAGCATATTAATCTTTCATGGCACAAAGATGTAGCTCAAGTCTTTTTTTATGAACATTATCTGTATTGAAGTTTGTTTTTTTAACATCATTTGTATTTCTCAAATTTCAAGCCCAAGACCACGTCAGCACCGACAGAGAGTGCCTAGGTAAAAATTACATGATTCTTTCAGTGACATAATTTCCCATGTCTTCAGCTTTGTATTCAGAGAAAAAAATTATGCACAATCCAAGACACTTTTGTGAAGCTGCTGATTAGGCCATGGTTTAAAAATGGAGAATGAGGAAAAATATGCTGGTTCTCCTTCATGCTTGCGCGCCAAAGCATTGACTGCGGAGGGCCTTGAGACTGGTTTCAGTGCAATCAAAGGGGTTACACCTGTCTGTGCCTCGCTCTCCTGGAGCTAGGAAAGGAAGCTGGCTTTTAACACAGTAGTTCCCAGCGTAAAAGAGAAAAATAATTCTCAGTATTAGATCATGGGCTTGCCTTGGCTTTGTGCCAGCAAGAAAAAAGCTTTCATTGGTGCTGCAGTGCCAGAGATGCTAAGACTGAGCAAGCTACAGTGAACAATTCAGAGCTGTCTTTATGGAACTAACAGAGAACACAGCTTTCACAAAACACAGACCATTTTAACTTCAGACACTGATAATTCAAAAGGAAAGGCTTTTAATTGTGGTATTCTATCAACAAGAGGACAAACAAGGTTAAATGGTGATAGATGCTGAATTAACAAGCTATTTGCTTGCAGCATTTTTGTGCTGGGAAAAAACTGTATTTATTCTCCAGCTTCATAGAGGGAAACTTTCTTCTTACTTTTCACTGTCGGGCTCTTCCTATTGATTTTATCATAATTCAAATACATGGCAAAATGCTCCTGAGCACAAAAGCAGAGGGCTAAGCCTTACTCTCTTTTATTACACTAGAGAGCCACTAAATAGGAAAGGATTTTGATTTAGATTCCCACATTAAAATTAAATCACACATCCTAAGGAAAAATGATCCGTAATAATGAAAGTCACACACATGGGGATTGAAAGTGCTATTGAATAATGAAGAAAACTATAGTAGCAATGAATGTGAGGGACCACTATGCTTTAATGAAGAGATATTTCCGAAACAAATGTCTCCCTTCAGTGTTTTCTATTGATGGTCTGAATATTATCAAACAAATTACGTGAAATATGAATATCACAAAGCGCAAATGAATTACTTACAGCCTTTTGATTTGGGTTGCAACATTTTACGTCTCTGCTGTAGGAACAAGCTACATGTAGCTGGATGATTTTTAGTGCATCATGCAGGTCAGGATGAATACGCTGAGCCTCCAGTGCCCAAGGCTGCAAATGTACTTCCATTTTGTAAACTCTTACACAGTGACACTAGCCACTGGATGGTGAGTTTATATGCAGTTCCAATATTGACATCTTTCTTTTGCTTTCAAGCTCCCTTTAGTGATTTTATAGATTAAAATGTGCTTCCCAGCAGCAAATTGCAAATCTCTCCCTCTTTTGATTATGTCTGATTTTACATTTTAACCTCTATAATTTCAATTTGATCAAATACATTTTAAAGTTAATCTTGGTGCTAATTCATTTTTAGCACATGCATTTAGTCTTGCAGTGTGGGAGCCAGATTTCGTGGAGAAAAACCACCAGACCTGGCAGCATCAGAAGTTCCTATCTGACTGGCCACCAACAGTGAATAAATGATGACTACATGAAGCAGGGTCATGCCACATTTTCCGGAGATGTGATTTGAGCACAGCATTCTTAACTCGCATTGTTTTGTGACCTTTCAGTATTACTAACAAGATGATAAACATCATAGCATTGATCCAGCTCTATTATTTCTTCTGAAAGAAACCTGGTATCTCTGTACACCCCCAAAATCCGCAAACAATCTTTCCTATCACTTCAGCAAATGAGAGCAATTCACACGGAAAGTAAATTAGTAGAAGCACAAACAAACCACGACCCAAGCTTTTATTCCTAAAGTACAGTATCGTTTAAACTGCATATCACTATGAGATTAAATCACTAGAGAATTTCTTTTGCAACTGATATCAGTTTTACGTGAAAAAGGTAGAGTTTCTGGGGCAGATGGGTGTGGGGGAGGGAGGGTAGTGGCAGTTTATAACCTTAAAGCAGAGAGGAAGAAAGCACTTCTCAGTTCTATAGCAATTACTGCCATCCAGGCTTCAAAATCGTTCCAGAATCCTGTATTTCTTAGTTTCATTTTGCCTTTGTGTGCAACAGGGAACAAAAGTTGCTTTTCTTTAGGAAAATTATATCTAAGAAAAAGACAGTATCACACTGTACAGTAGTCATCTAACAGGAGATGCAACTCCTTAACGTGGTGGTTTGGACACTCAACTGAGACACGTGAATCCTGCTTCCAAAATTATCTGTATATTTGGGAGGGAGATTAATTATTATTATTTTATTTTTTATTCAATGATTGATTAATGATAAATGCACAAATAAATCTGGGCACAGAAAAGAGAAATTAAGGACTCTTCTGGCTCCCCACTCGTCTAGCCCCATGATCCTCTTTGCACGCTGTTCTGTCTCCATTCTTTGATGTTCTCTAGGACAACTTTAAAACAACAAAAGGAGGAGGGGATAGAGCCCTTCTGGAAAATATGTAGCCTATAGCTTTTTCACAGCTGAAACCTCCTCTTCTGGAAGGGCAGAATTCCAGCTGAACCATAGAGAAAAATTAATGCTGTTATCCTGGTTCTTAATGAGTGCTCTGACTACTATCATCTCAATAAAGATCTATGGCTATAATAGGGTTTCATCCAGGATGGGTATATATATTAGTTATGCTCAGGAAACGTCTATGTGATTGAGCCCTAGGGACCTTAAATATCTGTTCCTCTCTTTATTGATCATAATGAGACTTAGGCAAGAACTGTGCACCTATTGAGATTCAGACTCAGAGGTGTAGCAAGCTGAGGCTGCTGCTGTATGGAAACATTTTGAGCTCCAAATTCATCTTGTTTGAAGCACACAAGTTTTATTTTTTGTTCATCTGCTAGTGGGTTGGCCTTCCTTTGTGAAGGAAATTTCAGGGTTCAAAATCAAAGAGGTGATTTCAAAATACTTTCTGCTATTTTTTTTTCAAGCCTAAGGATATGTAGCAACCCCTAGTGATTAAGTTAGAGAGAAGTTTCCATCTTGGAGTCACTATTCCATAAACATCTACATGGGGTTTGTTGTTCAATTTCCTTGTCACCATTCGTAACACACAAAAGAGGTGTTTGGCCAGGTATGCTGCTGCTCTGCCCTACAAAGATAACATGGGCTGAAATTGAATAGACAGGAAATAACATGTCAGAAACATAAGTGAGAAAAAATGTGTAACTAGTTCTTAAGCACTGAATATTTACTTTTGGATACCAAAGTTTACCCATGTCAGTACCAGAGAGCACACCTTGTTACCTCTGTTATGTCACTCCCCAGAAATGTTAACTTCCCAAACGTATGAAATTTTAGATGTAGATCTTACTTATTTCAACAGAACAGATGGGTACGTTTGCTATTCAATGAACATACTAAAAACTCTTTTCACACCTCTAACAGTCACAGCTTTGCACACCCATGTGCTGTACATCTGTGGATTATTGGCAGTGCATTTTGCTGCACAGTAGGAGTATCTCAGGTTTAAAAATTTCCCTGTATCTGTTCCTTCCATGTGATTCTTTTTAAAATGTCTGTCTTCTCCCTTTGTGCATCTGTTCACAGCTTTGACCACAAAAAGAGACTTGCAACCATTGCAAAAATTTGAGTCTGGCAGCCTCCATGTGAGAGTGTAAGAGGTGCTATAAATGGGGCAGGGAACAAAACGCTTTTTTTTTTCCTTTTTTTTTTTTTTTTTTTACAGATGATTTGTTCTCCTGCAAAGAGTAAAGACAAAGCTATAAATTTATTTTTAATTGTGAGGTAGAGGGGATATAGAGATGGTAGAGGGATATATAAAACAAAGAAACTATAGGGTTAGTGTTTTCCAGTAGTGCCAGTTAGCCCAAATTTAATGTTGTAGTGATGTGGCTAGGTTTCTTCCTGTTTTGCATCTGTCTTATTCAGCTGTGACCCCTGTATGGTACTGCACTGAGAGATGTCCACAAAGCTTGTAAGGACCCTTAGTCTTCATATGCAACGTCATCATGGTCTTCCCTCTTTTTGATGTGGCTCAATTTCCCTCTCTTCTAGGCATAGACAAACTTTCAGTTTACTTCTCATTCAGGATCAATTAACAAATGTTTACTCTGAAACTGGGATATCAGTATATCAATAACTTAGCCTTTCTTCTTCTCCATTTCCGCTTTACCATCCTCCCAGCCAACTTTNTTCTTTTTTTTTTTTTTTTTGGCTGGCACAATTAAATGCCGCTGCACTATTTAAACAAGTATCAAATGCTCAAGACTTTCCTCATAAGCCCATAAACTTGTTCTTTGCTTTATTTTGAAAATGGTAGGCATTTTTACCATTTTCAGCTCCCTCAGCTCTACTAATTGTTAATTCTTTGGAAAAATTAATATTGGCAGATCAGGCGAGTACATCTTCCATGCTGGTGATTCAATATTCAACAGTAGAAATGTACTCTTTTCTGCCTAGTGAGACACTATGTACGTCTCATTTTAAACCCTTCTGTACACTGACCCTTGAATTTTAGTACAAACACGTTAATTACTTTCTACAGTGGACTAATTCCTACAGGCTATTACTGGCTATTGCATGAGACAAGTTGTAATTACTAACAATGCTATGATAATGAATTTGGCATGTTATAAAAGATCTTTAAGAGATACTACAGCACTATTTTTTCAGTTTACTGTCCTCAACAGAGGACAACAGAGGACAGTACTGACAATTCTACCTGGCCTTTTTTTTAACCTTATATTGTACAGCCTCTTACAAATGTGTATTGATTATTTGATTTTTTTCACCAGACAAGGTTGGAAGATCAGACTAACTACAATCTGAAGCTGTTTCACCAAGTATCTAGTAAACTGATACCTGTCCATTAAAAGGGGCAGGGGAAAATGTATTAAATGACTTATATCCTTTTTTTAGAGTCCTACTCATAACTTTTTCTCACAGAGATATATCTGAATATAGATAGGCACATAAAGACAGGGAGTTGCAGAATAAGAACTACAGTGAAATACAGGAACTTTACACTGTGCAAAAACTTTGAAGAAACTTTCACAGTGCTCCAGACTGTACAGTCAGTTATAGTACTGTCCCCATAACCACCAAACTTCACATAAATTAGAGAAGAGAGTTAGGCCTGTGACGGCTATAAATAAGATCAACCAGACAGTAACTTTATTCTTTATTTACAAGGCAAAAAAGAGCAATATTTTTTACATTTTAAATCAACGTACATTACCAAATGCCACATAGAAGTATGTCCTTTGTGTGTTAAATATATGTATATATCGATGTATGCATAAATAGTATTATCATTTCCTCTGGAGGGACTGTGCATATCTTCAGCTGTGACAGCAAAACTTTTGGAGACAGGGTTAGTAAAGTCTATTCAAGGTAATATCACTTGTGACCATTTATCTTCCTCTCAAAGTTCCTCACGAGAATACAGTTGAACAATAATTGTGAATTTTGATTTTGCTTTTCATCAAAACAGAAATAAGGAAAATATCATGAGAGAGGGTATTCATCAAAGCTAAATAAGATGTCTTTACCAAAATCATCTCTCTGTGGTGGTTACTCCGTGCAATAAAAGATCCAACTACTATAAGAGTATGAGTTTTTTATAACAAGATGTATGAAAAGGTAAGATAAATAATACAAAAACAAAAACAAATCTGCCTTTGGGGATTTTTTTTTTTGCTAATTGGGCATCATTCTCTTTCATATCACTTCAGACTTACTTGGGGTATAGTAGATGAAATTGACAAGAGAACTAGATTAGATCTGGAGTCAGTAGTCAAGTTAATAAAATTTCCTATGGTAATCTATTCAATCATTAAGTGTACATTGATGAAAATGCTTAGCTACAATGATATGTCACTTATAGACCAAGTAAATTAAATTAACTTCAGAATTTATTGTATTAGACTTTGAAAAAGAGTCATTAAGATACTTCTGGCCTTTGAATTAGGAGAAGGAATTAACAGAAGGATGAGAAGTTGCCAAATAATACTATCAAAACTTTAAATCTATCAAAGGCAATAATCCTGTATTTAATTAAAAATAATAATTAGGAGTCATTGACCAACGATTTAGTGCATTAAGTAACTATTCAAAATGCTATTTATGTAATACGTGAGAATTTCATGACCCTTCTAAGCATTTTTTACATATATTATTTAATGATTTAAAGAAGGGGACATGAGAGAGGGAGTAAGATACAATCAGTTTAGGTTTGAAACACCAAGGAAATAATATGTATCAAACCTTTTTCAGTGACATGATTGAATCACTCGGTCATTCCAACAAGATTAAAATTATTCTACAATCCTCATTCATGCTGTGAATAGCGTTCACTCAGGCAATTCTATTAATTCAGTGATACTTCTTCAGTGTTAAGTACCAGCGTGGATTGCAAATTCGAGCCTTAAATGAAAATCTGAAGTGAGTTGTCATTCATTCATTCATTTGAAATACAACGCAGTGCACTGTGCCCTCTGAAGCTAAATGGAATTTGGTCCTGATAGACTACAGTTTTGATATGTCAGGTTTTCTGTGTTGGTTTGGGTTGTTTTTTTGGGTTTTTTTTGGTGTTTTTTTTTTTTGGAGGGGGGGAGA
>RSEF01000001.1:167382106-167430705 GCA_003993805.1 Himantopus leucocephalus | reverse complement strand
CTGAAAGGTCCCTTCCAACCTTAACGATTCTATTATTCTATGAAAAACGAACCGGGACAACTAAGTATTTGTTATTGCCAGTGCTAATTTTAATTTTTTTTTTTTTAAAAAAGAAGTTTGTTCTATTATTTCTTGAATTTTCAATTCAGCTACTCAAAAAAAAAAGTCCATTATTCTCTTGGCTTTAGTTAAAACCACATTCATATTTATATCAGCATTTTTCTTGCTGGCTTGAACACAGGGTTGCTCTTTGGCTTTAGAAGATGTTAAATACACAAGATAAGTAAAATCCTGGCCTGATGAAGGAAGAGGAAGTTCTAACATGTACTTTGATCAAGTCTGGATTTCAATTTATGGGAATGCTTTTTTTTCCACTGCTCCCTCTTTTTTACCCATAGTTTTGCTGTTAAACACTCCCATTCTCATCTGTCTTCAAAACTAATTAGTCCTTCAGAACATTAGCTGATTTTCATACCCGTAGCCCACTCACCTTTGCTACTCTGAAGTAAGACAAAGAGCAAATCATGGAGTATACTGACTTTTCAATGGATACTGGAAGGGATAAGGATAGGGAGTCAACAATGATAATCGACAAAATAATTTAGAATCTACTGTGGTAACTTAAAAAGCAAATGAAATGCATGAAGTACACAACTAAGAAACCAACAGAACATTTTCGATTTAATGGAGCAGGAAAGCAGTCACTGCTTCACATGACCTACACTGGCTGTTCATGATTGCAGGAAGCTGTAGGATGCAGCTCCTTTCTGCTTGGCTTTCCGTTTCACTGGAAAATCCTAATCCACAATAGTGTTAGTAAAACAATTCATGCAATATTATATCATGTTTTGACATGCATACTTTAAAGAAACTCTGCAAAAATCAGAAAAAGGGGCTCAAAAATAGGTACAAAGTGTAGTAAAATTCATAGAACAGTCCAGGTAGCTACACTTGTATTCATAAATTAAACTTGCTAACTAGTACAGAATGGACTTTGTACTTAAGATTAAAGTCTTTTCCAACCCAAAACTGAATGGCCTGATAGAGAATGCTTCTTGAGAATGGTCCCTGGTTCATGCAAACTTTGAGACTATGCAAGGGTATTATTTTGGAGTGTGTTAATTTAAACATGGTAGAATCATGTTGGGAATACTTTTAACAAATAAAATTATAGTCAGGTGAGTTCCAATTCCTAATGACATTCCCTCACACACATGAGTATCGATGCAGCCAGTGAAGCTTGAAAATCTTTAATGCAAAAGAGATGAGGTGACTTGTTCAAGGTCCATAGAAGAAGCTTTTAGAATAATTTATTTTGCATTAATGGAAAATAAGATTTCCATTTTGCAAACAAATTCAAAATTCATAGTTAAGTTTTTATTCTGCAACACCCACTTCTACATAGTCAATAGTCTAAGGCAGATGTGGGAAATGTTTCAGTTTCAATTCTGCACTGGGCCACTCTCAATAATTATAAAGTTTTCTTGAAAAATCTGACCTCTAAAACTCTGCCCTAATGAAAACATTTCCAGAAGGAGGACAGCATTCTATACTACAGGGATGAAGAAACTCTTTTAATAAAATATGAATACAACACAACAAAAACTCTACCTACACTCACATACTTTTAAGAAATGTGCACAATATTTACTTCCACAATCCTCAGTAATTCCTTTCCCCAGGAAACTGAGAAACCCACTGCTTTTTACATCACTATTCACTGTCTTCTATTTCAACTTTGCTATAACATAAAATATTAAATACTGTTTTTAAAAAAAAACCCAAAACATATTGTTACATATATGTATGTATCCTTAAAATTCAGTCTCTTTAAGGAAGAGACTTAAGGTGTTTTTTTTTTAATTAGCTCTGTTTTTCATATTATGGAAAAGTCTCTAACATGAAGGGATCTCCTAGTATTACGATCACTGAGTAATGATTCACTTTAAAAAGACCCATATTATAGTGAAATCAGGCTTGAAGAACCTTACTGTCTGAATATCATCTAGATACCAAAATATGTTTGCTAGTAGTTGCAGATGGTAATACTTTGGGTAATATTCTGTACTCATTTTCTCTGATATCTTCTAAAGTTATCATACCTTAAGTTCTCAAGTAGAAAAGGAAAATACAGAACAGATGAAAGAGCAAGCAAAACTAACAGAACCACAATACCTAAAATATATGTAACATCTTCCTAATCCTTTTATTTTCACGGTTGATGACATGTCAATTTGTTGCCTCTGTATAAATAATATAATTTATTCTTTAAGGAAAAACAGAGAAGAAAGAAACAGAGATCAGTAAAACTGTCAGATTAGCAGTACTGGACTGGCAGGTTGCAATTGAATGTCAAAATTTCTAGCAACAGAAAACTTCAGCGCACAATATGATGATTCATGATTCAAATGGCAGGTAACTCAGGACCAGAGATGTAGCAAAATTAGTGTTAAAATTAAGGAAAAATAGGTTTGTAAATAGTAGGAACTGTAGTGCATATTCATACAAAAATATGAAAGATACAATTTATAACCGTCTCAGTTATTATATTACCTTATTGGCCTGTCAATTATTGATGCAATTCAGAAAAACAGACCATAAAGGAATCCCATTCTGAATTATCTAGGTTAAATTTTTAGATAAATGATTCCTATGTACTGTGATAAACAACAAGCCATTTTTTCTTGTCTGTATGTCAATGACTACTGAGTTGAAGAGACAAGAAACACAAATAAGCAAATAATTATAACCGCAGGAAATAAGATTTACTTTTTTTTTCCCAGCTCTATATCATCATCACAGTCAGTTTGATCTTCTGGAAAATGAAGGTCAGAATTTTCAAGTGTCAGCTTCACCTACTGTCACTTTCAGGAAACAAATATAGTTCCTTGATCTATGAAAGGACTTTATTTTTTTGGCAAAAGTCTCAAAACCTCGGTATCTCATTTAATTAAAAATAATTAATCAAAAATAACAATTAAAACATCAACCGTGAGTTATCTTTTCAATATCCAGACAAATCTAAACATTCTGTGTAAAATATTACTTAATTTTCTATATATGTATGTTAAAATCTGGTATGGAAACTTACTTTCCACCTAAACTTCCATTCCTATTAAGTGAAAGTGAAGAAACTGAAAAATCAGACACCTTCACAATAATGAGAGTTCAAAGTTAACTCTTTTTTACCTGAAAAAGCAATCATAATACTAGCATATTTTTCCTTTAAGCCTTCTTTTAAACACAAAAATAAAAAATTAACAGCACAAAATCTTTTCAAATATTATATGGGATTTAAATAATTTCTCAACTAAAAATCCAAGAAAAGGATATCTAATTCACTATTTTTCCTTTTTTTTAATGTCAACTTTTTAGTTGCATAGATTCTGCCTTTTCAAACTAATCTTCGATACTATAACATTTAACTTTTCAATGATTTCAAAATTAAATTACTGAACAAACACAATCTCTGTTACAAATTGAGACATTCAAGGCAAGGCAAAAAAGCTTAGTGAACCTATCTATGTCCATGTTGATATTCAATCAACAAGATCAATTTGTACTCTCTTCAGACACTGGTCCAATGCTTTCCACTGTCAAGGCTGGTTCAATGACTCCTAGATAGACATTTTATAGGGAACCCATCTTTCAGAAGAAAATCAATAAAGATTAAGCAATTCCAAATAAATGAAAACTACTAGAAAAAGAGGAGATCAACAAAAATATATGGTATACTGCTTCACTTCATATTGCAGTCAGTGATGTAGAAATGCAGATAGAAGGAGGGATTTAACTTGCAACAGGGCTTGAAGAAAAGCCTTTTAAAAAATGATAATAATAAAAAAGTCCTTCCATTTTTCTCTTACACAGCTAAGAGAAAAAGGAGGAACTCATCAAGCTCCTGTTTCTTTTCTCATCTCCACAAATTTCTTGTAGTGAGTAGTCCAACAGATTTTGTGTTTATATTTGTTATGTCTTAACCCAATGCTATGATTACAGCATGCTACTGATTTTACTCTGCTTTAACATTTTTTGGATCCTATAATGAAAACCTACCATTTTTCCTGATTTAAAATAACAAATGCTGCCTACTAAAAGCACATTTTTTATAGATAACATTGTAACATTTTTAATCAAAAGATCAATTCAAAGACACAAATATTTTTCCTAATATTGCTTTCTTTATTAAAACACACATTTTATCTTATAGAAAAAAACCACCTTGCTATCAGTCATAGTCAACTTCTTGTCAAATTTGTCACATAAAAATTAATTTGTTGAATTGTGATGTATGACTTCAGTTATACCAAGTTTTTCTAAGGAAGTATAAAAAAAAAGATACATACAAAAATGCATACACTTATGTATTGCAGCAACAGTAGTAGTGTGTCGTTATGTGCAAACTTCTGTATGAAGAGTAACATCTGCCCAAAAACAGAAAAGAAGAGGTGAAAACAGAGGGAAGAATTGTTCCATTTTAGTTGTAGACTCGAAATGAAACCTTTGTAGAGATATAGTCATTGTAGAGGACATTTGGTACCAGCACATGTATGCTCTCTACATAATTATGTCACTCAAAATGTAAAAAAAAAGAATTAAAATTGAATTTCATTGCAAAATATGCAGTAATTAAAGTATCTCTTTTCAGAAATATAGTGCCTAATTAACACTTTGGTAAAATAGGGATTAATAAATTTTGAATAAAATTAATCAAATGTATAGCATCTTTCATCTCTAAAGACATATGCAACTCATTCTGACACCAGAGGTAGCTGTGATAAAGTTGATTGTAGAATGTTGTCATTTATTGATTATAACAATATTGACAACATTCTCTACAAAAAGAATGAAAAATACATTGCAGCTTTCACAGTCTAGCTTCAAGTTGTTATTTTGGATATTTCAGTGGTTTAAAGAGATTTTCTGTAGGCTTGTTTCAGATGATTCAAAGACAGGTTTCAGCTCCAGGCTCATAACACAGTCACAGGGAGCAGCACACATACACACAATCACTTGAAAGAGAAAACATTAGCCAAATAATTAAATACTCAATTGAATTTTGAATTTGATACAATGACACATATTTTTTTTAAATAAAAAAGTTAATACTTGATGGATTTTGGTCTACTTTTAGCTTTTTGTACTGCTTGTCTATGTGTGTTGAGTTCTGCTGAAAATATGGCTAGCGGTTATTAGGTTGGAAGGTAATTTTTTCCTTGTAAAAACTGAAAAGAGTTCAACAGACTACGTACCTAAATTAAAAAAAAAAGAAGATATTAAACATCAGAACTGAGCTGCAAAGTTATTTGTTATAAACTGTAATTTGTGAATATTTTCTTATTAGTCTCAATGGACAGAATCTGCTATTCCATTATTGGTATGATGATCATTATGACTATGTAGCATTGCCATAGTTACGTATATATTATGACCTAGACAAGAAGGAGTGGAACTTGACATAAGAATTTGTTGAATTATTTGAAGATTACTTGATAAATAGCAAGTGAAGACTGAAATGTGTTTACTGATGAAACCTACTTGTTCAATGAGAGAATTGGTGATACATTTTCCTCTCCCTTTTTCTCATTTCATTCTAAAATGACAGGAAGGAAGAAGAAGGATCAATTTAGGTGATCATGGGAAACAGCCTGAGCATTAGAATAAAATTTGAGATTAAAACCAAAGATAACTGATAACACTGACATCATCCTCAGGAGACTGTTTTCAAGATCTGTAGTTTATTAAGGCTGATGATCTAAGGTTTTCACAAATATCCTTAACAAGTTCAACTTATTTCCACAAAACATGAAGGACTTAAGGGTATATTAAATTCAAACGGAGTTTATTTATTTTTACATACACAGCCAAAATATTCTTATTTAACTTTATTCTTAGTCAACCATTCTTTTTTCGAGATGGAAATATTTACTCCTTGAAATATTTGCCAAGGACAGAGTACTTCAGCCCAGACAAAATGAATTTTCCAGATTATAAATTTCTTTGTGATGGAAAGTATCATTGGAAGTATTCCCATCATTGGAAGTATTCAAGGTCAGGTGGGATGGGCTTTGAGTAACCTGATCTAGTGAAAGATGTCCCTGCCCATGGCAGGGGGGTTGGACTTTAAAGTCCTTTCCAACCCAAACCATTCTATGATTCTATGACTTCTGTAAATCATCTTGGCACAGTCTATATTTTTTTTGATTATACAGGTCCATATTTTATAGCTGTTCATTATAATTATATAATTATTAAAATAAAGTTTCATTTGTGAAAGCCTTTTTTTTTTTTTTTTTTTAGAAAAAATAGGAGTACATTATTCACTACTCACTGGTTATTCGTTTTCTCATGTATAAGCATTTCCTGTCTCCCAGTCAAGAAAACAGAAGCACAAACCTGTGATAAGAAATATTGGGTAGTTAATTTATATAGCTTTGTTTTTGTATCTCCTCTCTATTGCTTTTAATATTTTCTGACAAAAAAATCACTGGCATTTTTAAGTAGAAATGTCATAGAGTCATGGAATGGTTTGGGTTGGCAGGACCTTTAGCGATCATCTAGTCCAGCCCTCCTGCCATGGGCAGGGACATCTTTCACTACATGAAGTTGCTCAAAGCCCCATCTAATCTGACCTTGAACACTTCCAGAGATGGGGCATCCACAGCTTCTCAGGAGAACATGTTCCAGTGTCTCACCACCCTCATCATAAAAAAAACTCAGCCTTTCCTCATACGAGAGGTGTTCCAGCCCTCCGATCATTTTTGTGCCCCTCCTCTGGACCCGCTCTAATAGCTCCATATCTTTCTCGTACTGGGGACTCCAGAGCTGGACGCAGTACTCCAGAAGAGGTCTCACCAGAGCAGACTAGAGGGGGAGAATAACCTCCCTTGACCTGCTGACCATGCTTCTTTTTATGTAGTCCAGGATAGGATTGGCTTTCTGGTCTTCTCCTCTAAGAAGGGGAATAACGTTCTGACCACAGAATATAATTACCTGAAAAGCAAAGCTCTTAAACATTAGAATTAATTTGTGGAAAGGCTATCATTCACATTTTTAACACATTACATGTGTTACGTCTTCATTACAAATATTTGGTGGTACGATCCATGTGATTCCTTGTCTCTAATAATGAACATAGAAAGAAATATTTTTTTAGGTAATCACTTGCATGAAATATTTGTCTTCAAAATTTCATTGATTCTTTATCAAGTTCAGTGTCTGCCATGGGCATATGCGGGAGGCTTGAGTAAATTTGAAGGAAAATTCATTTACATTCATACAATTAAAAAAAAAAAGATGTATTCACATAATTTATTGACAAAATATTATTTTAATGGTACTCTAGATACTGTGAACCATCCAATTGTTTCCTTCAGCCACATTTTTTTTTTTGGTCCTGAGATTGTGAAAGCAATTAACATAAATCATAACAGTTTAAATTTATTTTCCACAGGAGAGCAGGCAAATAAATTTAAACATTTCTATTTTAAGAACTCAGCATTCACTTATTTACTTAACTACCATGTTTGGATTACTTATCTTACATGTCCCCTCTACTGGTCACATGAAAAAGCCCATCTTTTTAATACATTTCAGTCTGTCATTTGCTCATATTTCAGCTCTTTAGGATATCTGTCTGAGGATAATGTGGTAAGTTTACTGGGTCAAAGGCTATCTCCATATAAAAACACTAAAGACATTTAGATTTTTTTTTCAGTCAAGGCACTGGGGAAAATAAATTGAAAAGCAGCCAGTTACTTGATTTAATTTCATAGTTTCTAACAGAAGCAGTCCAACAAACTCCTAATAACTCCCATTTTTCATACAATGACATGTCTTCACTTCTAAACAAAACTAATGGGCAGTGGAAATGTTCATGCACGGATCAGTTTTTAAATGAATAATGTCATTAGATAAAAAATGTTGAAATGCAAAGTCCATAAATACCTATTATGAAATTAATGGCGAGTGTTGTATTTACTTCATTTTAATAATCAGCATAACTACTGAAAGATATTATTTCTCTTTTATGTTATTTATACAGCATAATTTGCATCTGATTCTAATCATAAATACATAGTCTAGCCCTATATAATTGTACTACTTTGTCGGTTGTCATGCTTCACTTAAATTTTCCATAAATTCATCTAATAATAGTATCAATTTATTTCAGCAAATGTTCAGATTTTTGTGGTATATTAAAAATAATCCAGAGGGTCTCCTGTATAGTGAAAATATATATTCAACCATTATCCACCCAGCCAAAAATTTCAGAGCTTCAGAAAGTAGGTCATACCATAATAGTGACATTGAACTTTTCAACTGGGAGTAATTAGGTTTTATTTCCAGTGCTCAGTGACCTACTCTGAAAAATAAGATAATACAAGAATGGTTCAGTTTTATTTTTCATAATTTAGTGGTTTGCTTTATTATTTCTTTCAGCTGTATATACCTTAAGAATCCATAATTGTTACCTATCCAGAAAACAACAGCTGACAGCTGTGTAGGCTACTTCTGCTGTTTAATATGTCGTAAAGAATCTGTTGCAGGCAATGATGTTATCATTAGGGAACAACGATACTGTCTATTATTTCAGAACCGAATAATTCAGCATTAAATCATTTCAACTGCAGTGTCACTTGCAGGGAATGTGAAAGCAGAAGAGTTACTGTGTATGAAACAAGCTTTGCAGCAATACTTACAGCACAGAGGGCATTTGAAGCACACTTCCTTGTATATTCCCTGTAGGGTGCTTTAGAAAGCTTTTCTTTTATTTAATGGCTGCTTCCTAACGCAAAGAGACATAATAAAAAGCGCCTGCATCTGTTAGCTCAGATAACAAGACACATTTTTCCTTTTTGGGGCTGGGGTGTTCTAAGAGCCATTTGACACAATTCAGACGACTGTGTTGCAACATGAACTTATTCCCTCTGATGCGTTTTAAATTTTTTATTTATTACTAATGCCATTACAACAAGAAATACCCTCCCACCCCTGACTTCAGTCATACATTTGTCCTGGGTATAGGTGTGTGGGGTGGCCTGCTGCCTCATGTCAACCTGTATTGTAATACAACAGGCATTATAACTTGACATGGTGTGTCAGATGCTAAATAACAGGAGAAGGCATGCGTGAAACTTTCACAGACAAGGGACCGCGGTCATTCAGAGGCAGACTGTTTCTCTGGAATTTATGTAGCTGTGAACCGGGAGTGGGTAATGTGCAAGGCCTCCATCCTGTTACATGAAGCATAGAAAAGACAAGTTTTTAGTACAGTAAACCTATTGCAGGGAGTGCTCTCTATGCATTTTACTAAATATGAATGAATATCCCGAGTGGATAGAGAGAATGCCAAGTGCAGTGGTAGATGTGATCAGAAAGGAGCAGAGTATCAGGCACCCAAGGACAACAGGAGATTTTCTCTGAGTTTTTGCATTTTTTTAGAGAGAAAAGTCCTCTCACTGTTATTTTAAAATGTCTCCTTTGAAATTTACAACACAGGACAGATTCCTAGTGGCAGAGTTAAGACTTGACCATTCTACCTCTGACTGTTCCCTGCAAAACCATCATTAGTTTTTTCCAATGGCTCTAGCAGAAGAGGATGTTTCATTAAAACTACCACAGTTTTCCATATTAATGTCTTTTTTTTTTTTTCCATGCATAGAATGGTGGAATAAAAGGCTACTTTCATGTTTATACTGTTTAGTTTGGGTTGGATTTCTTCTTTTGGAGGGGTGGGGTCTTTTTTTTTTTCATTTTATTTCTTTTCAAGACAGAAATATGAGAACAATTCAAACTTTGAGAATTACCTAAGAGCACTCTTATCTGCATATTCATTTCATTAAGAGCCCAGTTTGAAAAATACATCGAGTAAGTGAAAAATGCTCTGCTATTTGATTGCTGATGCAAATATAACCAAAAGTGGATTACATGTAGTATCTTCTTTTGTGATGTTTGCAACAAAACAGCCCTAGTATTTTCAACGTACAAACAAGCAGCAGTAGCTCAGTATCACCTCAACAATGACCTTCAATAAATCAATGTCTGTATTCAGTAAAGTAAGTTTTGTCTTTTTTACAAGACTTCAAAAATTCAGTGGCAACTGACTGATTTTGGTCATGTAGATACATATTCCCTCAGTTTTTAGATGGATTAATTGTGAGTAGTGCTTTTAAAAAAACCCCACCTATTTTGTAGTACAAGCCTTCATGTTGCTTCTTGAATCCTAGGTCATAAAATTTCTCTAAATATTTTCAGTTTTAAGTGTGTGAAAAAATAGAAAAGATATTTACTGTTCTTTTTGTGTAACTGCTACACTATCCCACTCTATGAGGCAGAAGACTGGTAAGATTATTACTGTAATTTTGCTGATATAATAAGAGAAACATAAACTTCATATCAAAACCAATCAGCAGCTCATAAGAGTTTTGAGCCAGTAGGAGAGACCTTTTCCTTACAGTTTCAATTCTATACGTAATTACGCATGCATTTCAGTTTATTCCCATTCAGCAGAGTACTAAAAGATTATTATTAGGTACTTGGTTGAATAAAGATCTATAAGAATACATCTAAAATAATATTTGGAAAAATCCTGTATTTTCAAATACAGCATTTTAGAAATATGTTTTGATAAGAAAATTAGTTAGCTTCTGTATTCTTGCCAAGCAATTTTTTTGATATCTAACAAATAGGATATCTACTATGGGTAATATTCTACAACAGCAGGTATTTTTTTCATTTTGAGGCAGGTACAAGTAAATCTTAGCATTTTAATTTCAGTTCTGGCACAATATACAATTAACTCTGCAGCAGGAATTGCATACAAACTCCAGAATAAACTGTTCTAGGGAAAAGAACAGAAAACAGACCAATGGATAACATTTTACAATGGAGATTTCTTTTTGTTTGTATGAGAATAAGCACATGCAGAATCCAGCAAACGTTAAAGTTTTTATTACGTGGAACAGCAGTACACAGAGTACATAATATTTTATTTCTTATTTGGAAGACCATAAAAATTATGGTGCATCCACGAAAGTGAGATAAAAGTCTGAGAAAATTTGGATATGAAAGAAATGTTTAGACTGGACTAAAGCATGCTGTGAATTAAAACACATTTATTTTGACCTTTAAATATTATTCAAAATTTCCCCCAACATACTTCTGACTTAGAAGTCAGGGACATCAGATAGAGATTTTACACTGTAAGTAGCAATTTTGCGTACTTCCTATGAAAAATGGAAATTTTTTTCTGCTGAGTTTGCCAGCAGTTCACAGTATTTAGTAGCAGTTACAAAGGTGGTGAAAGAAATAAGAGTCCACAACACTTTCTGAATACACTTTACAAAGAAGTACAGTTTTCAGTTTTAATGTACTTTAAAGGCATCTGTTAATCACAGAGTAAGTTACAAACAGACACCAAGGAGAGAATTAACACCACAGCTTGTACCTTACTGATATGAATCAATAGTCTTTGGACTTTGAGCAGGGTAAAACAGCATTTCACACCACAAAAGAAGCTGTCAGTTTAAATGCCTATTGATTGTAAAACATATCATTATACCACACGACACTCTTCACACTTTAACCTAGTTTTTGCAGCTACACTCTACCATTTACTCACACGAAGCACTCACCGGTGTCAGCAGGATTAAGTATCAGGTAAGATATTACTCAGGGTAGGAAGGGAAGAAAGAGCAAGCAGATTTTACCAATTATACCTGTGAAAGCAGTTTTCTAAATACAACTCACAGTGAGTTAAAAGTGTCCCCAATCCAGATCGTGTTATTAATTGGTCTTTTTTAAAAAGGAAGTCAGGCTTTCTTGGGCAGTGTAAGCATACACTGTGTGATGAATGCAACAAAACGCGCCATTTTTTTCACCATGTATTCTATTTTGAATGACTGAAGGAAAGCACTATTATTATTAACTGGCCTGACATAGTAATAACAAATCACCTCAGTACCGAATCTGAATGTTATAGATTTTAGAGGAGTTGCTTCAGAAACAAGGCTGTATAATGGACGTGATCCGTGGTACAAACTCCAGTCCTAGTATTTACATCCTTACTATTACTCCTTCTGGTAGTAAGTGACAAATATTTGCCATCAGTATATCTAACAAGGATTTGCAAATTAACATATTAACTTTGTGTCTCTGACTAAAGGTCATGCATGTAGTTACAGAAATGTATGCTGCTTTGAAAAAAAAAAAAACCATTTTAAAATGCATCATTCCTAACCAATCCATTCAAAGGACACCAGTGAAAGACATAGCAGTGATTTCTCTCAATCAGCAACTTCCTTATAGTGATAAACACCTTTTCCAAGCTGGAGCTGGAAGTGAGGAGCTTGCATTTGCAGTGAAGGAGAGCACTGTAATGGATCAGACTTCACTGATGAAGGATGTTGGCTTATGTGGATACCATTCAGACCTGCACCTCCCCACATTTTGCTTTCAGCATTTTAGAGATACTTTTCTGTCTGCTGTCCTGTGTCAAGCTGCAAAGGATTTGCACCAAACAATATTTACTTTCCTCTTTATGGCTTGTCTAAGACAAAATCCTTTCTAATTCTTTAGAGCTCAAATCTGTTCTGGCCACTGCTGTTTCAGAGGTTTCAGTTTTGTTTAGATAATTTTAATTTTATTTTTTTTTAATTCTTTTTAACTGAAGTACTATATGAAAAGTATGTAAGTGGATAATGTCTGCGTCCAGACTATCCACCCACAGAAGTGTGTTGACATTATTAAAGGGATAAGGAAATGGATTCTTAGTCTGCCGCTGGCATAAAGTGAACTTTATCTGCCTTTTTTTTTTTTTTTATCTATTTCAAATAAACAAACAAACAATAAAAAAGCAGACTGATTTTTTATCATCAAACAGCAAGTTGGAATAGGTCAACCATCCACCAACAGTAGAACAAAAGATAAAAAATATAGACCATCTCTTTCGGGAGGTAGCCCTGGTGGTGACCCTCTATCCCTCACATTAGCTGTGAAGAAGTAGAATACAGTATTGTACAGGATGAACAGGAAAGCAAAAGGTAGTATAAACAGAATAGCATTCGTCTGTCTGCTGCGTTCTTTTGCACGTTTGTGGAAACACTGTGAAAAAGTTCAAGCACACTATCACCTGTCAAAAAGCATTTGCATCAGTGTTAATGGATGCCACATCGTTGACACTGCAGTGTTGCATGTATTATTCTTTGAATCACATGGTGAAAATAACCCAGAGATTGAACTCACTAGGGGATTTTGTCATTATTTGCGGTTGAATGTTTTAAATTAATTATTTGGACTTTTTAAGTTTCAAAGCAGAACTTTATACTGAAAGAGTTAATTGGACCTATTGCCACAGCCAAGTTACCAAAGAGAATGAGTATTTAAAGAACAATGATTAAGAAACTTCTTAACTGAGACCCTGCAACTTGTCTGATTCATTTTAACCTCCTGTGAATCTTGAGACTTGTTAGAAATGTTAAACAATTAATCACAAGTTATCTTGAACATTTGAAACCTTCCAATCAAAATGATTCTCTGTTGTTTTTTACTCTTAGAATCATTATCAGGAAATGTAGTGGTCAAAAATTATCATTAATAGAGGAGATGACAATGTAAGTTTCAAGTTTTGAATATCTAAATACTAGTGTCCCTAGAAAAAATGCAGCATGTTAGTAGTATTTTAAATATATATAAAAAAATACGTCATCTTGTTCTAATTCCTGTGAGCTGCTACAACATTTATGTTAATCTTGCTGTAACTTGTTTCTAGTGCAACGTTGCAGAGTTGTTAAAGAAAAGCAAAAATGAAAATGAAACAGAAACTCTAAGTCTAATTGATATTTATCTAGTTCTATGCTAAAAAGAATAGCTGTTATGCAAAACTGGAACAAAGTAGTATTGCTCAGAGCCTATAATGACTAATATCTTAAAAAGAAAGCTCTGCTATGAATAAGGTATCTGACAAATACAAGGTAGATCCTTCGAAGAGTTATTATATGTTGAAAGTCAAAATATCAGTATTAAGCACTATGTTGCAGAGCTAAGACCACCAAATAACTACAAAATGAATGTTGACAGTCAAAGGTTCACACAGAACTAGCACTAGCAGCAAGCTAGCCAAGAATATCAATGTTTTTCAAAATCCCACATTTCCTGTGTAATGATGCATGGAATGGCAGCCATCTCAAGGGAATAATTTATCCTAAGTGTTCCCTTTTTTGGTAAAATAGAAAACTATGACTGACTGGTATAAAATTTTCTACAATTTCTATTTTATTTTTTTCTATTATTCAAGAGATTTATTTTTTTTCTGTACAGGTAATTTAAATGCCAGGTCTGCTCCAGCCTTTCTGACTCTTTCTCAGGTCAATGTATATCAGGTATTACTCTTGCCTGTTGGTGTTTGCACACTGGAGACCTCTTCTCCCCCTTCTTCGGCGTGTTCAAAATAAGCTGCATTCCAAACTGGCAGCAAAATGCCAAACTAGTGAAAATGAGCAGTCAGCACAATCCTTGAAGAAAGAGAGATGCTCAATTAATTGGATTGAAATTTAGCATAAGCTGGGCGTTAATGAAAATTGGCAGCTTGGGCTTCCTTCATAGTAGTCGATGGACAGAAAGACTTTTCTTGGGAATGACTTATCATAGTGTCTAATACAAAGGAATGAAACACCTCTGCAGGTGTCTAAATAAACATCTTTGAATAAGTCATTTGAATTCTAAATTTTATAGGACTAAGTCAGGTCACACGAATTGCTCCCATAGTGTTCACAAAAGTAACTATTTTAGAAAAATCTGTGATTAGCAATAAGACAGCAAGCAGCAAATCTGTTGTTTATTCTTGTGGGCCAGCCTATCAGGACAATTGTTTTCTTTTGATTTTCTACAATTCTACACAGATGTTAGGGAGCTTAACAGCAAATCGCTTCATAACCAAATTGATCTCAAAAATATTTAATGTGGCATTCAGGAAGGATAGTAGGTTTGGGAGTGAGATTGGCTAATACAAAGCAGGTACTCATAAATAAGGATCCAAATTTGATGTGTGCCCAGATTTTACACTCCAAAAATGTGCTCACTGCAGCAAGAAACTTTTGTTACAAAGTACATTTATGGTTCTGAATGCTATATTAAACTATCAGGCATTCCGATTCCGTTTCTGATCCTTGTCTCACTTCTGTGCCATGATTAATTAAAACTTTTGTAACTTAATGAGTTATGTTATATAATAAAATTTACATGTTGTCTAGAATATGGTTGGGTTAAAAACTTTCATAAATTAGAAGAAAACAATAATTAAAGGGAAAAAAATAAAAATCAAATGCTTAATGTTTAGAGGATCACAAATTTAACCATCCTGGACCTTTACGCACATAATAGCAATGCCTGCTAAAAACTCAATCATATCAGATTGCAGTTTCTGTTCACTAGATGGGAATTTTCTACTCTGCTGAACTAAAGCTTTACACTTTCATTAGCTCACATTCTCTGTCATGACACCAGTGCCCTCTCATCAGATCGAAGGCTGAGCTGAGTGGTGCCGACAGAGAGAGGCAGATAAAAGGAAACTGATGAAAGTGCTAAATGTTTACCTTCTGGGTAAAAGCTGCATGTGGCTTTGCTGACCACTGATTTCCTTTGCCCTGTTCCAAGAAGAGGGGAGCGTGTCTTATGTTCAACATATACATACTAGTGGCTTCAATTTCAACCAAATTTGATTTTTAATTTGTTTTCACAAAATGAAAATTTTGCCTGAGCTTGAAAGACAACAAATGTTTTTGGTTTCTTTCACAGGAATCACCCATGACTGTGAATTTAAAAGAGAAAAGGTGGACACCGTCAATATGTAACTGAATTTTCAAGATCTGTACCACATTTAGAATGAAATTTGTAAGAAACAGTTGATTTCTCAACAAGTGAGGAGGCTTAATCAGGTTATGGTGACAGATACTTATTTTAATAATAGAAGAAATTATAGTCTATCCCTGTTTCTGAAATTTGATTCAGACTCAAAACTGACCTGAATGGATTCAAGCTGAACTGGAAAAATATATCTGAGAGTCACAATAATTTGAAGGACTGTTTCTATTCGAATCCCAGTGCAACAATCAGAGTCAAAAAATTATAATCTGCTCTGGTCTGATCTGAAAAAGATTTTCAAAAATGAAATCCCTATTCCATCTCCAGATATATAAGTATTAGAAATCTTCTGAGTAATCCATTTCTTGTTAAAACTAAAGCCTCATTTTGAACACAAGGGGAGGTAAGTATATAAAAAATGAACGAGTAATATAATCGCATCATATAAATGTCTAAGCAATGGATAACTGTATAAATCTGAAAGTCAAAAATATTGTGATTCATTGAAATATACGGAAAAACTGTCAAACTGTAAAACTCAGCAAGACCATAAAGATTTTGTTTCTGGTAATTGCTACACAAATGGAAAAAAATGACTGAGTGGTATTTTAATATTAGAAAGATCTACAATTGTATATATAAATTAAATGTATTATAAAATATATAAAATACTATGATCATAATATTTTTAAACAAAACAAAAATAAGAACAGCCTTTTTTTCAAGAAATCAATATTCACTGCTTACCTAATAGTAAAGCTTAGGGTAATTTCCTATTTTCAGAATAATATATTTAAAATATAATTCATGAAAGCCAGAATTATTAATACACAATGTAAAATGGTAAAGGGTATTGGACATTTTAGGTTTCTCTTTCTTATTTTTTTCTATATTATACATAGCTATTCACAGCTGAATACAAGTCAAACAAGATGTGAGGACAAGAATTCAACCTTAGAAATTGCTCTCAGCTTTGAAGTCTGTTGGAGATGCGCACATTCACAGCTGAAACGTGTCAGACTGGCAGACTTTTAAGAACAATTTCAGAGAGCCAGACTCAAGAGTTATTTCTCATATGGAGAGTGGCGGTCATGGCACAAACCTGGGGTAGGAAAAACTGTCAAGTCCAAGTTTTCTTATTGCTAACTACTACATATGTACAAATATGTGGTTTCCAAAACGGACATTTTGATATAGTTTGATATCCATTTTAAAAAGTTCTGGTTTTAATAAAGAATGATACCGGATCAAAGGACTATGGAAGACAACTCATATTTTATGGCTATGTGCACAGTATTTTATGCTGAAGTGTGAGGCTGACATTTCAGAAACTTACCAAGCCACTGTAGAAATTTTTATGATGCTTCTTTTCTTCAGGTTTCCTGCATGCCCTTTTTCAGTCTGTGCATGCGAGCTACAGAAACAACTCCTCAGTTCTTAACAATAGAGGTTGTCAAATCCTGTGAAACATGTGAAAATACAGTGCATCTCTATCATAGAAAAATATATATCATAGAAAATATATGGACATTACCTTTCCAAGTGTTATTTAAGATGTATACCTTTCTATTACTTGATAATGTGAGGCAGGATATGAGAGTAATGCAGATATCTCTTACAGATGACAAGCATGTTTTAGGTAGCATCTTTGGAATGCGAAAGAGTTAATGTAGTTTCTATCAATTTCTGAAAGTCTATGCTTAATTGTATCTGTCTCCTTTGCCTGAGCAGAGGACATTCAACTGTAACATTTTCATCCAAGACTTAATATATTTCTAAGATTGTGCACTGCTTTGTATTGTTATACATGTTACTTCATTGACTTTTTCTTATGAATTTCCTTTTCCAATGATAGTATTCAGACATAACATTGCTGCTTTATGAAAATTTAGAATATTGACAGAGTATGAGGTCAGGTGCATTTTATTACTAGTGCCAGGAATGTTCTCAAATTCTGGATGATTCATTACTTTAGGTGTGATTAACTCGAAAGGCGACAAATAAGCTTTAAACTCTATAACAGAAAAATATACATAGGTCATGAGCACAAAAGACACAAGTTTCATTCTGCCATTAATATATTGTATACAGTAAGCTGGTTGACAGTGGCTCTTAATATTCCCATTACATTAAAAAAAAAAAAAACCAAACGAAAAAACAAAAAAAGGATAGCTGAAGCACTCTTAAAAATTAATACTCGAATTCTTCCACAGCTGAACTAATTTTTAAAAAGCCTCTGATAAACAAGATTTATGAAACTGGACATGCTTTGCCTAGATTTTGCAATTTTTTGTTTTACTATAGTCATTTCATCCACTGGTGACTCTGCTCTTCCTCACCCATTGAACTTTTTACCTTTTAATCAGGCAAACACTCATCTGGCTTACGGTATGTTCAAATGGTATTGTTCTACATTTAAATCTGAAGTTTGAAAGGAACAAGGCTGATTATCATTGCTTTCCATACATATAGCCCTGAGATTTATTTAGTTGTCTCTTTGCCTTATTAATCTTCAATTCAAATGTCTGGAAACGAAAGGTTAGGCAGAAGCAGGCGGAAAGTGAAGTGATGTAGACCCAACCCTTAGCAAGTTATTCACTTCAAACCTGGGCACAAAAGCACAAAGCAAAACAAAGCCACCCACATTTTTCAAGGTTCTACCAGCTGCAAAATGTAAGTATTTTTGTTTCTTCTTGAATTTCAACATCAGACTGATTTGCTCTTTCCCAAGGTTCACAATAAATCTGTGACCCATCAAATCGCACATTTCACTGAGGTGCAGCCATCTTGAAAATATTGCAGCCCAGAGATGTCAATAAAATGAATCTAAGACATTGCATTTACTCTGTGTTTTTATGTGAAAATGCTTTGCAAATAAATCTATTTCAGAAGAATGGTTCTTCATTCAAAATACACTTTGGGGAGGAAATAATTAACATCACACATCTTTTTATGGTTTCTGCAGAGGGTAAAATCTAATGGCAGTGAATGTGTGAGTGCTGTAAATGCTGCCGTTTTCCAAACTTGATGTTATTAATATGGACTGTCAAGTTTAGGTCAAGCGTTTATACACATTGTGCTTCAGTACTTACAGTGTTTCAAACATATCTGTCACGCACAGCCAATGCACAGTGCAGCGCAATCTATGGCACTGAGAGGCAAACATGAAATCTTTCAGTAGAAACAAGCCAACACTTTTACCTCATTTATCTGAGCTGCCACCATTTTTAATAACAATTTTATTTATTTGACAGGTGCATACACTTTCTAAATAAGCAATTTCCTTGAATTTGCTGATTTGCAACATTTTTTAAATTGTCTTTTTTTTTCCTTTGTTTTTAAAGAGCTTCAATATTTTAAGAAGAGAGGGGAGAGAAGAATCATGCTGTTAAGTATAAATGTGTATTTTTAAAAGAAAATATCTTTTTAAATGTACACTATCTTTAACGATAAATTAAAATTATTGCTGGAATGGTGTTATGTTAGCCCTTGGGTATATGTGATTTCATCATTTAATTAACTCTGAAGTCCTCCTGTAAATGGTGCTTATGTGTCTGTGTAAAGTTCAAGGCAGCCAGGCTGAATCCATAGGAGAAAACTGCTTGGAGGGGCTGATGTCCTAGAGAAGCAGGTCTGCCCTATCTGAGGCAGACAGACTTTACCACATGGCTACATGTGCTAAATTAAGAAGTGGGGAAGTTCATCCAAAGTGCACAGATTAAAATTTTCAATAGGCCTAAAAATGACTCTAAGGCATGAATGAGCCTGTCACTTTTTCTCTGCCTCTTCAGCAAATGATGGATTCACTCTATGCCCATAATATAACCCGTGAGATATGCCTGGCTTCGTTGGTTATTCTTCATTCCCAGTCAAGCTGAAATAGAGGCTGTGGTTAAACAAATCTGCTTTTATGGAGCAAAGCACTGTGAAACAGAGCTGATTACGGCCTGACACATTGAATTAGACTGTTGTGTAAAACAGTGCTGATGATTCCATTGTTTCAGGGTCCTGTCCGCCTGCCTGAGCTTTTCCTTCTCTCTCAAGCCACACACATTTCTGTTTTCAGTTGCTTTAGGAACCCTTTTTTTCAATCTATTTACTATTTGTAACTGACTCCACAGCAGAATATCATTTATAGGTCTGTTCAAGAAGAGGTTTAGTGACAAATGCTTTAAAGGAAGAGTATCACGTTTTTTCTCTGTCACTATTCTCAAAGATAGATTGCATTGTAAAAGCACTGCAATCACATATCTAATCAGTTCTAATTTTCTTTTATAAAAAACTAAAAGTGTTAGCTAATTAAGGTCACTGACTAGCAACATGTACTAGCCTGAACAAATGATCAGAGCCCAGGAAATACTGAGTTCCAAGACCTCATGCTACTGTACGCCTTTTCTTGCTCTGGAGAGACAAGAAACGCTTAAGCTTTCTGCTTAATTGTCAGTCTTATAAGTCATTAGTTTTGATGGCACTTGGCAATGAGTTCCTTGGTCTATTTCCTATGTTTGAATCTGTTGGCTACTCTTTCTATGTTATTACAGTTGTTCTTGGGCTGTGAAAATGAGTAAATAATAGTAATTTTCCTAACATAGAATTGTTATCAATATAAGAGTCATATCCCCTCTTCTATGTCTTCATTCACCTTAGAAATCCCAGTAGTTGGTTAGATGATTAGTTTTTTTCACTGTCAGTAAATTGTGTTCCATCTGAAACCCTCTTATTCCTGCTTGGCTTTGTTTTGGATAAGACGCCCAGGACTTCTCATTGTCTGAGATGAGAGCACAGCATGCCAACATGCAGGCACTGAGTCACTGCAAGACACGTCCAAGAAACAAAATATATTACACTTTGCTGCCATGTCTAATTGATACTGGTACTCAGGTTAGCAAGCTTAAAACAAGCTTGAATATATCTGTGATATATTGCAGTCGTCATTGTTATAGTGCAGGTATAACCATAGACCTACAGTACAGTTTAATACTTTCAAAAATATCTTTTCCTTTGCTTCTATACACCCTCAGGTTTATTGACTTAAACATTCACGATAATGCATTATGGTAATATTTTTACTGAGGTAGCCATAGGCATTTAGAGATTTGAATTCCTTCCATCATTTCATCATCAATTCATATATCTGGTATGAAAAGAACCTATGCTTAAATGGGTTCAGATTTTGAGTACTGAATAATGATATATGCTGTACAGAGTCTTGTAAGCCCTTCAGATTTCAAAAGAAGCTATGAGCAGTCCCAAGGTTTGATATTCTTCTATATGCAAAACAAAAAGTTATCTCTGCTCATCGCCTATTTACCTTATTACCTCATTTCTACTAATACCTTCACAGGATGTTCACCTCAGCCCTAAATGTTGCTCAAAACTATGAGCAAATTATCCTAAGATGGTCCAAAATAATGAAAAAAAAGAAAAAAAAAGTCTTAGATTTCTAGAAATGGCTGATAGTCTTTTAGTCCCGTACAAAAGATAGAACTGGGGCCAGTGTAGAATTAGCAGTTCATATAGGCAGGTCAAAACTTTCTACAATTTTCAAGAACTGTTTTTCATTTTCCAAGCCAGTCGCCCCATGGAGGATGCTGCCTTCATAGTGGTGAAGGCAGGGAAGGTCAGAGGTGCTCCAAAACAGAGTAAATGCAGGATTGATGCATGCCACAACCTGTGCTGTCAGTGGCAGTCCCCATAGCATAGTGGCATCGTGTGAAGTGGATACCTATGCACTGGCCCCTTGGTACCATTTCTACTGCTGATTCTGGCACAGTTCAAGTTCAGAAGGGTCATAAACATTAGCCAGACTGAAATACCTGCAACTATGAAAACAGACCCGACTTGTTTGTTGTTTTTTTGGGTTTTTTTTTTTTGTTGTGTTTTTTTTTTTAATCTGGAATAAAGAAAGGTTTGTTTTTAAAAGAAAAATTGAAACAACATAAAGCATGGAGAGATCAGTCCTTGCACAATAGAAAGAAAGATCAATAAAATAAAGTTCAGCTATTCAATAAATACAAATGAAATTATACAGCTCTGAAACTTTTCTTTTTTATTTCTCTTTAATTTACTGAACCTGGGTTTTTTTCCTTTGCTTTTGTTTCTTTAGTCTCAACAGCATCATATTGTTCCATATCATCTGTAAGCTTTTCTGTTCTCTCTTTGCATTTTCTCTTGTCATTTGTTTGGTGTGTCTATTTTCTATGAGGGCTACCTTACCAATTCAAACAACTGATTCTTGGCTTGGCAGCGATCTCCTGTTGGCAGCATGAAAATTATGTATTATTGAAAGCCAGACTGAAGCCAATTTGTTCAAAGCTTCTCATCAAGCAAAGAAAACTACTCTTGTCACTCTAATATAGTTTCAAATGTACTGAATTTTGCCAGTAAATAAATAAATTGCTTCTCTCCAGAGGCAAGAGAACAGCCAAAGAATACCTCCACAAGGAAAATACTCAGTTCACCTCTTGACAGAATAACCTTCAATAAGAAATCCCACACATAAGTAGGCTGATACCTAATGTTTGTATCATATTGTAGACTATATTATCAACTACCAAGACAAACCCAACAATCTTAAGATTTTCACTGTTGTAATTTGCTTGCAATGGAGTGTAGTTAATTTCGTTAACTTATTCTTACAAAAGTACAGATTAGTAACACAACAGACTAGTGTTCTTTATTCATAAATAGTGTGGGCAACAGATGAATTATGCAAGTTTTCACAAGTTAATATTTTAAAAGTATTCTAGAGTGAGTATAAAAATCTAGTTTTCATATATTCAATATAGCGTTCTCACTAAAGTCTATGTGCAGAAGAAAGGGTTTAGCCCTATATTTGAATTCTGAGATTTTGCTTTCTCTTCTGCAACAGATTGACCAATTTTTGTCTTATGAACCCTTGTGCTGAATAAAAACACTGAATTTAATTTGCTGAGAATCAGTTTTAATCTGGACTGCTCTGACTTTTTCTGTAAGAAATGAAGACTATGTACTGTACACCTCTTACACCAAGGTTTAAGGGTCCAAATAGACTCTCATCGCATGGTCAAGTATTTATTATGACAAGCAAGTGCAGAAAAGTTATATTACTCTGAAAAACATTATTCTGTAATATTTTAATTTACTTTATTCAATGGATCCATTCTTTTAGCATCCATTTTAATCCATAAAATAGATTAGCCGTCAGCTGCACTTGCAGCTCCTACAGTTTCAATGCATGCATGTGCAACTGACAGGATAATTGGATACATATTTTTTGGCAGGAGCATTATATGCTGCAGTTTCATTATGCTATAATAACGCAGGTGAACAAAGAGTCAAAATAAGTACTAGATTTCAAAATAAACAAAAAAGAAAGGTCACACAGACACAAGGATGCATAATGTTGACCAATAATCTGGTCTTTCAGCAGGTTGCAAGTACGCAGGACTTCGTGAATTCCTTTAAGAGTTTGTATCTAATGTTAGCTAAGTGAGATCAGTAAGATGTTTTTTAAAGACTTTTATTGGAGCAGGATCAGGCTCCATGTACTACGGTGGAAAGCAGTTCATAGTGTCATTTTTAGTTTATTTCAGCATCAATGCATTGAAAAGACTTCAGGGGGAAGGGGAAAAGGGAAAGAGCTTAGCCTGGAACTGCTAGCTTAGAACTGTGTTCTGATATGTTAAATGTATTTATATCCTGGTTCCCATGTGTCCTTGTTTTCAATTTCAGCAGTAATTATTTATATGAAGTTTTTAAATAATTAAGTACCAACTGAGCTGTATCTATCCCTGATACTAAATTCATGCAGTCAAATTCAGTGCAACCTTTTTACCTTCAATCTGCTTTATGGAAACCCATTGTGAAGACAGATAAATGGTGTTCCACCTTTGCTAGTTACACATTTCTTATACTCATTATCATTAATAGCTTAACAGCGTCTAAACTATTACCTTAATCTTTTTTATGTCAATGAGATATTCTCCAACCATCAACATTTTACAACCATTATATCTATTAGAAATCACTATATTTCAAATTATGTCCCATTAACGGAAGAAATAATTACAACATTACATTTAATTGAATGGAAAATGTTGACCAGGTTTCTTCTATTTTTCCTTTGGATGACATTTCCATTAGAAGCGCTTTGCTTGGAGATATACACAAATATACAGATTTACTGTAATGCATCCTCATAAAAATATTTAATAGTCATGATAAATTCTTCAGATGAGATTTACATTATTTGCTCTTTTGAACAATATTCTTCCTGTATTATGCATGCTTATAAGAAAGCAGGCTTTCCTTGCTGTAGTGTGAGACAGCATGGTTTTTTAGGGAACAATATTCCATATTCATTTGCTAATAGTATCTTCCAATCATATTCCATGTTAGATAGAACTAATGCATACACGTGTGCAACACACACATGCAAAAAGGTACTCTGTCCCATTTAAGTTATTTATTTCTCTGCACTGAGTTTGTACAACTACCTCTTCAGATTTTATATGATGCCACACAAAGGAATTGCAGCTTCCGCAATGATTTGATTGCTAACAGAGGATATTCTAAGATGCCCCCCAAAATGCTAAAAAGTCTGTGGGAGATGATATGCTTTGTTATAAATCAGATAATTTTATTTAAAAATCAGGATAGAAGGGCATTTTCAAAATGTATTTGACCAGACAGTGTTTCAAATGTGAGAAAGTATGGAAGGAATCACAGATGTCTGAAGGTATTTGGAAAGAAACATTTCATCTCAAAGGAAAAAAAAAAAAAAAGGACAAACTGGAATTTGTTTTTTAGGCTTCCTAAGATCATTCACTTCTCTCACACACTTATCTGAATAATATTATGACATACCATTAGTTCACATAAATTTGTTGAAAACAGCAGTGAAGGATCTTTGAAGTTATTTCTGCAGAGCCCCCTTCTGACTGAGTCCATGAGTTTAAGGGTGATGAGAAGGAGTCTGCATAGCTAAAGGCAAGATCGGAGTTCATCAGAGGTTCAAGTGCTGATGAACAAGCTGTTTAGCTCTCCTAGAATCACTTGTTAGAGACAGAAAAAGTCACCTGCCATTTGAGCTATACCTGTGATACCTGTCAAAATTTCATTCCAAATTCTATTCAGTTTAATATTTTCACACTGAAACTTACAAAACTGAGATTTTGACATAGATGTGAAAGCCTTTGGGAGCTAGATGCATACCTCAATGTTATTCAGAAATGTGTTTATCTGATGGTGAAGTCTGACAGGAAATGAGAAAAAGATGATGTGAGCTAGCAAGAAACTCAAGGAACTCCTCAATAAATAACCTTTTTTTTTTTTTCTTTTTTTCATATGAATATTTTTTTTCTGTTAATCAATTAAACTAGTGGATCTCATAAAGATTAAGAGAGTTTGCTGATCACTTACATGTAGTTAATTTTAACAATTTTCTGTGAAACCTCTGCTGGCTAACTAAACAACACCATAAATAAAATACTTAAAGCTCAACATAATATATGCTGTTGCTTTACCAAACTGATGTCACATCATATAATAAACAAGCACATCGAACAAGGCATTAATATGGCTTCTGTTCTTCTATCGATATCTAGAAGGGATTCTGGTCTTTTTTCAGTGTGATGCTAATGCAAGTATTAGGACTACTCTACATCTTTGAAGATAAGCTAACATTAATGAAGTGTAATTGTAATTAAAATTACAATATCATTTTCAGAAACAGATTTATGTTTTGAAGAGCTAGATTTAAGCTAACAGAACTTGCAAAACCTCATTAGTTTCTTATGCCGTCAATAAAATTATTACAGAGAAGAGTATAAGAACTGATCTCAAAAGGGAAATTAGAATTTAATACAGGTTTTTCAACTTACAGGAAAAGAAAATGAAAAAACAAAAAAATTACAACCAAAGATCTATACAAATTGTATTTTTCTGTACGTTAAACAAGATTTTCTTCTTTGTCTCTCTCTCTTTCCCCCCTGGCCTTTATTATTATTATTCTTTTTTTTTACCAGTTCATCTCTAGGTCAAATCAAGTTCATTTATGTCCAGTAGATTATTCCAGTTAAAAGGAAAGGCAGAGATTAAAGAGTATAGTGAAATACCTTCCAATCTGCCATGGATGCAGTATTTAATATTAAAGTCAGGTGACACGAATACAGCTAGGCCTTGGTAGCTAACCTAGAGACCTCCGGGTGTTGAGCTGGAAGAGATGAAGTCTGATTTTGACTTCATAGTATAAACAGAATGTCATCCACCCATCAAAATTCCACCCACAGTGAACCCCCGGCACAGTTAATGATTATAATCTTCACATTTAATCATGGGAACACAGTGACAGGCAAACAAAGGTTAGCTAAACTGACAGTTCAGGCTGTTTGAATGGAAAAGGGGGACTTCACAAGTTTTATTTTAAAATGTGTATACTCGTCCAACAGCACTTTTCAGCTTTACACTAAAAGAGTGTACAAAGCCTGCCTGCTTGCAGAAATTGGCAGTGTGCATAATTAACCTTTAAACTGCAGAAAGACTGGAAACTTTGATGCTTTCTTTAAAACAGTTGCTATGCCAATACTACTTTCAAGGTTAAATTAAGCTAAGGGCACTTAAAGGGTAAAGGAAGAGATACAGCACTAACATGTCAAAGTGTCAGAGGAAAAATTGCCATTTTAGAAATGACATAGTTATCTTATAGGAATATTCTTTTTTACTTAGGTTAAAGGACAGCGACAACTTACTGAGAACAATATTTCAAGGTACATTTTATTCTCCGTACAGTTTGATGCTCATAAAACTGTGTGGATCCTTTCATGCCCTTTCATCTTACCACTGTGATGTCCAGAAAATTAAAGACTTAAGAACAAATGCAGGTACCTCAAATTTTCTTATATTAAAAAATATATATTCATTGGTCTTTCAGGCATGTATGCAGTAAAAGTATTCAGTTTCAGTATGGAATAATGAATAAAAATGCAGCACTTAATCCTTACAGAAAAAATGAACCTAATCAAACCCCTGCAGCAAAGAAGTGACATTTGCAATAGAACATAACTATTGACGATAAGTTAAGTATTTAAACAATTGGTCGCTTGCTCTTTAAAGCACTCTGAGTTATTGTATTGTTTTTGGTGCTCTCCACAGGGCAGTACTTCATAAGTACTATTAATAGAAAGAATCAATACAATAAATTCCCACTAAGTTGATAATATATTTTTGTATGCAACTCTCACTGCCATTGCAAAATGTTAAACTGAATTTCTCAAGTAAAAATATAATATCAAAAGAATGATGAGACACTCATGACATGAAAGACCGATCACACATGCTCCTGGTGGGCTCCAAGGTGACTTGCACAGGCCAGGATTAGGGATCTTATAGGTCACAGGGGCTCTCCGGCCTGCAAGACCCTTCTGTCTCACATGCTTTCTTTGGCACCTGTAGTGCAGCGTGTTGAAGGCCAACATCTCTTTCCACTTCCCAGCCAGACACACCGAGCAGGAAGGAAGTAGCACTGATTGCACATCTGTGGCACTGATGCCTGCAAAATGTTGAACCCCCTAAACAAGCCAGAAGAACAAGCAGGGAAGGAAAAAATAGTTGGAATTTTCATCACTATGTCCTAGCTAAGCAAGGGCTGATAGAAATACAGTGGCTTTCTGGAAGTACACCAAACACCAAGAAAAGAAAGTCATTAAGAGATGGATAAGAACACATTGTTATGAAGTGAACCTAAATGCATTCAAGCTGAATATTAGACGTTTTCTAGCCATAAGTGTGGTAAGAAACAGGAATATCCTTTTAGCTTAAGAAAGAGTAGGTAAAATAATATAAAATAATTTGATAGTTTATTTTTTTAAAAGTATGACAGTGAATGACAGCAATAACTGGGAGTAAAGATGATGACCAAGAGGGTCTGTTATAACCCTGCTTTCTTATGTTATGAAATAGCAGTTCAAGTCTAGTTCAAGACTAGCCACTGATTGTTAACTAAGCTGAATGAATCCAACATGTAGTAAATTGGTTTCATTTATCTTTTGTCAATTTAAACTGTTAGAATGGTATATAAGATCAAATTCTTTATTGACTGGCTATTTCTGTCATCAGTTCACAGTAAAAAAAAAAAATATAGATCTACAGGAAACACAGCTAGAAGTTTTATGTCCACAGACACAAGAGATTTGCACTGCTAACGTGAATTCAAATTCTCTTTATATACTGATGTTGACTTCCATGGTGACTAGTTTAAAGCCAGATGTTAGAGGTAGGTGTTATCATTTCTGCATTTCATTTCAGATACTTTTCTGTGTTCTGGTTTTATCTCCATCATTCCTTTTTTTTTTCTCCTAAGGAAGGCTTTTTGAGAATACAGTGAGTGCTATTGTTCTCTAAAAATAATTGCTTCCATTTTTCCTTTTTATTTTGTAACCTTTTTGTGTTTGGAAAGAAACTATTTCCACAGTTTACACCCTCATAATAGCACAGAGCAACCTACCCTACCTGACAGGGCATAGTTATAGGAAATGCATACACTCATGGTGCTAGAAAGGACAAATACATATGCAGTCTTTCCTTGCATGCTGCTACCAATGTATAACAGTGAACACAGTACAAAATACCTGACAATGATCAGATTTGTGTGTTGGTCTTGCTGAGTGCTTTTTTGTACAGATTAAAGCCAAAATGGAAAAAGAGACTAAATATTAAAATATATGCCGTTGTGCACTTAGGGCTTTTCCACACAGTTAAAGTAGTCCATTTTAAATTGACTTCCAGATTTAAAGTATTCTAGATTTTCTAGGCATAAAGACACAATCCTCACAAGGACTATTTTTCATGGTTGTCTGCTAAACCATTGCTTTGGGAAGGAGCAATCATGTTCCTATTTGCTTTACAAGATAAATGTTGACTTCTCTTTCAACTTTAGGTCTCAGCCACAAGCACAGTGCTGGGGACCACCCCACTGATTCAAATGGTATTTGCTTTACAATTGTCTTTGACCTTGTTAGCATAGATCCGAGGGACTGGTTCCCTGAATCTTGTCTGTGGCCTCCAAGAGAGGCAATTTATGAACTCACTATGCTTTTGTTTTCGGTAAACTGCACACAGCTATGGCTTTTTTTAGAGAGGCTTTTTCCCATCATACAGCTGAACACAGATCCAATTGTTGTGTGTTTACATACTCTTTAAGCACCACTATTATGTTACAGTGTTGATTTTGATGACAAAAACCTCCAAAAAAACAGCTCAGATTTAATTGTTTTTGAAACTCTAAGAAGACAAATAACTATTCAGGAGGGAAAGCAGCAAGCAAACAAGCAAACACAGAAAGACCTTAGCTCCAAAACAGAAAGACACAGCGAAGGGAACTGTGTCAGGCAGAAGGTTTTGATCACCACCATTCTTCTGTTGGACATAGAAACCACTTCAGATTTGTGAAACCGTTCTCCTTTTCACACTAATAACTGAACATTGTCTGAGCTAAACACACCATGAAATGTATTGATTGTCTGGTGAGAGATGTCTGACACACAGAAATACATTTGCTACAGCTGTGGTCCTATCTGCTGCCACAGAGAAAGGGCAGTGAGGGATAACAACTACTTAATTTCATCCGAGTAAGAAAGAGGACAGCACCAAACCATATTTGTTCTGACCTGGTTAATCCAAGCCTGCCTGTAAACTCAATTTTTATTCAGATTAACAAGTCGTTCAGCAAATGCAGACTATAAAATAAGTTTCAATTTAAATCCTTAAAGTACCGAGACCATAACAGAGTAACCAAGAGTGAATTAACCAGGTTGGACTGTAAATCCAGGAAACAATGACTGGTAATCAGACAAGGCCAGGCCTTATACTGTGGTAGCGGTTTGGGGTGGGTCAGAGTAGTAAAAAGAGAGCAGCTTTTAGCCCTTTTGCCTGTACATGTGGGAAAAGTAATGTGTTGTGCAATGTATACAACCCAGTAGGAAGGTAAAGAAAGAATTTTTTTTTTCCCATTTTCACAGTGAATTCAAAATAAGGAGGAGCTCTTAAACACTCTTCTGCTCCCTTTTTTCCTAGAAAAAAAGGAGTTGAGGTATAAGGATCATGGGCACTTCAGTTTTCCTCTTTCAGAATTTCCTTTCTCAGTTTTACTTGCAGCCAGCTTCAAAGAAAGCACACACAGAAAATTTAAGGATTTACATTACTTTGTAAAGGTGTACAAAATTTTGAGAAGCAAATAGATACCAAGAATGACATGCAGAGATAGCTGAGTATAATGCAGAATATTCGTATTACGAAGATATGACTTCAGCAAATGATTCCAGACTTCTGGCAAGACAAGAAAGCATCAGAAAAGAGACAAAGTCATAGAGTGAACTCTGAGTAAGGAGCTTGCCTTCTCTGTAGTTAAGAAAGCACAGGAAGAATTAACAAATCTCTGCTGTTAGAAGGAATAAGAGCAAAGTGTTCTTGCCCTAATGACAATCCTTTGCCCTGATGACAACCCTTTGCCATTTACTCTTTGCCTAAAGCCACCTTCCTTCTGCTTTCTTTTAAAAGTGGAAAAAATTAAGGAAAAACTTTTCAAATTTAATGACAAGAATCTCAAGAGACTCCAGAATCTCTCAGGACTTGGGTATTTAGAATGTCTCTAGGAGGCAGTAGCCAATTGAGAGAAGAACCCCAGAAAGACACTTCAGAACTATGTTATTGTTTCATTGTGAGGTTCACCTGCCCTATGGGACCATGACAGCCAAGGTACAGTACAGCTGCATGAGAAACTTTTCTAGGAAATGTGAACCCCTCTGAGATAAGGCTCTCTTAAATTCTAAGCAATCTTAAAATCTTCTTGAAGTGACTCCTCGTGCACAGAATTGCTAAGATGGTGAAAACACTGTGACCTTAACACAGAAAAATTTTTGGTCTGGTCTTCCATTCATCATCATTGGCAAAAAGTCTTTCTGTCTGCTGATACAAGGACTGCAGGACATGGAGATAAAAAAAAAAGGTCAATTCTGCTTGCACTTGAGGAAATATACAGTAAACTGAATTCAAACTCCTACAAGGGAGATCTTTAGCAAATTAGGTGCGCTTAAGCTCTGCTGCAGATTTGCCACAATACCTGTAAAGTGCAAGGAAGTGTCCATCAGGATAGAAAAAATAAAACTCATCAAAGAGAGGCAAAGGAACAAAATTGTCATAGTATGCGTTTAAGTCCACAAACAGCCCTGGGAGTTCAGGAGGATGTTTGCCCTCATAAAGTTCCATAATCCTTTTCTTAATCACTTTGAAAAGAATTTTTAAAAAATCTTAAAGGTTGAATAGGACATTGAAGGGCAGCAGAATGTACTTTCATTCATAGTTACAGTTTCATGGGCAAAATACAAATCAGCGGACTATATTCTATGAAAATTTGACTGCCGTATTCAAAGAAAACGGTGAGCGGATCAGCTCTGAAGCTGTGCTTATATGTAGTTTTCCCTCAGTGTAAACACATCAGTTGTATGAGACTTACGAGGGGACACTGGTCAAATAGTGCTTTTTTTATTTTTTTTTTTTTAGCTGCACATTCTACACAGAATACCTGATTTAGTTTCCTGTAGAACTTGGATCAGTATACCTTCTGGAGTCTTCCCCCTTCGAACTGGGATCTGACACTGCAGATTTCTCTCTGAATTTATTTTAAAAGTGTACTGAGATGCTTTGTCTTGTTTACTCATTTGGTGAGCTGTTGGAGTGACTAAGTCAAAATTGTTATTTTAAGGAAAAAAAAATGGGTTTGGGTTAGTTAAGAAACCCTCCACCAAATTTGGAGGTCCAGGCAAGGCAGAAAGCATTACAGATCACAAAGGAAGATGAGAGAAAAATGCAAATAACTGAGAGTCCAAATTCATCCTTCTGCAAAGAACTGAAAAGGATCTACTCAAAAGGTTAAGAGGTCATATAAAACATCATGCAGAGATTCCCTCATTCTCTAAAGTATTGTACTTCTTCAAGAAAAAACTATGTTAAATCTGGCATCTTTTAACCAAAAAGCCTGTTTCTGTAGAAAATCCATCTTTACCTGAGACAAATTTGCCTTGCAGGGCTAATCTCAAAAATAAAGCAATCTGTTTTACTCCTTTCTGTGTGACATCACCTATTCCACACACATACACATACAAAATGGAAATTACAGAAGCAGCCAATAAATCTGTGATATCTCCCTGAAATCAATGGGCTCACAGAAACAAAAATTGAGGTTTGTTCAGAAACAGCTAAAATATTGGAGTACAGTTTCTGCTTACCTCTAACTATATACGTCTAACTACTCATCTATATTTACGGAAGGCTAAGAAAAAAGACTACTGAGAGAAACTAACCTACAAATTCTGAAACTTAAAAGTCGTCACCATAAAATTTTTAGAAAATTCAATCTCTTTACATGACTGAACAGCTACTGGAAAAGAAAATCCTTGTTGATGATTTTAAATGCCAAGCTCTATCTATGATGCTTTCTCAAATTATTTAATATTTCAATTCTTCATTAAAACTGTAGATTCAAAATATTGCATTTGTTTCTATGTCTAACTACCAAAATTCCTCAGTAACAGAAAAAGGTCACATAATCCCTCAAATAAAACTTTCCACTACTTTCTGAGAGTATTTCAATATTTAAAATGCTAAAATGTAAATCAAAATAATACTTTTTTTAATATATTTATTTCATATAAAAAGATGGCTTGTGACTAGCAGTAAAGGTTGTATTTAAAAAAAAAGAAAATTAACAAAATTTAAAAAAAAAACCCAGCTATTTCGAAGTCAAAAAGATATACAGAAAAAAACAAATATCTTTTTTATTTTAATCTTGAATTTATATTGTTTATCCACTAAGGACAAAATTTTAAAGATCAAAGGAAAGCCCTGCCAGCTTCATCTTCACCTTCTTTTCCAATATTTAAAGCTTTATGAGTATTCGTACAGGGTTTCCTTCAGACTCTAACCACTTTTTCATCCTTCACAACTTTTAAGGCATAAAAAAGATATATCCAAGTGCAATAAAACAACAGATTACTCATCTGATATCCCTACTCTCTCACTTAGCCAGGGAAGGTCAGGTGGTGAAACAGGAGTGAGACGTTACCCAAATTTTACTCAATCCCACAACTACACAAGTATAATCCAGTTAAAGCTGAAGCTTTTAACACAAGGTTAAAAATGCTAAATTATAAGCCACTATGAAACATAGAACGGCTGTGCTTGAATTGTCCAGACCGAGGCAATAAAGAGCTCATTATATGGAGAAATAAAGATTAGGCACTGATTGCATCACTGGCCTCTTACCATTTGGATCTGTATGTAGGCAATAACTTTTTCAAATTGCTAAATTCAATGCCATGAATGATGGTGACAAAATTAGGGGAAAAGAAGTTTTTATGTTATACTTGGTTTTATTTTGGAGCACAAAATAACTAAAGTATTAAAAAGCCAAAAAGAAAGAGTGGTATTCATTCATACTGAAAACTTGTCCTTTATATTGGGAAAATTCATAGCAAAGATGTTTAGAAAAGTATTGGGAAATAATAGAAATATAATTGGAATGCTGACATTTTAACCAGACACTCAGCTAGCTTCTATCTCTGAACAATATCACCTCGGTACGAAAACAGTAATAAGCCTCTTTTTGATCCAGTCTGGCAACATAACTGTGGAACAGAGAACAAAATATTCTGAAACCTAGTTTCAAAACTACAATCAGACTATACCTGAAAAGTAGAGGAGTAGTACATAGAAGTATAGATCAGTGAGAGAACTCCAATGAGAGTTGGTTTGTCATTTTCAGCTATGGAATTTAGCTCATGTAGCTTTAGACAAATAAAAGTTTTCCTTAGTTTTTCCATCTTCAGAACAAATAGAAATACTTACCACCTTCCTAGACTTGTCCGTAAATTATGTCCTTAATTATATTAAGTTTATTTTGGAAAGTGGAGTGAGTTTAATTACTATTAAACATATGATTAGTGCTTGATGATGTGAGATGACGTGACAAATGCACCATTACTGATAACATCCTTCATACTTTATGTTGCATCAGAAGCCAAGCTAGACACATGGACAATTACAAAATATTTTACCCATGGATCTTTTGTGTAGGATCTTTTGTATAGTCAAAAAACCTGGACTCTTGAAGTGTGTTACAGTCACACAGACATTACCAAAAAGTTCAAAATCTATGTGAGGCAGAGACAAGGTGGAAAGTGCAGGGAATGATCTAATAAACAATATCACAACCATATGTATGAAAGAGGCTAAGACTCAGGAGTAGGCAGATCATTTTCCAGCAGTCAGTAGCAATTGCAATAAACATAGTCTTCTACAATTAGGGAGAGATAATGGAATAAATTTATCCACAATTAAAAGCATGCAGGCTGGCAGAGGCAATTATAATAATACATATACAGTCAATATATTCACTAATTAAAAAGGCAAGATGGAATATGGTTGTATTGGGAAATAACAGAGAAATGCATCCCATTCAAATATAATTCAGTATTTGAGATATAATTCTTTGGAAGACTCCCCAATTGGCAGCAGTAGCCTTGAAATTATGCTGTATATTATATATAAACCACCCTCTGAGTGAATACTTGTACAACAGCACCAGTAATCTCAGTCCCAGTTCAGAAAAACATAAATAGTTTGGCCTAGTTCCAAAAATATGGAGTATGTTTCTGATTTTCCTCTCATTGAGCATCTGTACAATTCTCATCAGGAATTTCCACTCTGGGGCATTCTAAGAGCACAAGAGACAGATTTTCTGATTTGAATAATTATCCCTTGATGAGCAAAATAGTATCTTGTGGTAGCATTTGCCTGATGTAGATTAGGAAAAGACAATGCCAACAATGCTATGTCATTACACTGTTTATTCAAAGTCAAAGTAAAAATTAAATCACACACCAATCCTCGAGCTAGATTCTGCTTGAAGTCACTGACTTGTATTAGTATTTATTATAACTGGATTCCTGGGTTGCAGGAATGTATAGGCATTATAGAAATCATGCTCTTTGTCTTGTTGATGTTGAGGTCAAGGGATGAACAGATAAGAGTTACACAAAAGACATGAAAAAAAAAAGCAATAAGACTGCTTCACCAGTATTTACAAACAATTTATAAAGGACTTACAGAGCATACAGCTTCACATATACTGGTGACTGTATTTCAGTAATCTGACTCTTTAACATATTTGTCAAGTTTGGAAACACCAGCTTTGGCATTTCCTATCTGTGGGTGAACCTCAGTTTCATTTAAACTCTCCAAGCATCAGTTTATTCAGTGAAATACTCCCGAAAATATCATGCACTTTCATCTCTCATGCATTTGCAAGTGGTTTTAAAGTAATGGTTGCATGAGCTCATGAAGGGAAAGAAAATTATAGTGCTCCATTAGGCAGTAGGAATCATGCAGTAACTGTAACTCCCAAAGACATAAAGGATGAAAGGAGGTAGAGGTTCACTCTAAGATATGGAAATATGACATGATCTAACTATACTTAAATCTCAACTCCCACTCAGTTTGCCCCATTCTCTTACTCAGCTGTATCACCTTGGGAGCTGGGTATCTCTAACACAGTAGAAACAGTAATTCTAAACAAGAGATAACACAACATTGAGAGGAGGAAAGGAGCAGGATATGCTGTAGGAGTACCTTGAATACCATCTATACACAGAGCAGTATTGAAGCTGGAAAGTCTTGCTCTCCATTAGTACATGTCAATGCTTTGGTTACAAGAAGCTTCTTTCTATGAGACTTTAGGAATCAGAGCTATGGTCTCCTAAGAATGCATGAAATAATTTAGGAAAATCTGTTTAAAGCTTAACGCTAATCAGAGTAGCATGTATACCACAGCAGCACAATTCTCACATCTTGGCAAATTCTGCTGTCAGAAGGGAAGAGATAGCATGAAAAGCACAATAGATCATATTCTCCAGCAAGTTCTGAGCGATCTGTAAAGCAGAGGATATGTGATAATTGCACATCTGTGCATTTCCAAGGCTGTATCCTGGTCTGCTTCCCACTCCATGATCCTATAAGTCAGAACTCAGTTCTTTGGTTTAATCTTTGATCTGCCAGTGTGACTGGTGTTTGGGGTGACAGAATGAGTGAGGAAATGATGAACTGCAGTCAAAGGAACTCTGCTAAACACCCACTTTAGTTACAGATACTTTCCTTCTCCTCAACCACATAGTCAGACATGTATGTCCTATGATTTAGTAAGAAAAGAGAAACATTAGACTGCCTCATGAGTAACAGTAATTTTTAAATGAACTCTTCAGAAAATCTCCTGATTTCAGTGTGACTTCTTAAAGTAGGCTAATTATAAATAGGCCTGGCAGTGGCAGAACTGCCCTTTAGAATTCTCTGTGAACACGAGCAATTTATGTGTGAGATGTTCCTCTGATACATTTGAGATGTCTTTACCAGAAGGTTTACTAACAAAGAGGTTCATAGCTATTTGAGAATACAACAGTTATAGCCATAGGGGAAGTAGAAGAGTGAACTTAGTAAAATCCACGAAACTGGAATCCATAATGAGCAAAAAATGGCATAATAGCTGGCAAGTGACTGGAAATAGTCTCCAAGCTAAAAAGGTAGATGGCAAGGGATATTTTCAACGGATGTAAACCATATTACTTCTGCAGGTTTGAATGGAACTACGCCCATTATGATGTGACAATCTGGTCTGACTTTTTTTTTTTTCTCAATGTTCTCTTTTTAAAATAATAGGCTATTTTATATAATGTAAGAACTTCTGTACTGAGACAGGACAAATAGTTCTTTAGCCTAAAATACTGTGTCTTGCAGTAGTGAATGGAGGATGCTTAGGAAAACAAACAAACAAACAAAAAAAGCACATTCAGACAGAAATTTGAGGTACTTTTTGTTAGCTTCCAGCAGTAAGAGGTTTAGGGATTTCCTGATCTGGCTTTCAATACATATTATTATGTTTTCTCTTTATTCACTGTTTTTTTCCTGAAAGTATCCTCGTGTACATGTTCAATCATTGATGAGTACTGACATAATATTTTCAGAGATTACAGTGACTAAAAATTGTTTTCCTGAAAACCAATTTTTGAATATGTGATTTTTTTTTCCTTCATGTACATTACTTTGCATTTACTGTTGTTTAATTTAACTTCTCATTTTAATCACTCAGTCACTGTGGCTAGAGTCTTCTGCAACTCTCCAGAGTCAGGTTCAGATTTGATTATCCCAAATAATTTTGTAGTATTTAATGCCCTTTACAATTCAGTTTCATTCGTATTCATTTCATTAAGTATGCTAAATAGCAGAGTTTAGCTACCAAAAATGGTAACTTGCTTCCATCTTAAAAAATATCATGTACTCCTACCCTTTTTTTCCTAACTGTTAAAGTTTTATTAATCCACAACAGCCACATAATAGTTAGGTTTCCGTCCATGAAAACCAGCATGTAAAGGAAAATAACTAAGGTACCTTAGAAGACAAGTAGACAGGACCTGTACAGAGAGGTTGGTCTTTTTCATTACATTAAATAAAATACCAGAATAAAGGGTCATTCAGTCACACAAGAAGATTTTTATTAACCTGAAAGTTTTTCCAACTTTTCCAGCTATAAAAATTAGACTAATAAAGATGCTGTTTTTCCATCCAAAACTTAGCTTCTTAAGCTATTACGGCTACATCTTCTACTATAACACTGATTATCAGAAGCAAAAGTAAATGTTATTTCACAATCCTTTAATTTTGTAACAAGGCTTTCTAAGAAACTATAGAAGGGTTTATATCCGTGATTGCACATAAACTATGAAATCTAATCACTTCGTAGAAATAACTAATAAAAAACCAGAAACAATATTACATGTTTTGGAATTAATATGAATTGTTACAGTTAGCTTTTCACTTGCTAACCTATTATTGCATTTAAATTCAAAAAAACCCAAGAAAATGCCAGCCAAAAAATATCAGAAGTACAATAAAAACAAACAGATGTTCTAAAGGGAATGATTGTCAGGTTGCAAGGAGAATCATTTAACTTCCTGATGAAGATTACATTCCTTAGTCTGCAGCCATTTCTACAAACAGCTGATAGCACTGTTTTAAAGCTTTGTAAATGCAGGCAGTAAAGGGAGAAGTTCATTGCTAGATCTGTGTTGGGCATTCTTCCACAGCAGGATTCGATGCTTCAGCACTGCCACCAAGATGCATTACAGCTGCACACAATATTTTTTCGAGCCAAAATCTGTTTTATGAACCTGTTTTTCCTTCTTTGCATCTCCTGATTTATATGTTCTATTTAAAACTATGTAACACCTAAGATGTTAAAAAACCTCTCCCTTGTTCTTCCTGTCATACTGGTGTGACAGGAGAGCCCTGCCCACAAAGCATAGGACAAGGTGCACCATGCCAAACTGTTAGGAGGCTGGAGTAAATGTCAGCAGGTTCTGCACTCCTTCCAAAGACTCACGTTGATTCAAGGACTCTTTTTTTTTGTTCAGTTTTCTTTTATTATAACTTGTTTTAACATGTTATGCTATGATTTTAGAAGCCTTCTCCTATCTGCAAAGAGCTTACCAAAACCAAACTGTGGGTATCTGGACATTAACATTATCTTGCATGATTGCTAAACCAGAACAGAGTGCAAAACAGAATCTTTCTGCAGAAAAGATTCTTTAGTTTTGTTATTCTAAACAAAACTTAAGCCTTATAAAGAGTCACTAATTAATAATACGCACAAAAGTTTTGATTGTAGCAATACATCCATTTTCCAAGTCTCATGAAATTGTTCCTTTCCACTGTCCCTTCCCCATCTCTGACACCTCCACCAGCCACACCGCATGCCTTTGCACACTAGGGACAGGACTGTCAAGACAGCTTAGCTTCTTCATATGCATCAAAGTAACAGTCCACGCATTCACAAGCACTCGTAACTTACAAGTTCCAATATACTTCTGAAGAGCATGTTTTTCACAGAGGCTCAGCACCCAAGAAGCTGTGCTCCTCAAACCATTACATTTGATGCTCAAATAAGAGCTGAGCTTTTTAGAAGTCCTGGCAGAGCAAATCATAAATCCTCAATAGCTCACTAACTCCTTTGTTCCTTCACTCTTCAAGTACTGCTATTAGCTGTTCTTTCACTTCTACTGTCATTCTTCCAAGGGGGAAAAAAGTAATAATAAAAAAAAAGGCTTATTTGAAAGAAAGAAAGAAAGAAAGAATGAACCCAGTGAGATCTCCCCAGGTGCAATAAACTGTGAGCACCTCTTTTCCCTTTGCTCACTAGAAACATAAGAAAAAAAGGGGCCAGAAGTAAACAAGGAACTTTCTGCATATGTCTTTTCCACTTCATTTTCATACAAAGAATGCCTCTAAAGGTCTTGCTCTGACTTAACAGCTTAGAAAATGGGGAAATGCTGAGGGAGTTAAAGGGGAAATTGAAAAATGTTGTTTTAAAAAAATGGGTAAAAAGACATCACTGAAAGCCCAAACTATGCATTATGAACTGTATGGCAGTTCAGAATGTATTTTATGAAACCATTAATACTTAACTCTTTTGGTTAAAGGTCCAGAACTAAAATAAATCAAAAGCATGTAGTATATAATTGTAGTATAAAGCATGCTCACTTGCATTTCTCTGGTTAAGTGGCAGAACACAACCTGTTTTTTCCATGAAACATATGTTATGGTTCTCATCAGCAACACCCCACATGAGCATCTCAGTGCAGTTGCCAAGGAATAATCAATTGAAATTACACATATACTCTGAACACTGGAATAGTGCCTGGCACACATTGACTACTGTCAGGAAAGATACCGCAGTAAGTTTGGAGCTCTGGTTTAGTACATTCATCATAAAACATAGTGGTGGATACTTGTGCTAATCTATCAAGACATGGCAAGATTTTTAAAAATGTTTTGCATGATTAAATCATTTAGAGTGGCTTTTTTACAACCTGAATAGTCAACATTAATTGTAATTGCAGTGAGTAAAGTAAAAATTTCTGAGATATTTTATGATCCCAGACATTCTGCCTTTTCACTTGCAATTACTTGCACAGGCACCAGTATGTTTGCTTGCTCAGAGGCCCATGGATTCACAGGATGCCAAGTAACACCCAGACTCATCCAAAGTGATTGCTGTAGCATTCATTCATTTAGAACTCAGGATTCACTATTACCAGTGTTTGTCTACAGCTCATCCATTACAGCTCTGGCCTCCCTTTTCATGAAAACAGTAGTTTCCCCAATGACCATCAATGGATGGCTCCGGGAAAAGATTATGACAGATGTGTCTACCTGGACCATCGCCTTGGAGTTCTCCTTCCCTCCCTCTTTTCTCTCCAGATTCTTGTATTCAGTATTGTATTTAATAAGCAGTGACGAATCTGTCCTGTCTTAATTCATTCACCTAGACTGTGCAATGTACTCTTGGCAATCCAGTCTGCATATTGTGAAAAATAAATGTTTGCTTTAACAATGTTCTTCTAAATTCCTTAAGTAACCACTGTCTCTTATTTTAGAAAAAACAACGAATTATTGCTTTCTTCCACCCTTCTCCAAATCACTCTTGATTTCAGAGCCTGTCATCATTAACTCCCTCAGTCCCTTCTTTTCCATGTCTATCTGGTCTACTTGGTCACCGTAGGAAGTGGGTGATCAGTTCTGTGTATGCCCACTGAGCTTTCAAAGGAAAGAAATTCTTCAGATAGTGTTTATCACATGACTAAACACCCATTGCTTTCACACAACCTACAATACAACAAAATAAATTTTTCATAATAATTTTGTAGTAATGCAGGTTTCCATAACTTAAGATATGCACTGCTCTAGTTGCAGAACTGGTGTCCGTGGCACTATTCAGCATGCAAGCAACCATTCACCAGTTGCAGACTTACTCTCCCTCTTATGCTGAACTTGAAGCTTCCTTTTCTCAAAGCAAATGTTTTGAAAGTGAAACCCACTTGACTAAATTAAGAAGACATATTTAGCAAACTATCTTAATTATTAATCAGTTTGCAGTTTTACCCACTTGTGCCTACTCTGTGTAATAAACATTTATTAAGCTTTTCTTTTTTATATCATGAATGCTGCTAATGTGCTTTGAATTGCTCAGAGAAAATTACATATAACACTTGGCTCCAAATGACATTAATTGCAAAAATCTAGATTTGGAGGGTTTGTGTTGTGGTTTTTTTTTCCCCTTCCCACCAATATGTTCTGAATCCCTGTGTTAATTTCTTTTGGTTATCAGCCTATAAATTTAATTGAACTGATAAAACTTTTCAAATCACATCTCAGAAATCACTTGCTTATTTAAGTAATTACGTATGTGAGTCATAATAAAATATAATAATAAGCATAGTCTTGTGATGTTGATAATTTCTTACTACATACATAACCATAAAGTAATATATACCATAAGGTAACAGCAAATGCAGCAAGTGCATATTGTGTTTATTTAGTGAACAACTGAAATGGTAACTAGATATACACAGTAATGAATAATTTAGCTTTTTTTTCTGCTTGCAACTTATCAGGAAAAGGATTTCAGCTTCTACAGATCTTCAGCTTTTACAAATATATTCATTGTTCGAAGAAGTCAGGAAAGGCTGGAGTGAGTAGTCATATTCCCATTGACTCCTACCCATTTTCACTCAAATCCTAAATGTATGTTATGCATATTTCAGTTTGGGTTGGTCTAAAATATTTAATTTTTAAATTATAATGTCATTTGATAGAAATACTTGAAATACAACAAGGAATCTCTGGACAAGGAAAGTAGTTTCTTTGCTCCCACCCAAAACAGAGGCACTAAATGAACTGATAAGATCCATCTTTGTGGTGGGATACTCTGTATGTCACTAGCTGCACCACATGCTTGGCCAAATGGTTACCGAAAAAAATCCTAAACACAAAACATCTTTTAATCAGCCAGACAGAATTTAGTTGTACAACAAAGCCTGATGCCCTTATATAAAAGTGGATATTGATTGCTTGATTAGACAAAGCCTCTGAAACCAAATGTCCTCTGGTTTTGAGAAGTGAGTCCATATGACGTCTGGACAATAAATGCTGTGCAACCAATTTGCGTCTTTCAAAAGGGTATTCTCCGTCCAGCAGGGACCAGAAAATCATAACCAAAAGGGAGAACTTTCTCATCTCCCTGTATGCTTGGATCCGCACAATTATATAAACTGACAAAATAAAAAATAGAAACAAATTAGAAATTGTTGAGTTACTGTGTCTTTAGAGGCATACTCACAGGGGGATTATTTTTTCTATCAGGCTGGAAGAGAGCAAAGAATATGCAGCCGTCCTCACCTCGGGGAGTCACTGAAGCTTGTTTTGCGTTTCGTTGAGCATCGTAATTACAGGCAATTGCTTCAATTGATCAAGTACGAAAGAAAAACTTCTTGTCACTTCCCCTCCGACACACTTAACCAAGCCAGTGATAGTCTATGAAAATTCATCAAATATCATCATAACAATTGTAGATATGCAGAGAAAGAAAAATAAGGTACTTTGGACAAAGTAAATCCCTGAGTCCAGCTCAAGTTCCAGCCAAATTTAACAAAATATTCTGCTAGACTGAAACTAAATTTGAGCATTTAGGCAATTCAGAAGTGTGTCAAAAATACTTTTTCAACATTCTTATTAATACCTCTAGTTTGATATTACTCCACTGTATATGAAAATGCAGACATATATTATATCATGGAATTTTTATGAACCCTTTTAACTCAGTTTTCAACTATTTAACAGGGCAAATAAAAATACTCCCTTTTTAAACTGAAAATTGGAGTATTGCAAAGCAAAAATATTTTGTAATTTGCATTTTCATTGCCTACTTCCAATGGTACGTTTGGCATTCTCTATGAAAAAATAATTTTCATTCTTTTCCAAAGTATATATTTATATTTGTTTTTAAAGAAATTAATTTCATATTTACATTTATATTTATATTTACATTTATGTTTATATTTATATTTATACTGTCCCAAAGTTGCTACAATTACTTTTAGGGGACAAAGAAATGTTTCCTCAAGACCTAATGCCTACTGTCTGAAATAGATATCAGGAAAAGACAAAGGACAATTGACAAGATTTTTCAGCATAACTGGGAAACTAAAGAGTGTGGGATTTTCCTCTTGACTGTTCTACACCCAACCTTGCATTTCTTCTCACCCATTCACTACATTCAGTTTATTTTATACTTTTAGAAAAAAAATCAGTAAAGCTGTGGCTGCTCCATTTGAGTTTAGTTTAAATTCTTAGAATAAGGACCAAAGTATCTGTTAAAAAATATTGAGAAAATATCAGTCTTTAATGTTTAAGAATTATCCTGACTGCATGAATATAAAAATCAGGACTTATTTTTTTCTGCTTTCATTTAAAATTTTTAACATCTCTTTCAAGTTTACGTCACACAGAACTAGTACTTCCTACTGATGTGTTGCACCTACATAGCTGAGTATTTAAATACAATTTTTGGGGTGTGAAAATTTCCTTCAACTTGTAATTAAGCAAGCGTATTCATGACTGAGTCCTAGGTTCCAAAAAAAATTACAAGTTGTGTTACAAAATGGATTAGATTATTTTTTAAAAGTTCCATGTAAGCATCAAAGTGCTGAGATACAAGACCATTTAATGATATTTGTAAAGAATAACCAGTTTTGAAGCTGGAACATCTAGCTTGTTTCTTCTGTCTTAGTAAATGCTGATACATTAGCCTTCCAGTTATGTTTATATGTTATTTTTTCCATAGCTGTCATGCTTTATGGGCACTTCTAGATAGAACCGAATTCATAGAGCTCTGAACTTCAGGACAAAGGACTCATTTTTAAAATAGTGAGAACTTGCAACACTGAGGAACACACTAAAGTCACTACTTTTTCTCTTTCTCTGTGTTCCAAGGTAGTAATATGTGCAGAGTCCCGTCATGTTCCTACACCATTCCCATCTTTGTCCAAATCCCTGCTGGCTCTCTTCATTAGCATTTTTATAAGCTCATTCTCTTACTGTGATACTACCTCTAAAATAGTTAACTTCTTCATCTTTATAATACTTACTAGTCTTTAGTCCTTGAACTTATTTCCTAAATTTTGAGCATTTAAATTTTATTGCCACCTGGAGCTGCCTGCTGCTACTTTTATTTGATCGTACAGAAGTCCAGAGAGTAGAAAGTCAGTAACAGGAGCTTTACACTTTGCTGCAGTTAAAATTTAAATTGCTCCCCAGAGACAATGAGTTATAGAATTGCACTTCAGAACAGTACTTATCTTCTTTTTTTTACAGTATGATTAAAATACTTCTTCCTATCNAAAAAAAAAAAAAAAAAATGGACTCAGGCAGCTACAATTTAGGTTATGCAAAAGCTAACTTTTAGCCACCTGTTCCAGATAGGTTCCAGAAGTGCGTGTTAGCTGCCTGGGCATGGGGAGATAGATATGCTTTTTGGTGAATGAAAGTGATATTTTAGCTCTGATCAGGGTTCCAGCTGGGGGCCAGCTGCCAGAAAGGCGATCACTATGGTTTGACTGCAATCCTGTGGCACTTTAGAGGGAAAATGCAATTGTCCAGTGCTTTCCAGTCCCAGTCAAAATTTACCTTCACCTCTGATTTGATCTCTTGTGGTGCTCTGAGGATCTCCTAAGAGGTGCAGGTTTGAGCCCCCAGGTGAGGAAGGGCAAGGACACAGGATATCTCCTCCTCAATGAGCTGGTGGTAGCGTTGCATGCACTAAATTCTTTTGTAAAAGTCACATGCATCACAGCCAACTCTTTTTCCTCTAGCAGCTCTGCCCAAAACACAAAATGTTTACCAGATTCCCCATTCTGCTTCTGTACACTGCTTCTAACAAGCAGCTTCTGTTCTGGTACCTGCATTCTTTTGTTAGTCAACCCCCCAAACACACACTCTATGGAGCAATTTCTTTTGTCTAAAGATGTTTGTACTGTGAGACCAACATGAACTGACAACCATCAATATCACTTTTTCTGAACTGGGGTCAGATCAAGTGGAAACATAAGCTCTGTAAGTATGACAGAAAAAGCGCACAATGAAAAACAAATACATGTATTCATACACCAGACAAAGAAGACAAAAAAAAATAATGTTGCATTTAATTTGAGAGGACATGCTTTACCATATTTAGGAATGATCAAAGAATAAGAATTTCATCTGTTGAGGGACAAAAAATAAAAAAAAAAAGCTAACATCTCCAGTCAATTGTTCATATTAAGAATTTGTGCAGTGAGTCGAGAGATACAGTGCTTTAAAATATACTGTCTCTGTTGGCCAGACATCCAGACTAGACAACACCTCCCCAGTAAATAAATTTCCTGATTTTTATTTTTTGTCTAGACTTTGCATTTTGGTGCCAGAACCTGACTGTACAGAAGAATGAGAAAAAAGGACACCCAAAAGTACATATCTGATTAATTTTAGACACCTCCTTTTTAGGCAAAATTTTACTTTTACAGAGAAAAATCTTGAATTTTTGGCAAACGTCCCCCTTAAAAAAATTCAAAGGATTATATGTTCAAATTAAATAAAAATTATAAAGTAAATAAAAAAGCTAACCAACCTAATTATTCATAAATGAGAAAATAAACCCTGACACAAAACCACAGGTAGTCACACGCTGTATTGGAAGTAAATAAAACATGTTAGAAATTGGACGTCTATCTCGAAATGAAAGTGACACTTTTCACATTAAATTAAAAGTAGGACTTGTAATCACCTCCACAATTTCCAAGTAACAGTTTAGGAATAAACCAGCAGTAGTTTTGAAGGACTTCTGCAGCAAAAATTACAGACTGTATAAAACGTGTATTTTTATCATGATTGCGAGGCACAGAAGAAAGTACAGTCATCAGGTAGCAAGGATAGAGGGCTCTGTGGAAGAGAAGCAAGTGGCAGTTAAAATGTCAATGGCAAGTGCTACTTTCAAAGAAAGCAGAAGAAAAATTGTCTACAGGGCAGAGACAAAAATTCCTCCCTAGGTAAACTACCCATAAGAAACTGAAATCTCCAAGTTTGATTTCGATATTTTAGATGATAAATCAATCCTACCCTTCTTACACATACCTTTCTTTTAACACATGTTCAGTCATTTTGATTTTCTAGTTTTTCAGCTATAATTTTTCTCCCTTTTTCTGTTCTTTATTCTTCTTAGCTGCATATCACAGTATTTAAAAAACTCAATCCTCCCACACAAAAGTAGGACTTTTCTTTATACACAGATGTATACACTTATGCATCCTGATGACCTTAGAAGTGGGACGTTATTCAGCACTAAATGCAATAAAGTCATTCAGAAAGTAAGCCAAATTTAGACTCCATCATATTTGTGTTATATGTAGCAAACAACACACATATTATATATGCAGCAAACAGCTCTGTTTGAAATGGAAATGTTGAATGCTGCCATATATATTTGAAAGCAGCAAGAACTGATTTTAAATATTGCTAGCTTAAACAGCAAGATACTAATGTCATTACTTTTGTCTGGAAGCTTCCTGAACATCTGACCAACATCATTGGACCAAAAGGGTTAACCTGGTATAAGCATTGGATCCAATGAACATCTAGATAACCAAAATTTCAAGGTATTAGTGATAACTTTGGATTATACATTTTCAACTAATGAGTAAAGTACTTTCTGATTTGTAGCAATTTGTAGTTCTTGTGAACAACCCTTTAAAAATGGATCATGGCTGTAAACCACAGTTATAGGATCTAACTAATGAACATGCTGCCTTGCCGTGGTTTGAGGTTAGTTGGCCTCAAAGTGCAAAATATCAAGATCGCATGCAACCCGACATGCTTACCACAGCAAAAGTGTCCCTGAGCTGCAAAATGCACTAAGGAGAAATGACATCTGGATAGCCACGTTGTTTACAATACATCTGACCTACCTCTGCCAAACAGGCTGACTAACTAGAAATTGGAAATATTTATTCTGTTAAGTATTTACAATACTTGAGAAATAAGTTCTTTATGAGAGAGGCTGGTAACTCATGTTTAATTATCCAAGTTATTGAAATCTGCATTTGTAGACATCCTGGTGCACTGGCAGTCTGCGAACTCTACATTCTGGTACTTTATTATATTGTTGATCAGTATCTCCTTGAAGAACTACAGACTGTCAGTTTCTATCATGCTTAATATATTAGGAGAGCTTTTTAATTAATGTGTTAACATTGCCAGCAATATTTGGTGACTAAAAGAGATCAACAGAAGAGAATATGAATCACAGCTTCAGGTTCAAACATGGTTTCTATGCTAGGACTCAGAAACAGGCTTCCTTATCAACTCCAAATGTATTTCAAGAAATTTCAAAGTGAATTATGCTATCAGTTTTTTCACCTAAAAATGCAGAAGCCCAGTAGTCAATTGCTTTACTAAGAAGGGTTTTATGTACTTTACTGAAATAGACCTTCAAAATTGTTTGAAAAAAAAAATCCCTTCATATTGCATAATTCTATTCCATTGCACAAGTCCCGCAATTTGGTTTAAGAGAAGAGTTGTTCAAAGGGCACAGACCACTTACAAAATGCTTTTGAAAGACTTAATTGTTCCATTTTCCTGGAAAATGAAAATAAAATAGAACTTGTTTATCCAATTCTGGCATCAAGACTCAGTTTTTATGTGAGTGTGTAACATATAAAAGTTATAATTTTTCTTTCCATGTTAATGAAACAAATAATTAGGCAAGTTTCTTTACTGAAATTGTCACTTTTACATCCTAACAGCAGAAAAATACCACTTAAATTATAATGTATTAAACTTCCTAAAATCTTCATTAAGACTTTTGTTAACAACTAGATATAAAGCAATAATTTTACTTTCATAGTAAGTACCAGGTATAAGGATTCACTTTCTCATAGAATTAACCAAAGATAATCTGCTTTAAATTCTTTTTCTTTTTAACTTTTATCCAAACTATTCTGTCTATGCAGAGAAGCTGCTAAGACACGTGATTTCTTAATTTGCTGAGCATCTAACAGCTCTAAATTGGCTAACACCTAGTCAGCATCTTTTTAAAAATCAGGTAATTTATTTAAGGACAGGATTTTCCCAAAGCAATGTAAGAATATAAAACTCTTGATACTTAAGCGACTATAATTCCGATGATTTAAAGTTTTCTAAGAAAGATTTAAAGTTTTCTTTTTTTTTTTCTAAGGTGCATAGTGTAAACATATTGCCTACTACTGAAAAACGTGGCCTGTTTGACTGAAATGTTTAATAATTTTGTATGTCTAATCTTTATACTGATCTTTTTTAGAACAATAACACATTTTCAGGGGCTTGTGACAAGTTCAGCTATGAGAAATGCTTCAGAAATCTCATTGTCAGTTAAAGACTGTTGAAAAGATACCGTATGCTAAGTGATAGTTGGAAAGGACTCCATCAAAGCCATTGGTCAAATATCTTGTCACATAGCAATCCCTAGAAATCCCATAGAATTTTTTTATTATTCTCCTCCTCCTATGTATAGGTCTAATTCAACTAATCCCTAAAAGTTTTGCCTGAGAGTCTCTTATTCTCCATTTTTCCATTTTTTTTAATTCTGTTCCCCTGGTTTCCTTTCTATCATCCCAATCTTTCACCTTTACCCCAAAAAGGATCTATTTTCATAGAAGCATAGAATCGTTATGACTGGAAAAGACCTTCAAGATCATCAAGTCCAACCATAATCTAACTCTACTGGGCCCACTTCTAAACCATGTCCCTGAGCA
>RSEF01000001.1:167359521-167382006 GCA_003993805.1 Himantopus leucocephalus | reverse complement strand
ATCGAAAATGGCTAAATCTAGCTAATTGAGGGTTCCCTGGTTAGACCAAATCTGGGATCTGGCATCTCATGCACTAACTGTGCCCATTAACTTTGGCATAGGACATGAGAGGATTCTTCATTTGGCAAGAGAACAGACTGCACTGTAATAATTAACAGCATGCACGTTACAACCCTATGTGGGTCTGTAGCTACTTCTAACTTTGTGTAAATTAAATAGTCCTGACTCTGTTAGACTGAGAAAGGGTAAATGTCAGAGACAACCAGGGGGGCCAGCTTACTCTGGAACAGCCCATCATTCTTTTCTGTTCTGTGCCTGTCTAAGTGCAGGATACCTGGACTGTTGTATTTTTGATTGATAATGTCATATACTAACACAGATCCACCTCATTATACTTGCAATCCATCTTATTCACGAGGTTATTTAATAAATGGCAGCCTCTTGGTAAGATAGCCATAATCAATGTGCATAAACTAATTTTTTTATTAGTTATAATTATACGAGGTCATTTTTATTGGTGCAGCAAGATTGATAGATAGCTCTGTAATTGTTTTCAAAGACACAGACAGCTATAATACAATTAAGTAGCAAAGGATTGATCCTAGCTACATCAAAATCAATTGAAGCTGATGGCACCCAGAAAGTCACAGAGAAGCTTGATAGACTTTAGGATAATGCCTAAGCTAAAACCAGCTCACACCCTCCCCCCATTTCTCCCCAAATTCTTGATTTGCTCCCTATTTAATAAAAAAATGTAAAACATTTAGAGTGGCAACAATTTTATAACAATCTAATACAGCACAGACATTTAAAAAAGCCATCGACACAGTCTTGTCAATAGTTTGGATCCTTGTTGATGCTAGAAAGCTGAAAGGTTAAAGTGTTATCTAAAATGGAGAAAAATCTAACCCTTTATTTCAATGTGACAGATGTACTTGCCTTGAGCACTAACAAGGCATAGCTAATTACTGATACAGTTGCAGAAAAGGGACTCTGACAGTCATGATCTATGAACAAATTTGTCTTCCAAGTAACGAGTCAAACAGAGGTTATGGAGGATTTTGGGCACTGCTTAGCACGGTGGGTTGGTGATAAAACAATTTTGCACTTTCATTTTTATTGCTGTAGGGGAAATGTTCCACCTTCAACTCAGATGATGTCTGAGACCCTTTCACGCTCATACTGTTTCCATTAAAGGTACCAATATTTCTTTGTATTCATTGCCAAGAGGTCTTTAATCCAATAGTTTCTTAGAATCTCATTTTTCCTAAATTATTCCATGATTTTCTATGATACAGAATCTATTTTAGAGATATCAACTGATGAACAATTAATTAAACCATACATCATAAAAGTAATGCTTCAGCTTTTTTATAAAATTAGAATCTATAAAAATTCTGCAGGTAAATCTATTTTTAAAGTGACTATTTTTAAAAAGTCTGAGGCCTTATATTGTTTTATCATTTCAAATATAATACCAATTTCTGAGAACTTGCATTCTGGTGAAAGTAAATGACAATGTATAGATGATAATGCACAAAATCAGATAACTCTATTATATTTTTACCAAGTAAAAACTTGACTGAAGTAAAGAGGAAAACATATCTAAACAGTATTGCCATTATCTTTGAGTCTACACTCCTCATTTTTAAAGCGTTTCATTCTTGAGATAAAAACATTATTAATTTCTTATATCTCAAAAGAGTTCAGGTAACACCACGTAAATATACTGGTCTTTATTGAGATGAAATAGTTATTCCTATTTATAATAAATGGCAATAGGCGTTCCTAATGGCAAATCAGTATTCTCACTGCTACACTGGTAGGTGTAATATGAGGACTGAAATATAATAGTAATATGAAGGCTTTTTAATCAGCATTTACTTCCCTAAAGTCAACATATTACCTGTGTTTATTTCGCAAATATTAGAAATCTCCCATAAAAGCTATCACAAAGCCTTTGGGTGTAAAAAGATTAAATCATTTGGGTCAGATCACAAATGGGATTAGGCTTCCTGGCACAAAACATTACAGCAATTCAGTGTTAGGCAGTGAGCCCAGGAGTGTAATTCAGGGATTTCTTACATTCCCACATTCAATGTACAATGAAAGCGAAAAACTGGCACATCACAATGGAACAAGAAGTATGACAAGAAGTAGGCAAGATGAGCACCAAACCACCACCAACAAAATGAAATTTCATTTCTCTTTTCTGCATTAAGTACTTGTGTCTCACCAGGTGTCTGAGCTTAAAACAATTTCCTTAACATATTTCCTTAAGTCACACTGACCATTTGCAATGATTTTTCATTACACTCAATGAATGCAGCGGGAAACCTCAGTTCAAGAATATCGTTGGTTTCAAATTCACAATTCAGATTTCTGATGAAGAGATATTAATCACTAGGAAACAAACCTACCCTCTGTTTGTTTATTATTAATGACTGCACAGAAATGCAGCTGCAGTTGAAGCAATGGAGGGTCCTTCTTCCTGAGTTTTGTAGCTTGCTGTTTAGGTCATTCGCATAGAAAAAGGGAATCCCCGCTTTGAACTGAGAATAGCACCGAGCCCAGTTCTCCCACTCTAGGAATAACGACTGTAATCACTACCATTGCACAAAAGTTACAGTAATTTTTCCCTCAATATCTTTGAGCTGAAGTGGCTCAGATGTAATGCTTTGAACCGAATTGGGTATTATGTAGAGATTCTGTAGAGACAGAGGCTATTCATATCAATAACCTGGAGGGTGCTACTCACACAAGGGATGTGTCTGAGCACCAGCTTTCAGCAAGGCGGCACTTCCAAACATGCTTAAACTCAGGAGATTAGGTACCTACATCTACATCTTGTGACCTGGAAATTCAGCAGATATCTTCTGTATTTCTTCACAGGTTTCATGAAATTCAAGCTAAATATTTGGGTGTTTTCACTTTATTTCTTAAGCAGCAAACACGTTAAAGACAAAGAGCATTTAATTTAAAGACTATAATCTTTCATTTTCATATCATATGCTTTTCAACTGATATTTAATTGTGTGCCAAGGATTTTTCAGCAACACTGTAATGAACTGAGTTGCCAGAAGTTATAAAATGGGATTGTTTCTTCTTCTTCAGATTTATATTTTTACAACAGGTGCATCACATCCCCCGTTTATACATCCAGTTGCATTATTACCGTGTAAGAAATATTTGGACCAGGTCGTACCCAGTAAGTGAACACCCGGACAGTGCATGTCGGGTCATGTACCTCTGAACATTAGAGAAGAGTGTACACAAAGCCCCTTGGGACAGCAAAAATGTCTTTTCTCCAGTTCTCTCAGTTTTCTGGGGGAGCTGAGAAGATGCCCCTACTGTTCTATTTCCAAATGTGTCATTCATGCTCTGCTGAGGAAAAACAAGAAAGAAAGTCCTCTGCCTGAGTGGGACTAGCAGAGAAGTACTGTGGCAGTCTACAGACCATGTGTACAGGGGAAAGTTGAAGAGTATTCTTTGTAGGTTGCAGGAAAGAAAAGGACAGGCATGAGAATGACTGCTACAAAGAACCCTATTAAAGTCGTTATCACTACTTAACTCACCCCCTCAAACCTGACCATCTCCACTGGGGCATGAGTCACGTCCTTAGCGGGGGACGATGACGACTGTACACTACTGACATTATGCAAATGTTGTCAGCTCTCCAAACAGGGAAGGCTCCGATTGAGTTTTATTAATTTTACTGACATATTTCTTCCAGCTCAAAAACATTCTCTTTAAAATGTGCATACTTCTGAATTGCTAACATAAGAAAAACAAACAAACAAACAAACCCCCTCGGCCTAAGTAAAAACTAAGAGCTTTCTCTTTGCTCTCTACAGAGGCTAAGTGCCCGCACCATAATGTAAATCAAGAATATTAATATGCATTTTTCTTGTATGCGAGCCTTTAATAAGATAGATTTTGCTGATAATAGTAGTGTAATGACGTCCTGCTGTTAAACACTCATTCCTGACTGAACTGCAATTCTCTGTCCTCTCAGCTGTGCCAACACAACACTGGGGCCACACTGTAAACAGGACTGGTAAAGTAATCCACAATAAAAGCAATCCTTCATTTAATAAGAGCTATGATATACTCTAGGTAAATCCTGAAGTGTAATGTTACGGTACTATGTTATGCTCCAATGAGAATAAAATAAAGGGCTAGCTGAAATATTGCTGTCAGCACAGCATCTGCTCATGTGATCTTTTAGTCATAATAATAGTGCTAATTCTCAGTATATCGAAGCAGACGCGGAAACTAACACACACAGTGCATCTTCTGAATATTCCCTATGAACTGCTCATGAGCAATCTGCAGGCCAAGAATTTATTCACTGAGGAAATAAATGAATATTTTCTAGATAATGAATAAATCCAAGAATTTTGCCATATGTTTGTGGACAACTGGTGAACAGAAAAAAAATGTTGGTGAAATTTAACCCAATAAATAATTCATGACAGATTACTTGCCTATTCTAAATTTAAACCCACAGATTTATCTGCCTCCAAGCTCCTTTTTTACAAGTAGCACTACCACCCAGTGCCTTCATTCATTATATACTTTGCCATCACCATTGGTTATCATCAAAGGCTTTACATCGAGGCAGCAGAGGAAGAGAGCAATCCCTTCTGGTTAAAATGTTAAATCAAGTTACATTTCACCTCACTGTTTCAGCACTGAAACCATCACCTGCATTTGAATGACCAAGAGACAAAGACAGATCACAGGCATAGAATAATGCAGTGGGTTGGCTGCTACTTCATTTGCCTTGACCCCTACTTTGTAACCTGCCACTACTGAATTTTAGAGGAAAAATGACTAGAGCTAGGGAACCAGGCAGAGTGAAAGTCAACATCATCATCTCTCTCTCCGCAGGTCAATAGTTCAGCATCATCATTCCGGAAGAACTAATCTCATTTCTGAAACCTATTTCTAAGTGTACAGTTGTTATCTAAAAGACAATTTGGAGACCTTTTTAATGCTTTCAAGTGGAGGAAGTTAAAACTAAGTGAAACAGAATAATATAGAAATGAACCTCCGCTATACCCTTATCTGGAGGTAACAGGTACTTAACATCACCTTTGCTACTCAGAGCACAGGAAATTTTTGCATCATCCTTCCCAGAAAAATCTGCTTAAGTGATCTATTTCACTTTAGTGACCTAATAGTGGCTTACATCTCATAAATAATGAAGAAAGCAAAAAGCTCAGAAAGAATAACTTGCTACAAACACCATCCACACAAAGAATATAATGGCTACCATCATAAATTATTCAGGAGGCTAAGGTCTTAATTTACTTTCACAGGTAAGCACAGCAAAAATAAAATCTAGTCATGCATTGTCTTATGCACAGTACTAACATAAACAAATTATAAAATAAATTTTTCCAGCACAGTTTACCTTAGAACTACCTTATATCTATTTTCCTCATATACTCGTTGGCCAAGCAATGCTGCAGTTTTAATTGGTTGATGCAGATGGTGGTGTGTGAGTTTCAATTGGTTTGATATGGTCCAAGTCCTGCTGTAGTCCCAGGAGGAAAAAGATAGAGTGAAACTTAAATACATACCTATCACAGAAGCCTTTTCTTCTTCAGATTGGAACGACAGAAAAATTGGTGCACTTGGAGCTTAGCTGTCAAGATCCTACATTCAGACAAGGCAGAGAGTTCTCAGAAGAGTAAGTTAAAGGAATTATTTTCTATAAAACTCATTTTTTTATGATCTCATCCATTAAACGATGGAGAATCTGCACTTACCCTACAAAGTCAAGGGAGGTTTTAATACATAAATACAGAAAGGATCGTTATTAAACTGTTGGGTTTTTTTTCAACTGCACCATGACTTTTTTCCATTTGCAAACTTTAAGCAACAAGGATCCAGCCCTAATCTTTGGTAACAAGTATAATCACATGACATCTACTGGCATCATTGCAGCTAGCATTGAAAGCAAATGTTAAATGTTCAAAATAAACTCTAATATCACTATATTATCATTCTAATGTAAATCTACCTTTTTCAGTCCTTTCCTTTGAGATCTGGCAGCTCCTTAGGATGTGTTTCAATTCAAAAGTGAAGAAATTTTGAAGAAATGCTCCAGATGATTCTGAATTATACGTTTACTATAGCGGTAAATATTATTATGTCTTGATACATTCATCCTAAAATCTGTTAAAAGGCTGATTTCAAAAATCAAACTGAAGGCTAGATTACCCCTGGGGAAGTAACAGCACAAGGTGTCCTGAAGACACCTGTTCATAATTTGCCATTAGGAATATGATTCAGCACCTATGTCCTCAAAAGCACTCATTGAGATGTCTGACCACTTTCTAAAAGGTCTCCATCCACCTTTAGCTCTATGCTTAGCTGAGCTAATCTAACAAATTAAGAAAAATGCACATATGCATAAAGTTCACATATTTGTATATTTTGGTTAGCTGTGATCAATGATGGCAGTAGCCAAATGTACGTCTCACACCCATAGAAAAAGACTTTAGAACAGCTGTCTCCTTGCCACTTGACTGGCAGCTATAATGGCTTTTAAGAAATGTTTCATGGCATCAGTTTGTTCTTCGCCCAGCTCCTGATTTCTAATAACACTAGAATAATTTCAAAATTAGTAGGTCTCCAACCACTGCTGTTGTGGTTAGAAAACTTCTAGAGCATATCCAAGTGAGTAAGAAGCACAAAAACAAAGGGCAAAGCAGAGGACCTCACTCTCCGCTCCTCTTCCTCTAGTCCCAAATTGTGATTTTCAAGCTAATCTCATAATTCCCATGTCTTGACTTATGATTCTTGAAGGTTTATGGAAAAATCCTACCTTCCCTCTAATAAGTAAAGTTAGCATTTAATTCTGGAGTTTGATTGTTCTGCTTACAGTGTCTCCAGGACATGTGCAGTAATACCACCTTTTGTCTGTTCTCTTGCTCTTAAAAATAAGGGAATTAAAGGAACAAAAACAATACACGAAGATAAATAAAGTAAATTACATAAAATCAGGAAGCAGGAAAAGTAAAACTTATGTCACAAAGCTAAATAAAATAAAGTAAGGAAAGAGGAGATGCAAAACTCCAGATTCTGTTTGCAATAATAAAGATACTAATTTTGACCCAATTACATATAGCAAGTCAACCAAAATAATTTAGTCAGACAAAAGCCAGTTTTAATTCCTTCTTTCTTCCATATTTTATACTGATGTCTGAAATCTCAGTTCTAGCAGAAAGTATGACTATTTTTAAATTATCTTTTGTTTCTACAGTAAAATAAATATAAATTTTAAGACTAAGTTTCCTAAATAGTATATTTAGAAACCTATGTGTACTTGGCTTTTCAGAAACACTGAGTAGGCCCATTTCTTATTCTGAGTCTCTGACAAAAAGCTGTAAGGTGAGGCCAATCAGATAGATTAGACAACCAATGTTTATATCAAGATAAGTATGAGTTTTCATACATTTTATTAACCATGTTTATGACTCGACATAATCTAGTATATGGGGTTATCATCCTCTGAGGAAAATGAGATCATATTAATATATTATTTTGTTATTTTTCATCATTATGATGTATACTTAAGAGTTTTTTTCAATTTGATTACACTAATATAAAGTTTTACAGGATTCTGGTTATCCAAACATTTTGAATGTGTAGAATATGTTTGTGGAATAACTAAGACTTTATAAAGAAGTTAATAGAAAGGAAATCAAAGGAGAGATAAACTCTATTTCGGATAATCAGATGGTGAAGGATGACTGCCGGCAAACTGGCAAAATAGTGTCCTAGCATAAATGTGTGTATTATTACAAAACTGGAATTCGGAGTTAACTGAATCAGAGCTCTAACTCTCACTCAGCTCCTAACACTTGGCAGCAGGTCACATTTTAGATTTAACTATGTTAAAGGCTTGCGTTTTCTTATTTATTTGATAGTCACTTCCACATTTGGAAATTGCTACATCATTGTTGTTGGAGGGCTTTAGAGCATGAACACAGACTTACTTTCCAGTTTACCCAGTGCAGCAGTTAATGGTAAGCCTCACAGATTGAGAAAAATATATCCAATAATAAGAGTAAGTTCTGTGTCTTTTCTGTTTTCCTTTATTTCTCTAAAGTGGTCAGTATAATATGTTATGGAAGTAAATTTTAGCTCTGATCAACAGTAATGGAGGTCAGGCTTTGGCAGTTATATAAATCCAATGAGGTTAACTAGCCCATAAAAAATAAGTGCTGAAGTGTTCATTTCTCTGTGGGTTATACTGCTAGGTGACTTGCTTTTCCTGTTATAACCATTTTATTACAAGTTTCTACAGCAAAGAAAATGCTAAGTGATTTCTGGAGAAGACACGAATAATAAAAGTCACTGTAGATTTTATACTATATATATTATTTGTATGTACCAGAATGACCCAAATAGAGTTCTAACTTTTTTTTTTTCTACAGTGGGAAATTAAAAAATAGACCATATGGAATTCTACTAAATTTAGTAACAGATTTTTAAAATGACAGGTGAAATACATTTTTTCTTTTCCTGGTGGTATATTTGTTTTTGTGATTACAATAGCTTTTTAAAATGTGCTTTTTTCCAAAGCCAGAATAATAAAATAGGAGCTTGGGAATGAACATGTCATCAACACGACTTCCTTTTTCCACTGACCACTGATGGGACATTAGAATTTGACCTTTCATTATTTCATTGTTTCAAATATACAGTATCTTCTCATAACCCTATATTAAACTTACTTTCTGCAGTTATTTCATTTCACTCAGAATTATGCTGGAAGCTTTTTCCTATTTTGTGTGAAAGAAAAGTTTGTATGTGGGCTAAACTTGTGGCAGCAGAACCTTTCCCTTGATAGAGGCATTTAAATCTTCCTTATATCCCTTATTTAACAGGCAAATTTCTTCAGCTTCCAGAACACACAACATTTATGAGCCAAAAGTTACATACTTGAGGTAGCATGTCTTTAGATGACTGTTTTTCTGGAAAAAAAGAGGTGAAAATGAACCATCATTTAAATTAATTTTGTAGTGTTCACTTTCAAAAGGAATAATTTTGACACTGAATTAAATTCTCATTTTATATGGGATCAAGTACACAGTGACCAGACCCTTTAGGAAATACATAATTCTAATTTTATCCTGTCAGTCAGCAGAATTGTTCATATGATAAAGATTTAAGAATATGGTTAAGAGTTTTACTCTTAAGGTATGGAAGCCATTAAACTGGTAAAATCTGACACAGTTCTGAAATCAGTGGACTAACTAGCAAAGAATTTTCCTTTTTTTAATTTAGTCTTCTATGTTTTTCATCAACAGCTTGAATAATCAGACCTTAGGCTTTTGAAGTTAAATAAAAACTTTCAAGAGCAAGTGGTGACACTGGCTATATGTTGCATAGTTTACTGAATTTAAAGAAGGGGTCTACGGCTCCAGTTGTTGCATCAATCTCTGTCGCTGACCTTTCACCGGGCAGCTGAGCTCTCTCAACCTTTTTTGTCTTTTAACTTTTCAGTCTGTTTACGCTTTAAAGCCTTCTAGACAAGCATCTAGCTTTATAGAGTGTGCAAGTAGACCCTCCCATGATGGATCCACATTGAGTGGTTGTGACCTCCAGCTGGTATCATTGTACAGGTAACAAACAACAGCTGTAACATCCCAGGCTGGAGTCCTTCCACAAAGATCACGTCTCCTCAGAAGTTCCTTATAGCTTTGCATAAAATTAGAGGAAACTTTGCAAAGGCAGATAATGATTTTTTTACAGAATAGTAGGAATGCCTCAACAGACAGAGTATTAAACAAGAATACTAAGCATATATTTATGAAATGGGAGATAAAAGTCATTATGATAAATAATCACTGTTCATCTGAAACTACTTCTCTGCAGAGAATGCATTTATTTTTAAGCACCAAAATCAGTGGGAGCTGCTGCTTAAAAATTGATGGTGCAATATGGCCTATGTTATCAATGGTTGACATTTATTCACTCTATTGTCTGAGATTTTCAGTTGATTGTCTTTTGGATTAGCTGTTGAGCTTCTTGAATTGCAGCCCAAACTTGATCTTCTGTGGGATAATGCTTTCTAAGTTTCATTTCAGGCAAGATTCTGCTCAAAGTAACAGCTACAGAATCTGACTTAGCACAGTTCTTTTGGTGGAAATTAATTATTCTATGATCACATATCCTATTACTCACTTGAATACCAGAATTTCTCAACTGGAATTTTTTAATTGAATGTGGTAGCTCTGGAGTTCTTTATTTAGCAGTAGATGACACTTTCTATGCTGTTTCATAAGCAGAGTCTTTCCAAGTAGTCTACTTTAATGCTCTGAGGGGGTTGCTGTCTACCAAAGAACACAAATACTTGCATATGCTCTCCTAAGACAGGAGGATTGGGAGGACTGATACAGAAAGAGCCATTTCTGTACATATTTCAGCCTTCTTCATGCACAGGCAGACAAGCACAAATCAGTAAGGTTCTGGTTCTCCAAACAACAGCACACAGAAGGTAACAGGTAAGGTTCCATATGCAGAAAACAGCAGAGAAATATTGTACAGAAAATCAATCGCCTGAAATACCTGAAACACCTGAAATATTGTTTAGAGTTCAAGCTAATCGCCTATCAACTGTTCTTTGTATGTTAGCTTAAACCTTTCCATGAAGCTACTGCAATGGATATAAAAGTGGACTATATGGACCACAGGTCTGATTCAGGGTGGCTGTTCTTCTGTTGAAGGTCTGGGAAGGGTTTTGGGTTTTTTTCGTTATTTCTGGCAATGCTTGGTGCAACATACCTTTTCCTGAACACTTTTCTCATAAGGAGAAGCTTTGTAGAGCATAAATGGTGAAGATTTCAAGAGCTCTTTACGTGTGATCGTGTCTATGTTACACAGGCTTAAGTTAGCCTGATCATAACTCCTCAGCCCAGTAAAAAATAAACTTGACCACCATAAAGGGAGCAAGAGTAGAGTATCGAAAGTATAAAATGTGTAATGTAGACTTTAGACTCCCTAAAAGACAATGATACAATATACAAGACACATTTGGCTTATACAAAATATAATTCAGCAGCTAAACTGATTTAAAAAGAAACTAGATTTGCTTTGAAATTATTGCAGGAAGTGATAATTTAGTCTGTTTTAAATTGTAACTCATTATTATATTAGTAAAATTGAGTCTAGAACTATTGTGAAGAATGAACTATTTTCTGTCCTCCTTCACCTTTATTCCTATAGACAAATATCTTGATTATTAAAAGCAATAATTACACAATAAGATTTTATTAACTGGTCAATAAGAACAAGGGTATTTTTTAAAGAAATAAAATTAAATAGCAAGTGTATTTTCTCCCTTCTCTAGGAATTGCTTGTCCTAGTTTTCATCTTACTGTAAGTCTCTCATACAAAAAAACCCAACCTCTTTATTGCTCTGCTAAGTCTGATTTGTAAAAGGCGGGGTGAAGAGTTCAGACAGTCATCTAAGCACACCCCAAACAAAATAGCTCTGATCCCTGTACTGTACATGAACAAACAAGAAACGCATCCCATCGGACTCTCGACAGATCTGTCATTGTTTACCATTAGCTCTGTCATATTCGCCCGTCTTGTCATTCTGTGCAGCGGGGCAGAGGTTGGCCCGCTGCCGAACTGCCGATTTGTAGAACTGACTTGTATCTCCCGTTTTCTGTAGATGCTGCAGGCAGCATAATTCCTGATGAAAGTGTGCTCCCTAGTGTTACAGCGCTACAAAGGCCAGTGAGCTCCAGTTAGGAAGGCAGAGAGGGAAAAAAGGTCTCCGAGTATTACTTTAGCAGATCCTTCTGTTTCTGGAAGGCTTATTCTGTTCAGGATATCTATGTTATTACTCCTGAAATACCATGCACGTTTAGTTTTCAAAATAAAAACCAGGTTCAGGCAATTTCCTCTTTTCTTTCAAACAAGGTAAGAAGTATTTCATTGTTTATGACTCAGCAATAGCTTTTCAATCTGGCTTAAAAAAGACTCTGCTTAAAACAAGCTCAATGGCATAGGTATTTGAATACCATCAGTGGCCTGATTTTTAGTGTTTTTCAATACCAATAGTGACCTCCAATTTCCATTGACATTTGGGTTATCAGCATTCTTAAAATAAGTCTCACAGACCTCAGGTGTGCTGGTGGCTCAGCTGTGCCTGTAATCTACCGCACCTGCTGTGTATTACAGGATGCAAAGGTAAAAACCAATGTTTTTAACTCAGAAGTTTCACAGACCCTGAAGGACACAGTTATCCATATTCAGCCCTTGTACCTTTAGTGACGATGGGTTAACATTTAAACTTAAGCAAGTTTGAAGTCCAAGCTTTTAATTGGCCATCAAGGAAAATGCTGTGTATAGTGGAGAGAGACAAACACCTCCAGGTAGCAGTCTGTTTCACCTACGTTAGAGACCTGGTTTAGACTGGGATATATTACCCTGTCACCAGATTAAAATAGATGTTGAATTTTCACGTGACCAAAGTCAAACATGGTGAAATCCAGTGTAAGTGCTAAATCATAAAATATTCACGTGGTAAAATGTGAATACATGTAAAATTTTGTATTCGTTATTTCCCACAGATTACATTGCTTCACAGGGCACCCCACACTGGGAATAAATCACACAGTATTTAGTGATGTGAATGCACATAATACCAGTACTATTAACTGCAGTGAGGTCACCCCAGGGGCGCAGCATGCAGATCAGAATCCAGGTCAATGGAAAGCCATGGAACTGATCTCATCCCTCTAGCACCTCTAATAGAAACTACTTATTCTGGTGACATCACAATCTTTTGTCCAGTGACAGTGTTACAAAGAGAAAATGATAATCTGATGTAATAAATAGCAGAGAAACTCATTATGAAGAGGAACTTTACAGAATTTTCTCAGAATACTATTTTTGAAGAGCAAAACATATTGAATGAATCCTGTGACTCTGCAGTTAAGTAAGAGTTTAGAAAACACAAATTATATATTTGTGAGCCTCATCCATAATGTACCAATAAACAGGCGATAAATATTTCAGATATAATTAATGTCTGATAGAGCTTTAGGTATCTGCTTTGCAGGCACAATCACTTTCTTAATCATCCAAGGGAAATTATTTGCCTCTACAAGAACGGTAGCAAGAAGGATGCCTCTATTTTCCAAATGCAGTTATATGTATAGGTATATTGATACACATACTCATGGAGAATAAATGGTTTTTTATGCAAGTAGCCCAGCTGAGTATAACAGCAATACTCAAAGTGTAAAACAATGGTATTTTCTGGATTACTTTTGAAGCTCTGGTCCAATAATGGAAAAACTGACAATGAAATAAGGGGTTGAAACTCATATTTTCTGCATTTCTCTTATTAAAAACTATTCTACATTTGCTGATGTACCCAAGCAAACATTTTAATAGATCTTCTGCTGACTACTACGTGGGCTAGGGAGTTAAGTATAGCTTAATATCTATCAAAAATTAAATTAACATAATAATTATGTATGTGATGGAATGTGGAGTAGTTGATATCTCAGGCTCCCTTCTAATCACAGATTTGTCTAAACTCAGTAAATTTACAGATTTTTTTCTTTTTTCTTTTTTTCTTCTTTTCTGACATCACAATCAGATATTAGGAAATAACTGCTATCAGTAAAAAGACCCACATTTTATTACATACAAGAAACAGGAACTATACTATAAAGAAAAAATTAACATAGACACAACTCTTCATGTGATCATGTAGGAATTAAAGTTTTAAATTTCATAAATATAAAATGAAAATTATTTACAGGCTCTAAAGACTTGATAAATCCCTGTAATATACCAATCCTAGTTAGTACCTGGGACTCTCTCTGATTTCATTTCAGACTCCAAACTTAATTTTAAATGTGGGACCTTTTTGCCCCCTGTTATATTTTGCTTCCCCATGTATCTAAACACCACAGGAGGTAACAGCAGAAGGGTCTGCAACCAACACCATGTTTTCTATAACCTAAAGTATTAAAAATCCTACACTACTGTCACATCTCAAAGACTCCACATGGAAAAGGAAGGAAACAGGACCTGAAAAAAACTGCTGATGTCTTACTATTTCATCAGTGTTTCTATATTTCTCCTGCTAGGTAATGTATGGTGGACTTCGGTATTAAACTTCTGTGAAGTCTTTCCCTTTTGAGTTCCTTTAGAGGATGCCTTCATGCAATAAACAGGAAACTACCTAGTGGGAAGTTCTTTTCAAAGCCTGGGACATATTTTTGTATTTGGAATAGGAGCACAACTCAACCCATCCTCCTCATACCCAAATGCAATCAGGGGAGTGTTTCAACCACCACAGTATTGTTCTGTTTACTAAAAACAGCAGGGTATTTTATTTTCATTAGACTTAATGCCTTACTCAAATACTTCCTACAATGTTAGATACAATAGTACTCTGTTTATATGGAGCATAATCGTTATCATTTTTAATTAATCCATTTTGGCCTTTTAATTTGTGATTTATAAAGAGCAAACAGAATCTGACGGTGTGGGACCAATCTGACATTTATTCAAAAGATAATTTAAGTCTTTTAAGATGTCTGCAAGAAAGGAAATGCAAACAAGTGGTGACATGAGTTCATTCATAACAACAATAATTCTTTAAAGTTTAGTAGTCCAGATGTACCTGGGTTTGGTTTGTTTATTGACTCTTCTACATATTCTACAAGGCACAAGTTATATCTTAGTGAGCTGCTATAGTCTGCAGTTCTTGCTCTTATCCCTTTTTTTTCCTGCTCCATCTGTGAGGTTCATTTAGTGTACTCTTATTGCCCAAGTTAAGTACCAAGTCCTGCTTGATTTTAAAATATATAGCTTATAAAAGACTTGTCATGACCCTTGAATTTTACTTCCTGGTATTAAAATACTGAAATGCTTTCTTCTAGCAATTGGCTTCATAACACAGGTTACAAATCACTTTATTTCCTACCCATACATCAAAGCGCTGATCTTCTAAAAAGTTCTCTAAGGGTACAGGGTTCAGCCCAAATGGAACTCATATCACAGTTTGGGTCCTACAGGGGGCCTCTACTTTTCTTCCCACTTATGATTTGAAATAGTACAAACAAGCAAGCAAAAAGAATCCCTGTAATTCCATACATTTTAAAGGTAAAAAACTGAAATGATCATCTAAAATAAAAAAATGGGAACATTACACATGGGAATGGATTTGATGAATGTGGTGCATAGCATATATTTGGGAGAAAAATTACCTTAGAGCTATGATTTCAGTGGGAAATATATTGTACAAGGTATGTAAAAATCAGCTGACACTCACTATGAATAGACTGTTCTAATTGAAGGTATACTTGCTTTTCATGATAAATGGCATGAAGATTGTATTATAGATAATTATAGTAATTTTGTAATGTTTTATATATGTTTTAAGTTTATTATATTAATGCTGTGGATTATTGCTTTTGATGTAGCTTTTTTATATAATTCTCAAACAATTTATGCTACGCATTAGGGAACAGAATCTAACTTATTATTCCACAGCAAGCTTCACGTAACTTTGGGTATTCTTTTCTTTTCCACCAGTTAATCTCTTTTGCTTCCCCACCCTTCAGCTAACAGCTAGGTAACCTTAGGCACAGCCATTTTAAAAGTAAAAATCAAGCTCTTATACCAAAATACACATGTAAAAACTGTCTCAAAGGCAGAATGACAAGAATGTATGAAACTCCCTGGAGAATGGGAAAGACTATCTGAAGTAGAAAATTATTTTTTCTGTACCCAGTATGATCTGTAGTACTGCTGTTTAGTGGGGCAAGAGGAACAAGAAAATGATCCTACCTTTTTACCTTTTTATCACTTTCACTTTAGAGAGTTGAGTGTGATTTTCAGAATGGGGTCCTATCTATAAGCCTCTTTCCAGAGGTTCCCTAAAATATCTTAAGAAAAATTTTATTCAGCTTTACTGTCAGGAAAAGTCCCTGTTTCAAAGGGTCCCTGGTAACACTTTAGAAAAATCTGAAGACACAACACCTTTCCACTAGCAAAGAAACACAAATAAATCTTTCTTACTGAATAGGAAACTTCAATTTTTAGTTTCTGAAAAATCCAAAGTACTTTTGATAGGTGTAAGTTTGGGCCTCCTCAGTTGTGAAAACTTTATTCCCCAATTCTGAAACAGATGAAATTCACTGCAAAAAGATATTCCTTGGTCTACAGGCAGCCAACATAAAGCAACAGAGAACAGTAAAGGTCCCAAACTAGTTCAAAGCTCAACAGCATTCCTTATTCACAGCCTGAATCTGAATTAACTTCTGCATTGCTTTTACTCGCAAACAATAGAGAGGAAAGGTAGTAGGCTATAAGGAGAACTGGTGCTGCTGTTCTGTTCTTACAGGCCCAATCTGATGTTCTGTCAATGACTCTGAAGTTTGCAGCTGTTTCTAAGACGTTCTCAAATTTTGACCCCTTCCTGGAGCTTTAACAATATTCACTATGGCAGAAAACTTGCACCTAAACTGACCTTGGATCTCCTGGAGATCCAAGGGCATCTGCTTTTCCCATAGCTTTTGTTTCCATATGTTGGAGGGATAGTACAAATATGGTCTGTAGCCACATATAAATGGTCCAGGTGGTACACACATTTACTTCTGTGCACTTCCTTCTATTAGGCAAGAGCAGGATTTTGAACACAACAAGGTTTGATTTCTTGCAGTGAATGAGGATTCATGGCTATTCTCATCATATAGAACATATTGTAACTCCTCCTCCTCATTCTCTCTTATGTTTTTTTGCTCCATCTTACTCACATGCCTGGCCTTTACCAACTGAAATGTCATCTAATGAATTAGATGAAACAGTGCTGTCATCAGAATCAGCATCAGCAGTTCTGTTTGACCTCTGGTTTTATAATGGTTCAGTCTCTTTTTAATATTTCTGACATTTGGAATTGGAAGCATATGTTTAGGGCACAGACAATAGGAACAAAATTACTGGGATGTAGTGAAAAGTTTCCCAAAGAAAACATCTCTCTTTTTTCCATTTGCAACCATTAAAAAAACACCAAACAAACCAAACGAACCAAACAAAGAAACCTTTCTCCAGCTAGTAAATATTAAGTAAAAAGCTTTTTTGTGAAGAAATACTTTGTAGGGAAAATGGAGGAGGAAAAAACTAATAAAAAAAGAAAGAAGTTTTAAAAAAGGACTAGAGGAGCTAAAGAGGGATGAAGAGTAGCAAGGAAAAGGAAAAACTAAGCTTAACCAACAGGAAAATCTTTCTGACTATGAAATTTGTGAAGATCATGAAAATGACACAAGTGAAAGAATAAAAACGTTTCATTACTTGGAATATTTACATTTTTCCTGGGACAAAAAGCTAACTATTACAATAAAAATTCATGCAGGACTTAACAGCCTATAAATCCACCTCTACATCTCAATACCTGGGTCTTTTGCAATTATAAATGCTCCTCATGTGAACATCAAATGGCCATTCCCACAATTTTGACAATCAGTAACCCAGAAGATTTACCTGTGAATCACACAAAGGACTATCAAATCAAACCTGAATTAAAGGTACTGTGCACTGGCAGAACATACCATTTAAATGGAAGATTAAGCTGCTACTTATCGAAATCAGGCCTCCGAGGCAGAACACTGTGTGGAAGAAAAGTTTTCAGAGAACATTGTTCCCTGAAGAGGGCGGCAAGAGGCCTTTAGGTACACCCCTCATCATGAGAAGCCCTGGCAGTGGTCTTCCTTTACCACCCCAACCTTGTCTTCCACGGGGCTACATCTGCAGGCTGAGTTTTAACTGCCCAAAACATGAAGAGCAATAAAGCTGGGGACCAGATGGCAGCGTGATGGACTTCAGATGAAAGCAGACAACTGACATATATCTAACACTCAAACCCTTCTGAAGACAGGGTAAGACATGTATGAATCCATGGTTCTGAGTTTACCAGCCATTGCACCCACCATGGAGATGAAATCTCAAAAATGACACAATTCAGAAGCTGCAATCTTGGGTTTTAAAGTTGTTCTGTATAGAGGAAAAAATGTACTCATTGCTCAGAAATAGAATATATATGAGCGCATACAGGAGCCAATATATAGAATACAGGAAGGTTTGCCAAAAGGATTTAAAACTGTTCAAGTGAAACCCAGCTGCTTGGATATTTCTATGCAAAAAGTGAGGCTTGGATTCCACCATTTGAGGTTTTGCAGTAGCAGTTCACTCAGCTCAGGTTTCATTGTAACCTCCTGGTTTCACTTATAACCAACTATTAAACTTTTTCTTTCAGTAAGGAACTTCTCGTACTTGGTTTCAGCCCAGATAGGAATGACTTTGGAAAGTCTGAGCAAAGTCCAGACATATGTTTGAATTAGATTAAAGGGGGAGGGGGGCACTAGCCTTTTTCATTACCAAAGTTATTTTAAAGTGACAGTCTTTAAACCAGAAAATCCTTCTGTATTTTTACTGAATAATATTTGCCTGGCTACTGAAGAATTTAAGGGATTAAAAAAAAAAAAAAAAAAAAAAAAAAAAAAAAAAAAAAAANAAAAAGCAAACAACTGAAACTACCGAAAACACAAAACCGAACAAAACCTAACAAAAAAACCCAAATAAAAACTAGACTGAACTAATCCTAGTATCACAATACAGACACACGCACCCCTCCACACACATACCAGTTGTATATACCAAGGAACAATTCCACAAATCTTCCAATGTTCCAGATACCGCTGAAGCCCTCAGTGGGATAAGCTAAACTCTCTGGACCATGACAGGAAAAAGTTTCCCTCAGTATTTTTTCTCCCTGAAACAGAAACAATTTTCTGCCTGTCCAAAAGACATAGGTTAAAATTCCAAAATGCAGGTACCAAGTTATGCCGAAACATACATCTCTACTGTTCTGGAAAATCTGGAATCATTTCATGGGAAAAACAATACAATCCATCTTAAATCCAAGCCACATAGATACATTATTACTCAGTTCTACTAGAAATCTCACCTCCCTCCCAAAAAAAACCTCCNCCCCTCCCAAAAAAAACTCCAAAACCAAAAAACAGCCCAAAACTCTACATCCTAATCAGGAGTGAGAAGTGTAGAGGCCACTAAAAGCTCTTCTCTCTGAGGAATATAAATAACTATACAATGGGCAATGCAACTGAAACCAGCTTTTTGAAATTAATCTGACATACAAATTCCAGCTTCTGTAGTTTTTGTTTCTACCCTTATTGGGGGACTTCGTGAATTTTCATGAGTTTGCATCTAAGGAATCTTGTTAATGATGGATTAAAATTAGTTTAACCCAAGTGGTGTTGAATTTGGCCTGACTAGAAAACCACTAGCTGTTGCTATTGGGGGTTGACCAATTAATATAATTTACATAACACCACCACATATAGTGTTGAATAACTGCAGGTAGCTTTTCTTATCTTTTAGCCACAAGGTAAATCAGAGATATTTACACAGTTACTTCAAAGAAACACCTGCATGTTTTTTGTGTATCAATGAGTATTAAAAAGTTTGCTTCCAAAAACTCACATTAACCTGAGCCTGAAACCTGTTTCCTCATTGAGACCACTAGTGTTCCCAAAGACCAGGAGAAAAGGTCAGGAGGATGTCACTTCCACAAACACATCTTAAGTTTTGGGCATAGGAACTCAGAGGTTTAGAGGCAGTAGTGAATGGCTCCAAACCTGAATCATTGCTGAGCAAGCAGAAGCCTGTCAGCACACCTTTGCCAAAGCACAGTTGTGCCATATGTTACAGAAGCTTGTGCCTCTACTGAGCTGCACTAAATTATGTTCTGCAAGGCAGAGCAAGTAAAATTAAAGAGGAAAATTTTATTGAAAAACTTGAGGGAAGCATTTTAGGTGGCAGAAAAGAGAGCAGGAATAAGGACAATTCATTCTGAAGATATTACAGAAATCTGGACTGAGTACATTTTCAGTGTAAAAGGCATGCCTCTGATTTCCACTTTTTCCCTTAAACTGAATTATGCCAATTTATGTGCATTGGCTTTTCAAAGTTACATGCAATACATCAAAATGCACAATGCTGGACAAAACACAGCCTATAGACAATGATTAAAAAAAAAAAAAAAGAGAAGCCTATAAGTAAGTAGACAAAATCACTTTTGAAAAACAGTAGTTCTCTAAAGGGTCTTTAGAGAGATCCAGATATCAGGTGGCTATTAAAATAATCTCAACTCATTAGACAGGATATCCATTTGCATCTGCAACTGATCTAGACCGGTGCATTTATTTTAAGCACTATTCCTTCTTGCAGTTCAGGGGAGAAACCAACTCTTCTGCTCTTTTAGAGCATAAAGGTCAGTATAAAAAAAAATATTAAAAAATGCATGCAGTATAATTAGAGAATAATTACAAAGCATGAAAGGAAGAAAAGGATTAACATTTTGAAATATCATATATTCTTAAATCAAAGATAGAAATAAATACAATGTGGAGTTCCATTAACTATTTAATTGCTCTGTGGAATTAGATCTTTAGTGCACACACACGTGGTTGCACATACACACAAGTTTCTAGTTAGTGCAAGAGGGCAATTAAAGCTGTTTGCCACTTAGCAGCTCATGGCCATGCTCAGGTAACTTCAATCATTTTGTCCAGCAATTAACAACTTTGGTATTTTTAAGCCCTTTCTCTAACATGAAAAACTGCTAAAGTCTAACAGATAATAGTCTTGTAAAGTAAATTGAACCTTTCTTGTTTTTAGAAGGAAAAAGTGGTAGCGAATGTGAAGAGCATTAAAGACCTGTCTTATTGCATGCTTGCTGACAGGAATGGGTTTTACTGAGCTGGGTTTACCCTCAAAATAATAAAAAAAAAAAGATCCCAAGATGGAAAGAGATAAGAAATAATTCTAGACAGGGAAAAAAATTCTTTTGCTCACCAAAATAAAATATAATTAATTTATTCCATTAGTATACAATCTTTCTGATCCCTAAATCTGTTAAGAGAAGAAGCAGAAAAAGTATTCTCCTCCTATAAATCCGTTGTCTCCATCTAGAGCTGTGGAAGCCAAGAATGGAGCCATTTACTGAGCTTTCATTTTGCTAAGTCTTTCAATACATTCTTTGAAGTCACTCTTCATTTTAACACAATCATTTGCAATTTAAAACAGTGCAATCTATCAAGGAATTGTCCTAATAAGATTAAATCTTTTCTGCTGGCTTTGAGTAGAATTCATTACATAAAATGAATGTGATCCAAAACCAGCATCTATACCACTGTTTGTAAGTTGCTTAATTTTCCTGTTTGTATCTGGAGGGCACTTATGTTTCTCTTCCCTTAAGCGGTAGCAGTCATTTTCTGCAAGTGGACAAGGTACTGTCTGTCAATTGCATCTGAAAACACAAGTAATATAATTAGGGTTTGGTTTCTAATTTCAAGTCAGAAAGTGAAAAAAAAAATAAAAATAGAGGAACCAAATGCATTGTCTTCAGTTAAAAAGGCATGTTTTCCTGTCTGAACTCTGCAATTCCTTGCTGAAATAATTTTAAAATAATTCACACCTTTTTTTTCCCCCTTATTTTTTCAAACTTGTTGTGGGAAATTTTGTTCTTCCTCCTACATGTCCAGTAGAAGGAGTTCTGCCACCAGTTTCTCTCAGCAATTAAGCTGATTTTTGGGACCAAATTGAAGGCAGACTCTTTAGTGGCACATTCTGCACATCATCCCTGAGTAGCAATTAAAAAGAAATAATTTCAGTCTGCAAGTCCGGCTGTCTTCCCAGGAAATCAGGAAGCGTGCTTGTGGTGCAGCATGCCTTTTCTCAGCTTGGAGTCCAAACCAAAAGTGAGCATACTGCCAACTTAGCTGTTCAGAGACAGTTGGCAATAACCTTGCAAGTAGTTTATGTTGAAAATGAAGACAAAAAAAATGTTAAAAAATAGGCACTTAAATTTCAATATTTGGGAAAGAGTTTCAATCCCAGACAAAGCTTTACGGAAAGGGTTACACCTTCCATTATGCCTTTGAAAATCAATTGTCAGTTAAGATAAAGAGTATGTGTTGTCTGGGGCTTAAAGGTAAAAGCTGGCTGGCCCTGTATTGTGTTTTCCATTGCTGTCCATGACTTGCTGTAAGAACTTGCAAAAGTCATCTGGCCAAACTGTTTCTATTCCCAAAAGAGAAAACCAAAGCTAACTCACTTACCTTTATCCAGGACTTTTTTGATCCTTAGACGTATTTAACCCTCTGTGTAATACTAGCAGATATCATTATTTTAAGTTCTTTTGGGTAGATTCTGTCATAAGTTCTACTCACGCAAATTCAACATCATCAGTGTGTTTCATTTTTATATTCAAGTGGGTGTAAATAGGATTTGAATTTGTAATGTATATTTATTTTAAACAGAATTTTTATTCTTTTCATAATCCTGATTGAAGAAAAGGAAAAAGAGAAGAGGGGAAGGGAAGGGAAGGGAAGGGAAGGGAAGGGAAGG
>RSEF01000001.1:167327867-167359421 GCA_003993805.1 Himantopus leucocephalus | reverse complement strand
CCCATGAAGGTAATTGCTGAGTGATCTCCCTGTCTTTATCTCGACCCAACAGCCTTTCGTTATATTTCCCCCCTGTGTCCAACTGAGGATGGGAGTGATAGAGCGGCTTTGGTGGGCACCTGGCATCCAGTCAGGGCCAACCCACCACAAAAATAAATCCATATTTGATGTAAGAAAAAAAATACATATGGACAAATACATCAAAAAATCCACTTTTCAGTCTATCTTGATAGGAAATTTCCTTCTGTTTCTTCTTTCCCCTTCCTACCACATAATAAGAAGAAGGCAGAGAATTTTCTCTTCTCAAAAATAAATCTAGAAGATTCATAAAACACCAAACTCTAAAGTAAGAATATCATTTTTGTCTATTTTTCAGAAAGGAAATAGCTCTAGAAAGAATATTAGTGCTTTTTAAATCTTTTATGTTAAATCTTTTTACTTTATATTAAAAGTCACTTTAAAGGAAATGTATTTACTGGGTCAGCCTGTACTATACTACAGAATAGTTTTAGTAGAGTTTGCAACAGTAGATAAAATGCCTTGAGCGTGAGATGTGAACATTTGTAAACCAGCTATACTCCTAAAACACGAAGAGATGTATTACTGTTAGTGTATCAACACAGTTCCATTTTGAGGAATTAATTAAATATTTTCTTTCAAAAACTGTTTAAATCAAGTGACTGTAGGAGTTTCTCAGTTGCATGTTATATGCCATTCCTGGCTCACAAGCTTAGATAACAGTATATGTTAAAACTAGAATATTTTATGTATTTGATCTACAAAGATTAATGCAATTTAGTTTTTCATATAATCTCTACTTTTAACTCATTTTCTACTACTGTGGTAAAAGCAAAAGAAAACATAAATGCATCTCCCAACATTAAGGAGGTAGAGAAAAAACATATTTAATTTTAGTTTATTTAAATTTTTTGCTGCTATTGTCTGTTTAGTTTTCTGCCATTTTCCTGTCTGCCCATCATTATAAAAGCACCTTCAGGTCTACAGCTGAATTGATTCAGTCTGCACAAATTTAAATTTTAAAGCTTTTTTTTTAAAGGCCTTTATACTCCACATAATTTTGTGTAGCAAATACATTTTTTTCTTCAAAGAGCTATTTAAGGGAAAGAAGCCAAAAGGACTATCATTGCCTGGTAAATGTTTGGGGTTTATTTGTCTGGGTTTTTTCTATACCTGAATTCCACAGGATATACCTGTTATCTCACAAAAGAGTTTGTATACCTTCTTCAGAACTTAGTGTTTCAAAGTGTGATTTAGCTAGCAGCCTTTGGATGTATGGAAAGCATAAGATATTTTTGTCCTTATGAACCTGATGAAATGTGTAGTCAGGTGCTAACACAAGTCTTACTATTACAGTCTGTTCAGTGCAATCAACAAGTACGTTATTTAATTTCAGAAAAACATAGAAGGCAACGGCTTAAGGAACTGGTGTTATCACTTATAAACAAATAAAAACTACCCAATGAGAAAAAGGGTGGTTTATATATAGGATATGTAACAATATTAAATTAAGTATGTTTGAACGCACTACCTGCAAAATAGTAGTAGCAATTCTAGCAGTAAACAAAAAGTTGATGTGTTTTTCAGTACTTAGAGCTACTCATTCAGGATCTGGAGATCTAGGATCAGTTTCTCCCTCTGCCTCACGTGTTAAGTAATCCATCCCATCTTCTAGGAGAAGGATCCAATCAGCCTGCTACAGGATGTTTGGTGATCGTGTTCTTTCAGTCTCTAATGTAAGTATGATATCACTGCATTAAGCAACTTAAACAATGATTCCATGGTCATCTACTTTGGACCTACAGCTACTTTCTTACTCTGAAGGCAGCAGAGAGGACATCTGAACTTAGTGCTTGCCTATCCCAAATTAGAGCTTTAGCCACAGGAGTACCATAAAGTTAGCATCATCTCCTTGGGCACCTAATGTAAACAGTGTTTCTCTTCATGTAATTTTTTTAAAGTACTTATTAGATCAGTGAGAGAATTACTCTACATCTTAATGTCTATGACATTCACTTGCAGGGTGATTCCAATGCCTGCTCCAATGTTTAAATAATTTGTACAGAAAGAATTCTAAGCAAAAAAAATCTACAAAAAAAAACAAACCCTTTTGCTTGTTTGTGCTAATGGGTAGTTGTTTGTTCATCCTGCTGCAGAACAAGGGTTCCAGGTAGAAAGGTTTTCAGATACGGGTTCAGGTTTTCTATATCAATGGGAAGTTTTAGTGACTGGGCTGCTAGATAGACTCAGTACAGCCACCTGTGTAAGTCCAGGCTTTATTTCTTCATCCTTCCTTCTAAGTGCCTGAAAAGCAAATGGTTCAACAAAGTGATTCAGGTGATTGAAACATATTCTCTTTTCATTACAGATGAATCCTCTTGGTGAAACTGGCCAAAACCAGAAAAAGGTCTGTCTTCCTCAGCAGTGAATGTTTATCCAGTTCCAGTAAGGTAGCACTAAGTGTACATAATTGCTTTGCTTTGCTGACCTCCTTTTCCATGGGCCCTAAAGCCTACATCTATTTAAGCACTTTATGAGGGATTCTCTGGGCTGGGCTGGATTGGACTGAGTTGGGCTGTCTTATAATAGCCTTTCAAGTTCTCAGAGTCACAGAGCAGGGCCTTTTCAGCCCTCAGCTGCATTATCACTTCCTTGTCAGTTTGATGGGCCTGATGGAACGATGACCTGCATTTCCTTTGCTTTGCCTTTAGGCACCCCATCTGTGACTTGGCTTGTGGTACATGCCTCAGTATTTATCAGGAAGTATCAGCAGTCCTAGGGGAAAAAGAGAATATGTCATGGAGGCAACTACCTATCTCCTCCAGAGAAGACAGAATAAAATTCGTCATTTTTTCCAGGCATCTATCTCCAAGCCATGCGATTGTCCATATTCAGTAATTTATGAAGTGACTGCCTTTTGTTAGCATGGATTACTGGTACATACATCAGTAGATCAGTCAGAAAAAATCTGAAGTGAGTCACCTAATCAATAGCAGGTGAAAGAGGGATGTTCTTAAAATTTCAACTCAAGCTTTGGCTTTGATTAAAACTAATCTTTGAAAAATCCCTTAGTAAAGTTAGGATCTGCAAAAGTCTTTCTGCATGTAGAGAAGATAAACAAGTAAAACTGAAAATTAAGGTATGGCAAGGTAAAAATCTTTTCCTAAGATATCCATGGAAAAGAGAAAACTAGGACAACATTTTCTTAAGTGAGGCCACTTTTTTCTCTACAGCTATAAAAATCATTATATTCTTAGCATAATCAAAGGATTTCAGAAGTAACACTGTCAGTTTTGTGGACTACGAAGAGACACTGCCAAAAAGGTCTGGATGGAGGAACTTCGTATGCTGGCAAAAAAAGTACTTGTGAGATTTATGGCTTACAAAGAGAGCATGTAAATGCATAATCATGCTTGCTCTTTCTCTTTTATATCCAGCCAAAGCCACTAAGAATGTAATCTCATTAGGTTTAAATTGACTACACATTGCTTTGGCAATATGCGTAAAACCCTATGGTTTGGTGATTAAGGGAATGGAAGAAGTGGGTTAATAAACTCTCTAGTTTCAATTGAATATAATTTTAATTATAAGACAATAGTAATACTTTTAGAAAAAGAATTATTTCAATACCCATACAAGGTAATACAGCACTGAGTATTTGACATTGATTTCACGTTTAATACAACCGTACTCATGTGATTCTGTAATTCATTTTCCCGCTTAGTGAAATAGATACTACATGACCCTTGTAACAGCCAGGAAGAAATTGATGATGAACACCATAGTAAGGGCTTACTGGGAGAACAGAAAGAAAAGGAAGATTGAACAAAATAAAAGGAAATGCTTTGTATCTTTTCTTAGTATTTGGAAGTAATGACGGAACCACAAAAAAATTCCTTAGCAGATGGCAAGTCATCTTAATCAAGCAAATTAACGGATCATGCATTAAAAAAAATAAAGTGGTGGGTTATTTGACACACACTGTAATTACATTGGACATATTGCTTTCAATAAACGTTAAAGGACAAATTAACATTACAGTCGTGCCAACTATGTTTCTAAATCTGCTTTTCAAGCTTATAATTAAAATCCTAAATTATTACTGCAGCAAATTAACACTTTTAATAGGTTTCAAACATTATGAACATCAGCATTTGCTTTATTACCACCCCCTCCAAAAAAAAGACTTAAAAAAATTTCAAATCTAAACAATACAGCACCTCTCTAAATACTAAAAAGCTAGATGTCATAGAATTGTATTGTTGACACACATATTCCAAAAACTGTAGCCTTTGAAAAGTAGTATGACGCTGTGTTGGAGTTGCACTTTATATTAGAGCCAAATATAAAGTTGTAAGTAGTGAAGAAGTAATCTAGTCTTTACACTTTTTAGTCTTTACACTTCAAAAGATTTCCTTGCACAAACAAGTGCCATCTTAAGTTGCTCCCATGTATTTATTTTTATGAGGATCAGGCCTGAAAGAACAGAACACAAGAAGAATCTGTCTATTGAATTCTAATACAAGTGAATCAGATTATATTTCTTTATTTCCAAACCACTGTCTTTCTCCTTCAACCAGACACCTTCCCATCCCTTCCTGTGATTATTTCTGTCTTATCCTTATCTTCGCCTATATCTCTGAAACTTGAATCCTTTTTTTTTTTTTAGGTGAAAATGAAGACCCAAAGGAAATTGAAATTGTAGCAGTATTTAAAACACTCACTGAAAGAATCAAAGACACTATTTCCGACATTGTGATGTCTGACAATTTTCTCATCCAACTCAGCATCTTTAGCTGCTTAAACCAGGATTTAAGCACATTATTACCCTCATAATTAAAATAAAACAAGTTCTGTTTTTATCTAGTCAAACTCCCTGTGCTTAGTTCCAGCATTAACTTCCTCCTCTGTTCCTGTCTTTCCTCAAAAATGTAAACTGAATGTATGGTATAAATACTTAACTGTCTATTTGCCCTTGTTTGATCTACCCCACTAATTCCAACTTCCAGTCTATTTCCTGTGAAGAATTCAAACTCAAAATCATGCTATAATGAGTTTCATTTTCCAGCAACTATCCTGTTAACATCCCTACAGATACCCAGCATTTCCTAAAATAAGCTGATATTTTGTATGAAAGCTTTGATGGCTTGAAACAAATCTTGTGGAAAAGATTTGTGTGCTTTTGTGTTAAATGGCACTTCTGCTTACTGAAATGGCCTTGGTGACACGCTACAGATATTTTTGGAACCACAATGATAACTAGTGCAAATCTTACTTTAAACAATAAATTATATGATTATTAGTTTTAATCCAGTGACCATTTCTGAAGGGTTAGTTCTCTTCCCTCTCCATCCCTATATACTACATTAAAAAAAAAGACCCGGTCAGATCACTTAAGTCATGTGAGTCAGGCAATGATACAGGAGGGTCACTTCTGATTTCTGTCCTTACAGGAATGCTCCAATCCTGTGCTTTAATCAGACAGTGAGATTTTGTAATATTTAAGTGCTTTTCAGTAATGCTTAATTTCAAAAGCCTTCTAAAAACAATTTTCAGTGCTTTGAAAAATTTCTCTCAAATTGCTGTGTATGTACTATACTTAAACATATACACTCTTACTCCCAGAAGTTAGTAGATATCAATTTATAGATATACTTTAGTCATTGCAGAATTAGGACCTTACTTTATTCTTTCTTAATAAACATGTGCTCTAATAAGAATAATCCAAAATACACCATTTTACCTATGTAATCAAAGCTATTGGCTACTTTTCATTGCGAGGACAACTATCCTGTCTTATTTGCAATGAGACGGGATAAATTTTTAGTCTCTCCCTAACTGTTTAGGAATAATTTTATCATCCTCACTTGAACCGTTTGTTCTGTCTTCAGCCTTAAAGGAGATACTTCCATTTCCATAGTTCAAAATGTTGTAGCACCATATTTGAATTCTTATACTTCTGCTATACTTAAATAATCATTATCTTTTATTGCAATAATTATATCCCATATAAAGCAGGTACTGCACAGCTTTAACTATGTATAACCCATCTCATTTTAGCATACTATTATAGGGATTTTTATGGCATTCTTAATGATATATTGTAACAGATGATCATACTTAATTTACAATAATAAATTTATTTCATGAATATTAATGTGACCCCTTTAAATACTCTATAGTAGACCTTTGCTTTTAATATATTCATTCAACAGTTTCAATCTTGGCAACTATGACACCACCTTTTCTACTTTCTGTTGTCTAAAGCTTGAAATGGTCCACATTGGGTTATGCAGGGCTAGTGATGTCTATGTAATTTTGTGTGAAAGTATCTCGCAGCAACCAAGCATTTTAAATAAACTGCTTAAATATTTTATAATTAAGACCAAAATAACAGCTTCTTCGGGTGAAATCCTTGCCCCACTGAAGTCAATAGTTTTCTACAAATTTGACCAGGAAGCACATCTTAAATAAGTATTCATTCTGGTTCAATAAATTGATGTATCATTGATTCCTTCATTCTGTATCTGTCTTTGCTTCCATTCATTACAGTAAAACAATTAATAAACATATATATAGCAATTCATGTAAAATATGGTATTAGTAATCAAATATTTTATATACATATACACACGTACATATATGTACGCTAATCATCCAAGTCATGCAAGATATAAATATATGTGGATTCTTTCTGTATCTAGAAGGTCTTCCATTTTCATATGCCTTGAATAACAGGGACATATTCACATCACTGTAGGTGCATCATTTGTCATCTCTTACTATTTTTTATATTGTCACTGCAACAGAATGATAAGGCATACTACTGTTGTGAATCATGAAGAACCTGTTTATAAAGCAGTGTCATAAATACACATCTTCTTTAATTAATTTTTTGTATGAAGAGTTAAACTGAATAATTCTGCTTTATTTTTAATAAACCCATTATGCCTAAATAAAATTATTAATGCTTTCATCACGTTCCCTATGCAAAGAAAGATGTGACACCACTTAAAATAACTCTTTCTAGTTTACTTAGAAGTTAAAGGCAGTATTCCTATACGTTACCTGCAAGGACTAGTTTCTAATGGATAGTTTGGTATAAACAATGCAGAAAAATTTTATCAGAAGACTGAATATGTCAGACATTTACTCTATTCATATGTTAAACATTACCTAGAGGAGTTTGAATTTCAGTAAGAAAGTAAATAGTTTATTAAGAATATTCCTAATCTAAATAAAAAATAAACAATTGCCTGTAATATTTAGGGAAGCCCTCAATTCTGCCAAAATTAAACTATTCTCTAAAACAATTTAGACAGAAGATTTTCTGTTATAGACAGATTTTTCTGTTATATTTCTTATACACCGAACTCTCTTCGTGGCCCCACTGGACCAGAAAAGACAGCAGTTTTAAGAGAACAGAAAAGTCACAGGCTCAGACTTAAGATTTTCCTTCACCAGCTGCTCTAATTTGATGCTCTGTCTGTTATCAAGCCCTGAATTTTCATGAAACTTTAGGATTTAATTGGCTTTGACAAGTTTATTCTTTTCCTGTATTTTACCATTTTGTCACACTGCGTTGGAGATGGACTCAGACTTCAGGGGAAAACTGACAGGTAGGTAAGCTGGAAAACCTCACTTTTACATAACCTCATATTCTTTGGAAACCAAAATAAAATGCTGTTTGATGCCTAGTAAAGGAATATTGTGTTCAGTAAAACTCACCCAAACAATCAAACTGCAGTTAAATGAAAGGAAATCTGTTGCAAATACTGAATTTCAGCATCCTTTTTAGACCTCACTTTAAACTCATAATACTTAATACTTGTCATGAGCAAATAACTTTCTTAATTATGTTTGTCCCATTTCCTCTCAAATATTACTGCTGCGTATTAACTCAGAAACAACAACAAAAAAGATATACATGTCCTCACTTATTGGACTGTGGAGGTTAATTATTTCTCCTAAATCTTATTCTAGCGTTCTCGAGCTTCTCTTTCTTCAGCCTTCCTTGACCTTATCTTTAACTAGGCAAAGAAATAGCTTTATTCTGTAGACACATTTTCATGGAAATCAATTGCACTGTGTTTTTTCTATTAAGTTCACAAAATGGTGAAATACTAGAGCAGATCATTTTAAGCTGTAATTTCCATTTGTATCCACTGTTTTGTTCCCCTCCCCCCATTTTCTTCATAGTTAATATTTGACATCTTGAATCTGAAAATAACACCTCTAGTTATACAGATATACAGATTTTGTCTGAACTGATCTGTGGACAAGTGTTATGCCCCCTCCCAGTCTGTTGGTTCCTTGATTATTTGGATTAGGCACCAGGTTAAAGCATGTCATGGGTAAGATACAAGAGTTATTTTTCTATAAGATCAGGCTAAGTGATACAAATAAAGTGGACTTTAGTCTTGTAATGTGGAGTTGGGACAGATTCAAGGCAAACACCTGGACTTGTCACATGTAGAAACACCTTCAGGTCTCCTGGTGAGATGTAGCCATAAAATGCTCAGATCCTGAGTATTGTATACAGTACTGAAATATACGGCCAAATTTTAACATATGTCAATTTGATAAGGCTCATTCTGTTCTAGTAAATGAAACAAATAATTAAGTGTTACTTATTTATATTTCCTATATATTATTTATTTATTTATTCACTCATAAATCAAATACTTTTTTGTATTCGTTCAGTTTTGCATTTGTTTTTTTTTGTATTTGTTTTGGTTTAGACCTCAAGCAACAAAGAGTTTAAAAAAGAGACTTGCTTGCTTTCATTACTTATTTTTAATATGTTACATATTTTCTTGCTTTCATGGTTTTGATATTTTAACTTTTTCCTCCTTTCAGAGTTCCAACAGAAGATTTTAAAAAGAAGTAAGGTTTTCTGTTGCCTTTCTGAACAACTGAAAATATGAGAAGATGAGACCCTTTAATTCATTACTGTGTTTTATATACAATACAAATGAATCTCTATACCAGATTTTTCCACAACCCAACATTGTTGAAGTCTTCTAGAAATAAAGGAACCAGTCCCACATTTGCAGTACATACAGAGTATAATACGACAACACAGTGCACTGATTCACACTGCCATACTGTATCCAAGTATAATCAGTGTAATCAACACAATAAACCATTAATAACGATTAACTCATTAAAGTTGCATGAAATCTCAACATATATCATATTCTGATATTCTGTCTTTAGGTTTATTTTCTTTAAATAGCTTGCTTTCACAGGAAGAAAGTAAAATTAGGAATGTTAAAACAACTGAATGTAAAAGGCAAATAAGCACTTAGACCCGTCTAACCAGAGTGTTTCCAAACACCTCCAGCTTGGGCTTCAGAAATCATCCACAGAACTTATTATTTGGTTTTTTTCTTTTCAATAATTTTTGCACAAATATACTTCATTAGTTTTTTCTTAAAGTAAACATATTTTTTCATTATGTATGGCAAGAATATGAAAATAATAAGTTTTCTCTAAATTTTTTCAAAGATATTTTAATATTGATTTCTTTATACATATTTTAAAGGATTTTCCCTATTCCTGAAATGACTGTGAGGCATGAAAACACTTAAGGTTTCATTCCACTGTTGAGAACTATGCATCTTGTTTCCTACTAATGTGAGGATGTGTGGTGTAAAATACAAAGAATGATGCCGAGAAATCAAATTTCCTGCTAATTGCATGTTTGGTGGATTCAGAAATAAGTTGAATTTGTTCAAGCTTGCAAAGAATTGTCCTGCCAGAGTTGAGTATAACAGAACTATGTAATGCTTCAGTGCTCCTGAGGTGAAAAAGTTTCTCTTATCTGGAAAGCTAACCTTAAAACAAATGTGCTCAATAATTTTCTATATAAAAATCATTAAAGGACCAAAGACATCCTGTGCTGAAAAGCATTAACAGCAAATATCAAGCCTAAAAAGGGAAAGTGATTTCAGAAATGCAGCTCTCCAGGACATTCTTTGGTTCAATTTTATTGAACAGGCTTTATATCAACCAAGTATGACTTTATTTTCCATGTATATCAGCAGATTGACAAAGGTAGATATGTGACAAAGCTAGAACAAATTTTCTCCAGAAAAATGCCTGTGAACAAAACTTCTGTAATGTTTCATATGCTGATTTTCTTGTTTCTGTGTTCTTATTTTAGATTTTCTTTCTGTGTTCTTATATTAGGTCTTTCAATTTCAGAAAGGTGTGCTGCACTCTTAAAATTAACTAATTGACATGTTTTTGAAAGATACATCATAATAACAGTATAATGTAATATTATTTATGATAATTTAGTGAAATTATTCTTCACTCAGATCCACCGTGGTTTAGATAGGAAGCAATAAAAAACATAGATATAATGCAATAATAAGAACCCAATCTTCCATCTAAATAATTACCAAACACTTGAAGTATCTTGTTTAAAATATGTCATGTCTTACACATTTAAAATGCCGTGTCTATTCGTCCCACTATCTGCCTTCTAGGCTTGGGGCAGTCAAGTCTCTTTATAATCTTATTCATATAAAACGAAATATTTATTTCCACTTTCAAATATATTTCCAGAATGGCTGCAAACTCTTTTCCCCTGTGGTACCCTTGAAAATTCATGACCTTTTACATAAAATCAAATAAGCTATTTCTACAGTATGGGACGGTTAGAAAGGTTTTCAAATAGGGGCCCCAAATTAATAAACTTTGAGCTGTGCATTTTCTGTTGCCTACAAATATTTTAATAAGCAAAGATAAAGTTCAAGTCTTTGCCCACAAAGTGTTTGCGGCGCCTTATAGAAATCTGGTGTTATGAGGTTATTCAGAGTTCAACATAGGGTTACTCTATTGTCATTAAAAAAAAAGGGTTTTTTTCCCAAATAAAAATTGTGCGTATGGATATCTGATGTGTGTCACGTGTGAATATCACGGTTGAGATTTTAGATAATGTGAAAGGTATAGTATATTCAGGCAAATTGATGCAGAGATAGCATTTGTTGGTTATACTTTGCAAGAAAAAACATGCCTTTCTTCATGCTAGACTGCTTTATGGTTTGTAAAACACCACTCAGGTCTGTGTCTGCTCTAGAAATGGAACTATCTCTAGTGAGTCACATGTAATACAATGTAAGTCTAGCTACTAATACCAGTTTTTTAAATATGTCTGCAGTCGTAAATTAAGTAAGGTAAATGAATAAGTAATATATTTGAATTTGCATAAAATCTTGGCCTTGTTCTTAAAAAAAAGGGTTTTTTTCCCCAAAAGCAACAACAGAGAGAAAGGGCAAATGATCATATGAGACACTGAAAGAAATCATGCTGGAACTGACAAAGAACTATTTGAATTTTAAGTCCCAAGTCATTTGTGTATTCAACTATTTCAGCGGAAGTCAGGAGTACCTAAGCAATACTGGGCAGAGTACTGAATTACTCGGATTTAAGCTCTGCTCTGCAAAGAAGGGCCTGTACCGGCTCTGGATTTTCAGCTCTGTGCAGACTCCAGGCCAATCTCGGTAACACAGCTAGCAAGTCAAATATTTTAATTAAAAATAATAACTGCAACTGCTTATAAGTGGCCCGAAATAACAACCAATGTCATTAAGCAGTGACTCATACACTGTAATTATCTTACATTGAAATGGATCATTTAAGATATAGCTATAGCTCTTACGAAGTAATTTCTAAAAAAAACCCAATTAAAATGTCTATATTAGATTTCTTTGATTGTAACTGGTAAATATTTCTCCTTTTGCACTTCAAAACTACAATAGTATTCACTCTGATTACTTCAACTTTTTACTCTTTCCTCAACACATAAAAAGTTCACTAACTCAGCACAGCTGCTTTCTGATTGAATCCTCAGCGCTCTTCTCTCCAACTCTTTTCACACTGTCCTGCTCAACATGCATAGACTTTCCCATTTTGAAGTTTCAAGAAACATGAAGTTCAGGGATTCAGGGGCTGCACATGAGTGAATTCATAAGGTAATCATGCACTCTCATGAAGTGTTTTATCTAAGACACATTCCTCCTGAATAATATAGGCAGCTAATGACAGCAACTAATGGAGGCAACTTCTCTCACTTTTCAGAGAAGAGACACAGACCATTACAAAGAACAGAGCAGACCTTATGTGCCCTGAATCATCTGGTTAACTACCTCCCTTTCCTTCTTTCTGTCGCACAGGGAGAAGAACATACCTAGATTGGGGAGGACAATGCTGGGCATATGGGCTCCACAAACTTATTTGGTTTCAGAAACTCATTAGTTTTCTCTGAAGCAATGTTTCACCATCCTTTTGGACCGACAGACTGCTGTCAGTTCTCAGAAGTTCTCATGGATCATACTTCAGTGCAACTAGTGCGCTTTTTATGTTTCTGAAAACCATTAACTAATGGATTGGAAAAACTCTTTTGAGAACTCCCTCAGTGCTTCCCGCATTCATCTAGCATTACTAACTGTCAAGTAGTGAAAGGTTCCCCAGTGAAATCTAAGGATACCCTCTTTAAAATATACACATCTATAGGCATTCTGGAGAAGGCTGATGTGCATTTATGCATATTCTTTATGCAACTTAACAAAAATTATGTTGTTTCATTTTCATATTTGAAATTTATGTTACAATCGTTACTTAAAGGAATAACAATAAGAAAAACCTTCTGCAAATTATATAGATTTTCTTATTGGTAATATTTTTTATCAAGTTCTATTGATTTAGTGTTCATTAATTCTGTTTGTTTTTTTTCTTTTAGGGGAAGGGGAGGTTGTGTGGTGGGGTTTTTTTTTCCTGTTAGCATGCTGCCCAAGACGTGAGAAAAATCTAGTGGGAAAACTTACGATCGAAGAAGACATGGTTTACCTCCATTCTTCATATATATATATATTTACTTTCTACCCTTTAAGATATTTGTGCAGTCCAGATAAAGATTATGCATGATCAATGAAACCATAAAAACAGCTGCTACAAACCAGCCAATACTAGTGATTAGTAAATAGAAGGTCCTATGATAAATAAAACCGTACCCCATGGTTTTAAGTAGTTCAGGTCTTCAAGAAAAACCTCCGAAGAAATAAAGCAGATGTATCCTGAAGAACCTGTATGTTGTCTCCACGGCTAGAGATTGCACTTATATAACAAAGATTAGTTCATTAAGTGGTAAAACAAAGTGTTTTCTTGCTGGGATGACAGAGAAATGCAGGCAATTCAACTTATTATGAACAGTAGCCAAGAGAAATAGGGTTTGGACTTTTTTATGTTCCATATTCAGCAACTGTATCCACTTCTCCAGTATATAGGCTACTGCTGAGAGGAGTTTGGCTTTGAAAATTTGAAATGGGAACAGAAAAAGCCATCTGCATGTGCCTCCAGGGATGTGTTGCAAAAACCCCCCAAGGAATAGCAATAGGCTATAGCTTTATTTCAAAAACTAAGATAGGAAGAAATCGTATGTCAATTGGACTTTTGCAAAGTCTTGCCTGTGAGGCCCAGAACTTGGCTGAGGACTGATTGTCTTTCTACCTTTTAACTGAATGTGCAGGTGGTGTAGTTAGGAAGGGTGTTCCACGTCCAGTTTGAAAAGCAGGTAGCAGCCAAAAATCATTTGAACATACTAATGATACATTTAAAAGGGACTAGACATGAAGTTCAATGATTTTGAAATACTGTATTTAAAACAATAGTCAAAAGTAGGATCTGATAAAAATACCAGAAAACAGCTAAAAGCTGATATGAAAAGTTTTCACAGGATGAGCAGAGTAGTTCCAAGGTGAGAAAAGGAGACTTTCATTTCCAACATCTTGTTCTCAAATCAGTGGTTTGAGAAAACAAGTGATAATCTATCTGAGGGCCCAGATTCTCAAAGGCAGATGGTCGCTTTGCTCCCTGGAAATCAAAGGAACTGAATAGTTGAAAATCTTTGAGGAGTTGCAGTACCGAAATTTAAAACTGTGATATCACCTTGTTATAGTTATTTAGCTGTGGTTACTTGGGGAGAGCTACTATTGAATGAAAATAAGTAAAGCACATCTGCCAGGATGCTAACATCTAAAAAAATGGAAGAGGGGTTCTTTTCTTAAGCATCTTCCACACCAGTTACCTAATGGCAATACAATGTTCTCCAGAGAGATTAAAAATGAGACAGGGGGAGGAACAAAGCACTTTCTTCTAACTTATCTTCCTCCTCCACAGATCATAGCCTGAAACCACTTAGCCCAAAAAGCAGCATAAAACAGCTCTCAGGAAAGTTGCCCAATAAAATATTGGCTCTAAGCCCCTCTCCCCCAGTAAAGTTTCTAACCTCTATATTGATTTAAATTCACACATGCCCTACTTTAATATTCCATAATTCAGAAAATATACACAGGAGACATAGAGTATTGATATGATAGGGAACTCCTCATCTCCATGCACCTTGACCTGCTGAACTAAAGCTGACAGCCAGTCAGCTGCAAACGCTCAGCTGCACTTCCCTGTAAAACACAGAAGCATGAGTATTAGGTCCATTGACAGACCATACTAACTTGGCTGTCATTTGGCCCTTTTCCCACTGCAGACTCTAAACATTACTCACCCTGGAGGCTTTCACGGTCTGTCTGATGTTTTTCTTTGCATCCTAGTACAGTGGAGGTTTCAGAAAGGATTATTTTAACTTGATAATCTGAATAGTGATCTAATAGGGGACAGCTGTGGCATCTGAGTCCCGGGGCTATTTATTGTCAATTAGTATGAATCTTAAACATATTCCCTTCATTCTTTACTTGACCTGTCCTTAAATAAAGGACAACACTCTGCAGGGGGGAAAAAATGAGTCTATGGCGAGGACCAGTGAAATGAACCTAAACAGAAAAACTATGAGGAAACTTCAAGATTAATTAGTGAAGTATTAAGGATAATGAGTCTTTGTGATGTGAAGACAATTGATAATAAAAACTGCATATGATCATTGAAGGTTCCCTAAGGGAGATTACAGCAGGAGTACAAACTCTCAGACTTAAACCATGTATTACAGTTATAACCATAACGGTATTTCTCTATAAGCCACTCCAGGGTTTTATTTTTTTAATTTTTTTTAAAGAAACCTTATGCTTCCAGAAAGTAGAGTCTTAAAAACCACCTGTGGGAAGGTCAGCTATGAGATGTGAAACTCAGTATCTCATACTGTGGGTCTAGAGCCTGCGTGCACCACTTGAGAGCTGAGGGTGCGAGAAGACTAGACAGCACCACTGCAGTGGCAGTGCTTGTACCTGGACACCACAGAGCGGTATCTGAGACCATAGTTTGGTTTCCATGCTTAGAATACAAAATACTTTCTGTGACTATACAGGAACAGAGGAGAAAAATTACATCTTTGATATGCTAATGTAATGTCCGAATGTCTTATTGCTATTGCTTTGACAACAGCAGCAACAACAACAACAACATAAATTAAGAAGTGTCCTTATACTTAAAGAGTATTTGAAGTGACGTGATAGTGTCATATGAAGTCCATTAAATATTGCATGCCAGCAAATACATACTTTCAACCTGGAGAGTGTTTGATTCAAGGACTTGAAATATACCATATTTAAAAAGGAGCAATGACATCACAACATTGATTCCACACATGAATCGTCAATATATTGATGAATGGAAACAGAGAGGTGGCTCAGCTTGTTGTAGAAGCCTGTTGTAGAGAAGTCTGAAACATAAAGAAAGAAAATGAGGTTGAGGTCAGCCAGAGAATCAGAAAAGGTTTAGGCATTAGTTTAAATTACTTATAATGTACTTATGATAAGACCAGTATATTCAGACATAATTTCTCTGTAATAAGATGCTTCAAAAAGTTTAGTCCAAAAGAGTACAAATTTACTCAACACTACACAGACATTTTTTGGGGACTATTGCCCATTGCAGATAAAGGTTACAAAAGGTCATGGGAAAAAAACATTAAATTACAATGAATATTGTTTATATTTATGTACTTTTAAAATTTCTTGTAAATAAGTGAAAACTTTATCTCTTGTATTTGAATGTTCTCACACACAATGTTAAAAGTAAGAGAAACTTTGGCGGAGTCTGTCAAGAAATGTGTTTTCTATATAATTATTTTAGTATTCTATACTATTGGGAAGGATATATAGAGATCTTAATTTGATGAATAAACAAGTGTAGAAGCCTTTATATAATGTTTAGTTATAGTGTTGCAGCACGAAGGAAAATAAAATCAAAACCAGAGAATGAAGCCAGTACGAAGCTGAATAAGGAAAATCAAACTTCCAGATTGGCAGGACGATAAAGCAACAAGAAGGGTTTCATCTGGGATAAAATGAACGATCCACTCTCTTGAAAGACTGATGATATATCTACTCCTGACACAGATGTCCTGGAAATTAAATAACACATAATATAAAAATGTTTGGACTCTGAACTCTAAAACATATAGCTGAGTAATGAAGATTTGTAATACTGAACAATTTTTTTTTTAAAAGGTCCCTTTTTGCACATATTTTGAAAGAGATCTTTATTACTTGATCATATTCTATCTCTTACTCTCTTGTGGGAATAAATTAGAGCCATTTCTTAGAGATTTCTGGCACTTTTAGAACCCTGGATATTTATTTAAGAAGCTAGATGATTTGAAATTATTGAAATTTTCCGAGAATTGGGGTTTCTCCCTCCTTCTCTGGTGGACCCCTCTGCACACACCATGCTCAGAGTCCTAGAATTACTCGATCTGGAAGGGACCTTAGGAGGTCTCTAGTCTGGCCGGCAGGGTTGGCTTGGCCAGGTTTCTCAGGGCTTTATCCATTCAAGTCTTGAAAACCTCAAGGATGGAGACTGTCTGTCTGGGCAAGCTGTTACAATGATTGTCTTCTGGAGGAAAACATTTTTCCTTTTATCCAGTCTTTTATCCAGTCTATCCATGCACCACCATGAAAAGCCTGGTTACAACTTCTTGACGACTTCCCTATAGGACCTGGAGTGTCTGTGAGGTGGTCCCAAAGCCATCTCTGTCCCAGCCTGAACAAGACCTGCTTCCCCAACCTCCCCACATGGGGCAACCATTCCAGACTCAAACCACCCTGGTAGCTGCTGCTGAACTCACTGAAATTTGTCAATGTCCTTCCTGTATTAGGGGTCCATAGTTAGTCACAGATGTTATCTAATGAATGCTGAGTAGAAGGAGATAATAATTTTCCTCAATTTGCTGGTTGCTGCTGATGCAGTCCTGGATGCTGTTGGCTGCCTCTGTGACCAGGGCTTACTGTTGGCTCAGGTTCAGCTTGCTTTTCCGCATGACACCCAGCTCCTTTCTCCAGAGCTGCTCCTCAGCCAGGCAGTGCCTAGTTCTTCCTTTTATCCAGTCTTAAACCTCTTTTTTCAACTTAGGCCTGTTGTCTATTGCCCTTTCACCGTGCACCACCATAAAAAGTCTAGTTACATCTTCTTGATGACCTGCTCCTATCACTGCAGAGGATTATTCCTTTCAAGGTGCAGGACTTTGCATTTGTCCTTGTTGAATTTGATAAGGTTCCTGTTTGTCAATTTCTCCCCTTTTGTGTAGGTACCCCTGTAAGGCAGCCCTGCTCTCAAGCATATTGACTGGTGCCCCTACTGTGATGTCATCTGCAAACTTGAGAGCATCCTCTGTTGCCTTTAGTAATGATGTTAAGCAGGACAGGTCACAGGATAGACCTGTGCAGTACTGAGCTTGTCACTAGCCTCCAGCCAGAGTACAATCCGTTAATCATGGCCCTCTATGCCCAATCATCCAAACAATTGTTTTCCAGATTCATTATCCACTCATCCATACTGCAATATATCGGCTTGTGTTCAAGAATATTATGAGAGATGGTGTCAAAAGCCTCACTAAAGTTGAGATAAAAGACACCTACTGCTCCCACCTCATCCACAAATCCAGTCATTTCATTATAAATGGCAAAAGCTGGTCAGGCATGATTTATCCCTGGAAAATCCTTATTGACAACTCCCAATAACCTTTGTCTTCTTCATATGTCCAGAAGTGCATTCCAAGATTTTCAGGGTTTTTCCAGGAATGGAAGTGAGGCTGACCAATGTGTAGTTGCCTAAATCATCTTTTGGGTCTTTCTCACTTTTTCATTTTGCAGAGGTTTGCAGTAGGGCGATTTGTCTTATGCCGTTTGTTCTGAGTATTTTTGTTTTCCTCTTCAGTTTCCTTTTCAACTAAACCAATGTATTCACAAATTAGAAAATCCAATAAAAGATCCATGCACTGTTTAGATGTTATTAAAGAATGATTCCTTGTTTATTACTGCTTCTATCCAGAAAAAAGTGGCTGCCAAGAGACAAAGCTGTAAATATGATTTTTCTTTTGATTGGCAGAACTCCTCCCTCTGAATTATACGACTAATTGCAGTTGGTGACTGTAAAGACCTGTTCATGCTTTTCCAAACCGCCTTTGGGCAAACAAATGCCTGCTGAAAACCTTTATGATTCTTTAAAGTACGCACAATCTGATTATTCAAAAATTGTGATTTAATATGTCATGAGCAGTTATTAAAAAAGTAGAAACAAAGAAAGCCTGTCTTTAAGGCGTGCATTTTTGTTCAATGAAAAGAATGATCTCACCATAAACAATCTCCTTTAATTTCTTATAAAGCTAGAAAAATATATTCAAAGGAATTGTCATTTTACTGAAGGTTCTGAAAACTTTTTATTGTTGGACCACCAAGAAAGGTTCCAAGGAGTATACTATTGAAATGATGTAAAACGTAATAAGTCAAGTCCTTAAAGTAACGTAAAGCTATTCTCTTTTTTCCAAGTGCACACAGCTATGGGAAATCTGCCAAAGAAATAAATGCAGGGAATGGGATAAATAAAATTGAATTTACTAATCCTAAAACTTGTTTCTTTTTCATTTAGTTTTTCCTTTTCCCAGACATATATATCTCTTTTCTTGCCTTTCAACTTCTACTTGTTACTGTTTTTTTCATCACAGCCATGTGTTTTTACTTCCTCCAGTGCTTAGATTTAATTTTTCTCTTTCTTCCTTCTGTATTAGTCTCTCATCTCTGAAAGAGGTTTCCATTTCAGTTTTTCATGTCTTGTCCCCTTTCTCTTGCCTTTCATTTTCTTCTCTGTCCCTCCTAGTTCCTTTTGCCAATGGAACCCCCTCTATCCTCTTCTGTGACTGTTTCCTTCTTCTGTTTTTATACTCATGTACCCAAGTCAAATATTCAGGCAATACCATACACAGCTATAATATGTACATTAAGGAGGCAATGTCTGGAAAATGTGAGTGAAGTTGCTTCTTGTCCATAAAAGTTTGGATAAACTGAGGATTGCTTTTAAAAAGGAAATACTAGAGTGTTTCTATTGAAGCGTACTAGTTTAATGAAAAACATGTTAAAATAAGCTGGCTAATTTGAAGCTTCGTAAAGCTTTGAAGCTTCACAAACAATCCTGTGTAGTATTTCTGAAGTGCAATGGCTAAAACTGGAACATGTCCTTATTCTCAAAGAGGTGTGTTATACTGAGTACATAAGACATGTGTGAATGCATGCTCCAGTTTTTTCATATATCAGTTTATAGCTAGAGCATTTTCATTGTTTTCGCCCTTTCTAACAATAAAAAAAAATAAAAGTTTTTAATAGTTCCTTTTCTACTTTTTCTATAGAATGAAAATTCTTTAAAATCCTCCTAATTTCTTAAACTGGTAAATGCCTTGGAAATATTTATCATGATCAGGACTTCAGTTAGAGAATATAGAGAATAATACATGTATTATATATATAAATAATATGTATGTTATTATTGTCAATATAAAAATATAGAGAATAGAAAAGTAATTGGTAGAAGTGGCTCAATGAATTGAGCAACTCAGGTAAAGTCATCAGACACTAAGCTGGAATTTCAAAATGTTTTAGGGACTGAATCTATTCCGAGTAGCACCTGTAAGTGTTAGATTATAATGAAGTTTAGTTCCAGGTATAGCTAAAATTAGATAAATCTTATCCTTTAAAAGCCTATATTTCATTATTTCAGTGATCACAATATTTTTAATTTATATAGTATATAGACCAGGAATAAATTATGCCAAGAGTTACGTCAGTTATAAGAACAATCAGCAGCTTAACTTGGATAAGTGGTAATGTTAAAATCTGTTTTCAGTCATACTCCAAATAGACTTAAATATCTCATCTTGTATCCCTTCACTCGGTAGAAGAGATGTAAATGGTGCAGGTGCACACAATTACACTACTTGTCCTTCTGCCAAACCACCATCTAAAACATGACTGAAGATTACAGACATCATTACAAAAATAACTGGATTTTTTTTTCTTAGTTAATATTCATTTTTCCAAAGGAAGCACTTCAGCTATCACAAAGCATTTAAAAAAATGGAGGGGAGAGAGTTGCAAGCTTGGAGATTTATCAGAGGTAAATCATAAGGAGTATGCCTGCCTCAAATGATGAGGAAAAATGTTTGAAAAGGATTTGATGGAGGCATAGTTGTTAACACTTCTTTTTCAGCAGGTGTCTCATGACTAAGAAATAAAGTGACACTTCAGATAGCCAAGTTAATAGCCATGGTAGAATAGCAGTATCCTGAGTGCTGCAGTGATTTTGGGCTCAAATTTGTTTTCAGGAAAATTATGACATCTCTACACTGAAATTGTTTCAGTCCTATGAGATTAAATTTTTCAAGCCAGAACAGTTTGATCTCTCAAAACCATGCCTCTCTTTGCTTCATATATGGACCGTATACATATTCCTGACATCAAAATCATGGCATAGAATATACCTTTTAATTTACAAAGCACCAACACAATTTCATAGAACTTCTTATTGCCTAATTAGATTGCAAATTGTCTGTTATTCCACTTTCATTTTCTTACATACCTATATCATGCACATGAACAGTCTTAAATGTACAGCAATAAACCTGCATCACATAAGTTGCTGGAAGATGATAACGCAGTGAAAACTATGTCTTGTGTGATTTTTGTGATTGTTTTGCTGGCTTTTTCCTCCATGTTATTTGAGTCATATTATTTTCTCTTTGAAACCTTTGGGGTTTTGTCCCACATATTTTAAATTTATTTTTCTCAAAAAGTTATTTTATATATGAACAAATTTAGGAATAATTTTGATTTATTAATCATAATTAAACCTTTGAGATTGCTGTAATTCAGACTCACAAATTGAAAGTTCAATTGTTTTGATCTTATTACGCTTTACCTCTTTATGATGTCAGCAGAATCTTGTAACTACATTAAATAATCTCTGAACTACCAATTATCTCCATTTTACGACACTTCTTAGTATTTAAATCTCCCTCAAAAAAAAACAAAACCAAAACAACAAACCCAACAAAAAAACCCCCTCAGCTTCCATTGAAATTAAAGAAGTTGGTCTCAAACAGCATGACATATTGACGTTTATATATTTAAAAAAAAATATTAATTAATCACAGAATCATAGAATGGTTTGGGTTGAAAGGGACCTTTAAAGATCGTATACTCCAGGCCCCTTGCCATGGACAGGGACATCGTTCACTAGGTCAGGGTGCTCACAGCTTCTCTGGGCCACCAATTCCAGTGTCTCACCACCCTCATCACAAAAAAATTCATTCTTATATCCAATCTAAATCTCCCCTCCTTCGGTTTAAAACCATTACTTCTTGCCCTGTCACTACAGGCATTGGTAAAAAAGTCTCACTCCATCTGGCTGATGTATCTGTAAAAGCTCTTATTATTATTTTTCACATCCCTCACCAAATTCAGGTCCAACTGCACCTTAGCTTTCCTGATCCTATCCCTATACATCCGGGCAGCGTCCCTATATTCTTCCCAGGATACACATTCCTGGTTCCACTGCCTCTGCATTTCCTTGTTACACTTAGTTTGACCAAGAGGTTCTTACTGAGACTTGCTGGTTACAGACAAATCTGCAATACTTAACTTTCTATTCATACACAAAAATTTTTTCAAACTACTGTTTGCTCATTCTCGCTTTTACCCCAGAAACCATCCTGAACTGGGCATGCTTCCCTAAATAAACTATGCAATACATTCAGCTTTTCCATCCTCATGACTTTTTTGTACCATTCTAAATTCTTTTCTTGTCTAATTAAAACATCTTTTAGCCAACTGCAAACGCAGCCTGTAAAGTGAAAAGAAGGGTTTAATACATAAATCCTTGGGCTCCTTTCCTCAAAAAGGTTATCTAACATTATTTTTTTATAAACTTTACTTGGAAAAAGTTCCAGAATGTACTTTCCAAAATAAAGTACAGTACTTTTTTTTTTAAATATTGATTTTATTCTTCTCTACAAAGAGGCAAACTTGCCATTTGAGCTGAGTTCAGGAGACTTCAATTAAATCTTGAGGCCATCATATCTTCAATCCAGTACTACATTTCCAAATACAGTGATGCCATGTGGCAAATGAAGCATAGAACAGTATCCTTACCATTAAAAAAAAAATTAAAAATAATAAAAAAACATTCCTACCATGGCTCAAAACTTAGACAATCATAATTTCAAGGCAGCCAACTTAGAGGAAAACTCACAAAAAAGTAGTTACATGAAACAGTTTCCATCATGCAGTGATTGTAGTGATTGTAATCATCTCTGCTTTGCCTTCTCACAAGCCACAGCTTGAAAGTTGTTAAACCTATAACTTTTTAGTGGTGGCTAGTGGCATTGTATTGAGATATTACACATTCAGAATCACTGTAAGATCTCCAAGATCCCACAAAATTTGGCTGAAATCTAAAAGGAGAATACTGGTTATCAAACTCACATATCAAATGTAACTTCAGGTTTTAAAATATGTTTTTATTGTCCATGGTGTCAAATGTACTTTATAGCCTAAAGGACACAGCCCAAAATTATGAGAAAATACTCCAAAATAAAAGAGAACAAGCCATTCTAAGCTGTGTATATTGCACTCCTTCATTAAAAGTCAAAACATTATTATACTCCCACATTGCTTGTTAAAACTACTCTGGGCATACACAAAAGTAAAAGGCATGTTCCCGGAAACAGTAATCAGATTGTGAATGATTCATTAAGTAGAAAAGAGCTACAACTGGTGATAAACATGAACTTCAGTAACAGTTTGGCCAGCTTTACTGAATATATGGTTATACTTTACATGTTGGAAGTACTTTCTTTCTGACTGATTGTCTATGAAATGACAGTATTTTCCATTAATATCTTCAAGTAAAATACTGCAGTATTTTCAAGACATTAAAATTTCATTAACTTTTCATATAGTTTTATTTTGCTATTAATTTAATCACTTACGTTGATTTAAAAAAGAAATTAGAAGAGTGTGGTAAACAAGAAATGCAAAATGAAGCTTTCAAAGAATTACAGACTATTATTTGGTAGGTCTTAGGATAGCCTTTTTATGGTTGCTATGGATATATCCAATAGAAAAACAAATCCTACCATAACTGAGAGTGAACTTTAATGGAAGTGTCCCCCTTCTGACCAAATAAGAATAATGCACCATATAATAACTCACTGATAATTCTTGGCTAACTTCCTGCAAGTAACCCTGTCTAAACCCCAACTCCTTTTCTTGTCATACAGAAAAGTACTAAAGCTTCACTATTCACTACTTCCTCTGTGAATAAAATCCCAATACTTAAACTCTGCAACTTATAACAACTGCTGCAGAATCCCAGTGAGAACCCACACAGAGAGCTTCAATAATAAAAAGTAATCAGACCTATTAATTTTTGCTATGTTTTTATAACCCCAGCTATCATAAACCCTAAATATTTTTCCCAGCATTAATTTTCCCAGCATTATTTTTCTCATCAGCTAATACATTGGTATTTCAAATCAATGCTGACTTTATTCCACTGATAAACTAATAACTCAAAATGTACCTATATGCGGTATATCCAAAATAGAAATTGTTCTTTTCAGAAGAGTACTATTAGGATTTGTTCAACACAACTTACAGAAGTGGAATGTGGTGGTTGTTGCATAATTTGTGCATGTACTTTCAAAAATAACTACAGGTTCATTTGAAATGTCACTTTACATGAACCTACTTTTAGAAATATAAGGAACACTCATCACTTGAAGATCTATACCTCTTAAAGATATGTTGGATTAAATCCTGATAACAGGGTCCATTTTTTTTTCCTTAGTGGGTAGTAACTCCCAGAATCTTCCAGAAGGTTTTATGAGTGTTAGGAAGAACATGGAACTGTCAAAATGGAATATAGACAAATTTATAAAGAACTAGGGCAAAAATTTACAATAAAAAAAATTAAAATTCAAAATTTGTAGGCTTCACTGCACTGAAACTCAGCAGAGCTATTCAAATATTCTTGGTTTCTGCTCTTGGTTTGTGAATCATGCTGCCACAATATTAAGAAACTTTGGGAATAAAATATGCTCTGATCCAATACAACACTATCTGGTTGATTTCTTGTAATTATTTGAACAAGTATTTAATCTGAAATTCAGGAATTAGCATGTGACACTCGGTGAACTCTTTGTTATGTTACAATCAAAGCATCTTTAATATTTGCTTTTTGCTAGTACGCAAGTTTTCCTGTCATATCTACCCACAAAGGGATAAGAATTACCTTCAGCTTGTCATTTTAACAGCTAAACAGTATTCAAGTGTCTCCAAACCCATACTTACAGAGGGGCAGTAAGCGTCTTTTGTGTTGGCCTATACTTACTACTTCAGCAACAAGTAAACTACGATTGTGAGCAAAAAGGTTGTGGTCTGCTAACCCCTTTGCTCTTTCCGAAGACACTTGGGTGGAAAGGTTAAGAAAATTGTTACTTTTTTCTGACCCTCAGCCAAAAGATTTTTTTCACACAAGTTGCCTTAGGTCAAAACACAAGCTGGTTTCAGTTTGCTGTGAGACAGAAGTAACACCCAAGGGAAAAAGGACAGGATAGAACCATGTGCACACATTGCTAATTTGGTATTTGAGAAAGCCACTGAATAACAAATGTTTTCTCCCTTTCTTTCTCTAACCCTTCCACCTATATCACAACTCAGTAAATTATATCACAGTTTTCACTCTACAACTGATCTGAGATTTCTTGGCACTCTTACTTTGCAGAAGGTGCCAATGGGGGTAGTCAAAAGCTTAAAAAGCTGAATTCCAGATTTTAAAAGTAGTAATCTCATCCAGAGTATTGTCTACTGTTGATATAATCATGTTTTTAGACTAGACATAACCCTGCTCTGTCACATGTCAAAATCCTAGGCTCTCTTTCCATTAGTTATGTAGAGCTCCAATATGCCCATAAAATAAACAACTATAAAAGGCCATTGTGGACTAACAGTGGACGAACTGGTACTTTCTCAGGCATACCAAGATCCACAAATACAACAGGGAAAAAATATATATAATTGCTTGACCTTGAACAGTAGTGCACAATCTATACTCAACTGTTTAATGTGACACATCTAATAAAGTATTCTCAGTATATATAGTGTTTGGCACTGACTCTTTGAAACTTTCCACCTTTGCAGTGTTATGCTGTACATTTGGTAAAGATCCATTGGGGTTTTTTTGTCCACACTTGAAAAATTCATTTTGAGTCAAATGAGCTCAAAATTATGCAACAGAAAATTCTTCTTCAGTAAGCTAAATCAACAAGATGAATTAGATAAATCTCCAAGCCTGAAAGGTATCAAGAGTTCCTTTTGAGAACGATAAATAAAATCATAACCCTTAAAGCAGTTGTTGAATGCATACAGTTCAAAGAAAATGCAGGCTACACCAAAAGTTATGCAGATATTTTTCATTTGTGGTGCTGCTAAAATAATACTTTTGCACTTCCTCTACATCAAACATATAGCTATTGTTCATAGAAAAAGAGAAAATCCCTTCAGGAGTCAGTTTATAAGGGATTACTGGAGATTTCAGTATTTTAGAGGCTGGGGATAGTAAATTATAGCAACTGAGAAAAAACTTACTGAGCTTGTAGTTTCCTCTTGGTAAAAATAGGATGGTATAGGTGACAGACGAGATCTTCTTGATCTTGAAAATTGCTTCACTTCTTGATCTTCTAAAACGTAGGTCTGGTAATTCATGGGATGTTCTGTATCACCTTTCTGTTCTGCTCTCCTTTCTACTCGCAACGTGACTGAATGGCGAGAGAAATTGAGATAATTTTTATATGGCTGAAGGAAGTATAGAAAGTGTTTGGCTAATGTCCTGTCATATTCTGGAGTGACTTCTTCAGGAGTGACACAGGAATAATATTTCACATAGGAATAAAATTTTATGTAAATTCTGAGTGTATCTGGAAAGGGACAACTAAGCTAGTTAAATGTGCACAGCACGGACCTTCAAATGCACAGATTTTCCTTAGAGACAGTGATAATCCTTTTGCAAAATACATCAAGTAGGATTTCTCCAAAATTACTTTCTTGTGACATTTCTAATCATTTTATCTTAATAAACCTAAATCCACTTTTTGACAGCCTTACCATATGTATAAATATACCCATATTGCATGTTGCCTATAACATCCAGGCCCCTGATTTGTCTTCTGTCTCTTGTCACTCCATCATTATTTTCTGGAGTGGTGGTTCAGTTCTCACAGACATAGCAAGAACAAGCTTTTGTGGATGCAGCTGGTTTTGAAATAAAAAAGAAACAGTTCAGCTACAGATGTAGAAGGAAAGAAGGAAATTTAAAAAGCTGTCCTACCTCAGTATCTAAACCAGGCTGGTTTGGATATGGGGGGGTGGGGGGTGGGGGGGGTGATATCATTAACAATTATATGCTGTACAGCAAAACATACATTGTTTGTTGTATGCATCTATTGGATTTTTCTAACTCACTGAAAATAAATATAAATGATGTTGTTTTCACGACATTAATGAAGATTTGATATCTTCGGCAATATAGGAGCTAGCTTCTTTTCTTTCTCCTTTGTCTCATAAATCTTGCTGAGGAAGATGTAGTTACTTCAATACATTGTTGATTTTTATACCATCTTTTGGGCTCAGTATAATGAGTTACAAAAATGATATTGATCTCACACCAGCTAGGTAAATCTTCCATGACCTTGCATTTTCTTTGCTTTCCTCTCACCCCCTGTCCCCTTTTGTTTGCTCTATTAGTTTTTCTAATACTTCCTAGAGTAAGCTGCTTTTTGTATACAAATGATTCAGGCAGACTGAAGATAAAAAAACATATTACTTATACAATGTATTGCAATAAATTTCTCTGTACAGCTCCTCTAAGTTCAAGTAAGCTCAACTACTGAGTTGTTCAATTATATTCTTGTCCTTGTATTGATGTTCCTTCACTCACATCCTTTCTGTTTTTCTCTTGAATGGACTTTAGGAAATAGTAGAATAAAAGAAGGAGGATTTTAATCCCAGCCTGCATAATAATCTCACTTTGATCTTCCATAGCGATTCTGCAATCTTAAATTCCCTCCAATATGGATGGAAATAATGCTATTCATCTCGATGAAGATATTATTGAGGAACAGAACATGTATTACTGCCCATAGGCATAAAGCAAACACTTGCCTTGCTACCATATTTCCATTGGCAGACCTTTTGCTTTTTTTGTGTGGAATCTCGGTAAGGGTTGCAGGACTTCACAGTGACAGAAAGAATGAGCTTAACAAACCAAAACAAAACACAAAATTCAAGTATCTGCTACAAATAACAAACAAACAAACATGCACGTTAAATTTCCAGACATTATCTTGAAAACTGGAATTTCTTCTATGTTCAAACAACTTTTTTCTCTGTCCATCAGCAATCATTCCACAAAATTAGTATTTTATGTAAACTTCAATTACTTGATAGGCAATGACATTCACCCATCTATTATCCCTCTGACCTTTCTATATATTCTGAATGAAGTAAAAACATTCTTTGGTGTACGACATTGAGATAATCGCAGGTTTATAACAGTGTGGTCATGGACAATGAAGGCTATTTTTCCAAACTTCCCTTACTGAACTTAATCAAATTCCTCATCAGCTTTCTATTGTTTTCTTCCCTTAACTTTATAATATGCCTAGGAGTCTCTGACACTTTCATTCTGTCAAACATGCTACTGGACAGTATGAAATTTTATCTTCCAGATCATGAGAATTTATTCTGCCACCACAAAGTGTGATGAGGAGCCAGGATCTTCACATTCAGCCTCTGTTTGCTGACAATTCCTCTTTTTTTTTTTTCTTCATTATTTCTCCCTCTAAAGGCTATGACACATATGCAAGTTTTGAAAAAAATCTGAATTATATGAAAAAGTAATCTGTTTTTATGCAATTGCTTTTCTATGTTTCTCTTTCTAAAAGTACTGTATCAAGATCTTTGATCAAGAAAAAGATCAAGTTCTTTCAATATTATTTAGCAACTCACTGTTACAGATAAGACGTAGGAAAATGAAAAATAAATGTGGGGCTTTTTGATGACATTTTTGTTTCCTTCTTGTTTACAAGTCTCACTTTTTATCCTTCCTGACAAAGCTTGAAAATAATGCACATTCTCTAGAATTTCCTGATTATCTTTTTTTTTTCTGTGGCAATATATATTTAGGCCTTGGGCAATAACATGGGAGTAAAAGATTCGTCTAATGTGCACTTAGAACAAACTCAACAAGAGCAAACAATGCCCTTAGAGGAATCACTACTTTCACAAATAAAGCCACAAGCACTTTTAAGGAGCTTTATTGGAAAAATTTTATATAATTTTAATATATCAATCATTAGAAATAATCAGCATTATTGCCACTAAAAGGAAGCTCTGTATTTGCAAATGAAAAATACATTCTTAAAACTCAAGAACAGCCAGGCAGTTTTAAAGTTAATGAGTGTGAACAAAGAGACTTTCAAGCTAATGTTATAGAACATAAAGAAGAGGTAGACCTTGATGCCAAATTGTCATATCTATTTAAAAATAAAAGCATAGTCAACATCAGCCAGTGGGCAAATCGAATTACTTAAAACAGCCACATAAATTTCTTCAATCATATTTTGCTTGTATTTATACCTGTTGTATCTTTGACTGATTTGCGTGTTCCTTACAGAAATTAGTATGTTGATACAAAAGTATTGCATATTAAATCCTTGATTGGGGGAGGTACATATTAATAGTTAGTTTTAGCATTTGTACAACTTCTTGGATTGTAATGATAAATCCCACCCATTTTTGTGATCCAAAAATCTTAAATGGAGGTTATTAATTTCTCTAAGGGAAGAGTAGTCCAGATGTATGATGTCAGTTTCAGGACTGGTACCTTTTATATCCATATTTTGATTATGTGAGTCAGTAATCAATGTTTTCTTTTGCATTTTCTTAAGATGTGATAATTATACCCAGCTTAGAGTTAAGCAGAATAAAACCAATAAATTGGATCAACTTTCTACAGTAATTTTTCTACACTATAAAGACAAGTCATATTTTCCAGTCCATTCCGTTAGAAAAACAGTATCTCTCAAGGGTAGAATATTTTGATTACTATATAAAAATACACAGTGTTACTGTATAAAAATACACAATGTTTGTTTTACATACTTTCCATACCCTGAAGCAAATCTAAAACTAGTAAAGTGGTTGAGCCATGACAAAAAGCTATATCAATCTTCTGACACTGATACAAAGCAAAAATATTGAATATTCCTTCTAGGTTTAAAATTTACATCAGCCTCCTTTTATCTCACAAAGATATTTAAACTGCTATATATCGTCACTTTGCATACAAATCAGTCCTGTAACAGGCATGTAAAAAACACCATACAAGACGCCTATGACTTGTAAACATATACATATGTAAAACATTATAATTTTAATTTTCTTTCAGAATTTAATCTGTAGACACCAAAATTTTCTGGTTTCTAGATCTGCCACTGAAAAAGTGAAGATTTGCCAGTCCATGTGTTAGGAGTTGTGATAGTACACTGTGTTCATGACACAAGACTAGCAGGCTACCATACTGATTCTCCACCCTATATCACTAATTAGGAAAGTGAGATGAGACTGCTTTAGGTGTTATGCTTCACAGCAGAAGAACAGTTCAAAGCATTCAAATGAAAGGTGCTCTCTTGACTTGTTCTTTTATTGGACCATATCCTGAGGTTACTCCTTGAGACTTTATGCTGTAAGCTGAGGTATTCATTTAGATGGCTAGTCACACTGAAAAAAAGCCACTAGGCTTGAGGAAACTTAATTGTCTGTATCCCAATCTTATATTTTTAAGGCTCAAATTGTGATTTTAATGGTGTGTTTATGAAAGGCACAATTTTAAATACAAGTTCTAGTTAAATGAATGTCAAATGGAATCTTGCTTGAATTAGCAGCCAGTAAAGATACAGAAAGTACTTTAGATAGAAGTAGAATTAAAAGACAGGAAAAAAAATTGCAATGCACTTAAAAAAAATTTCATTGAACAAATGCCATTTATAAATAATTTCCACAGTGTTGAATGTATATCATATCTCTTTTTATCCAATATAAAGGAAGCAATCCCTGGTAATGAAAGTAACATTATGCAAGCTGTTGATTTAAAAGGTCTGCAAGTTATACTGAGCTAGCTTTCCCTCTGCTGCAATAGCAAGTTTGAAACTAACCAAAACAGTGTTCATTTTAAAACTTGCGATTACCATGCTATTGTTGTATGTTGAGCAGGGAGGTGGGGAGACATTTAAACTGAAAAGAATGAGCTTGCAAACACTCCCAAATCTTCTGTCCTGAGCTTGGCTTTGACTAATAAATCCAAACTAAAAGCAAACAAAAAAACCCAAACATACACAAAACAACAAAGAAACAACTCCCCTTAATAATTGTTTAAATGTTTCAGTCAAAATTATGTGGACTTTAGGCACCTCAATGTCAACTTCAATTCTGAAAACCTCGTTCCTTATCTTGGATTTCTGATGACTCAGGCTGATTCAGTTGGGTAAGACTGTAAACTCAGCTGACCCCAAGGAGACACAAAGGTATGGAGGAAAAAAATAATCAACACCATCCCCCTATCTGCTACTGGAAAAAGTTGTTTTTCAGAATCAGTATCTTGGTCTCAGTCCATACCTTCCTTAGCAGGTGGAATGTTCTTTCATTATAGCCACAGATGCTGGCATTTCTCTGATACTATGGTAAATAAGGCTCATTTAGTGCTGTAAGACTCAACTCCATACCATAACCCAGCTTCTTGTTTACTAATTTAATCTAACCCGGGATTTGTGCAAGGCATTAAAGAACAAAACAAAGAACTAGAAGAAGATAGAATCATAGAATTGTTTTAGTTGGAAAGGACCTTTAAGACCATCGAGTCCAACCATTAACGTAACACTTCCAAGTCCACCACTAAACCACATCCCTAAGCATCACATCTACACGTCTTTTAAATATGTCCAGAGGTGGTGCCTCCACCACTTCCCTGGGCAGCCTTGTCCAATGGTTGACAACCCTTTCTGTGAAGGAATTGTTCCTAACATCCAATCTAAACTTCCCCTGGCACAACTTGAGGCTATTTTCTCTTGTCTTATCACTTGTTACTTGGGAGAAGAGTGTGGAATGACTACTAAAATGATCAAAAATACAGCATTGT
>RSEF01000001.1:167312779-167327767 GCA_003993805.1 Himantopus leucocephalus | reverse complement strand
TTGTCATGGAAGGAGATCAGGTTTGTCAAGCAGGACCTGCCTGTCATAAATCATGCTGACTGGGCCTGATCACCTGGGTGTCCTGTACATGTGCTCAAGATGATCTGCTCCATAACCTTTCCCAGTACCAAGGTCAGACAGAAAGGTCTGTAGTTCCCTGGATAGTACTTCTGGCCCTTCTTGTAGATGGCAGTCACATTTGCTAACGTCCAGACAACTGAGTCCTCCCTGGTTAGCCAGGACTGCAGATAAATGACAGAAAGCAGCTTGGTGAGCACTTCTGCCAGCTCCCTCAATACCCTTGGGTGTATCCCATCCAGCCCCATAGGCTTGTATGTGTATCTAAGTGGTGTAGCAGGTCACTCACCATTTCCCCTTGGATTACGGGGGCTTCATTCTGCTCCCTGCCCCTGTCTTCCAGCTCAGGGCGCTGGGTACCCCGAGAACAATTGGTCTTACTATTAAAGAGTGAGGCAAAGAAAGCATTAAGTACTTTTCCTTATAGTTTGGCTTTTTTTTCCCTTTTTTTCTTTTCCTCACCCTTTGTCACTATGTTTCCCTCTGCATCCGATGGAGGACAGAGATTCTCCTTAGCCCTCCTTTTGTTGCTAAAAAAGATAGCAAGAGATACAAAGGAAGGACTTCCTTCCTAAACACATGTGCTGGCAAATAGCTTCTTTCAGTAACACCTGTGATCAGCTGGATGCACAATGCTCCCCAGGGAAGTGGTAGATTCCTCAGCTTTGTACACTTTTAAGATTCAGCTGTACAGGGTGCTGGGCCACCTTGTGTAGACTGTGCTTTTGCCAAGAAAGGTTGGACCAGATGATCCTTGAGGTTCCTTCCAACCTGATATTCTACTATTCTACGATTCCAAGAGATAACTAAATCCAGATGACATTCACAGGAGCATTAATATAATCCAAAGAATGTTAATTGGCAATGCTAACATTGAAATTTAAAAAATAAAATAAAATAAAATAAAATGGAGAGACAGGAGGGGAACTTAGGCATGGGGAACAACACAAGAAGCAGAAGAATTCAATTTGACCTCCTCTCTTCCTGGCAAAATGGTTATAACACCATTATGGTCTAGGGACTTAATGAGTTGTAAGAAATATTCTTATGAAGGGCATTGCTTCAGCGGCAAAGTAGCATTTAGTAAGTATATACCACATCTATACTTATCTCAGTCTTTTGCAAGAGAATATCAGGAAAAGATTAAATAAGTATTTAATCCAAGAAGAGTTGTATATAATGAGAACAATACGCTCTCATATTCTAAAATTCTGAAGTGCATAATAATACTTCTTGAGTATTATGTTTATTAAAGTCTCATGGTCCTATACTCCAAGAGTCAAGAAAAAACAATTGTATTTTAATGTAGCTCACAGAAACCAGATTTCAGTGTGCTAAAGATACAGAGTACAAAAATTAAAAAGCGACACATTACTTTAAAGTTTGGGAGAACCACAAGATAAGAATATACATATGGCAGGTGTTCTAAATATTTTTCTTAGGGGGAGGTGTTTATTTTGTTTCTCTCTGGGGTTTTATGGTTGGTTTTGGTTGAGTTTGATTTGGTTTGGTTTGGTTTTTAAGGTTCATTTCTAGATGAAGAGAACCAGGAAGACATCTGCTTTTTGTCTAAAGGACATATAAGGAAACTTTATAGGAATTAATTAATAGAATGAAATGGCCTGAGCATGGATTGGATATGAAACAGTTATTAACTTTCAGTTAATATGAGAACAGCTGATCTCACAACCTTTCGCACAACACAGAACTCACATGACCTGAATCACAATATTGGTCATTCCCAGATTTCTTTTGAGACCTCATGCAGTGCTTTCACTGGCATACCTACTTGAACACAGGAGCTTTAAGTGGGCAGATATTAAAAGATTTCTGACTTGTTCTGATTCAGGACTGACTGGCCTTCCTTAACATATTCTGATATATGTAATGAAATTCCTTGTCACAAAACGCATTCAAAGAGAAAAGAGATTGTATCAGATACGGGCTAACCTACAATTTAATAATTTTCTCCACTTTTCCTCCTCAGTACACAAATGCCAAGTTGGATGTATCACTAGATACTGTCACACACAGTATTGTTTGAAACAGTGACAAGTTGGTGAAACACTTTTAAACAGCATTTTTCATTTTTTTTTGGTTCTGAATTTTGGAGATTCTGAAAGCACATTTACAAACTTTTAATCAGCTTTTAGTTGTCCTAATAACTATTAAAAATAAATTTTGAACACCACTCTTGTGAAGTATATGTGAAGTATACATCACTCTACTTGAAGAACACAAGTTCCCAGGATCTTAAAGCCCTGCACAGAGCGATTCATTAAATCTCATGTGATGTAGGAAGTAAGCATGACGATTCTTGCAGAAGTTACTGCGTGTCTTCTTTGTCTTATATGTGCAAACAAAATTCTCACTCCAATACATGAAATGGTCTAATGAATGATTTATCTGAAGAGCTTAAACATCCTTCATCCTCATGATGACAAGATTTTTCAGCAGTACAGCTCTTTCTTTGGATAACTAAGTAGAAAACTGTGAATATCCAGCCCAGAAACCAAAGAATAATGAGGCACATTATCTTACCAGACAAGTAATCAGACAAATGACTATGAAATAACAAATCAAACTAAGAGGTGACAAGAAAAAGATCAGGAATACAAAAGAACATGTCTGTAAGGGAACAAGCATCAGATAGGTAAATACAGCCTTAGAAAAATTGCCGAGAACAGAAAAGGTCAATAAGGGCAGGTACAATAAGGGGCTTATGAAGTTAAAATCTAGAAAAAAAGGTGGGCTGGAACAAATTTTGCCTTTAGATTCAGATGGACAACTGCTGATCAATAAAGCCAGTTGTAATGGAACTTATATTTGGTGTGAAGTTTCTGAAAATAAATTATGGACTCTTTATCACACTGCTGGATGAAGTACTCTACAAGTCTTACCTTACAGTCTTGCTCCTCTTATTCAGACTATCTCTGGCAGTTTCAACATTAATTTTCATCCTGAAACTGAATTTTGCAATTACTTCACAGTGTCCACTTTTATTGCACTTTTCAATGCTTGGCATCTTTCCTGAGACTATATTTTTCCACCTGTTACCTGTTCCACTGCTGAAATGTTTTACTTGTATATTTTTCTTGATCTCCTCAGTGTCACCTCCTGATTTAGATTTGTTATTTCATACTGAGTTATTTGATTCTTGTCTGCTAAGGTTTGTTTTATTCCAGTGGGGTTGTGACTGATATAAGTGAATTTTTAACTTCCCCTGGAATGCCTTGTCCTTCAATTCATAGATTATAGTTTCGAACTTCAAAATAAAAGGGAATATTTATAAAGCAGCTGCTACTTGCAAAGTATAGCACTTGTGTTAAAAGTGAAGACTGTTTTAACCCTTACGTGTGATCATATCCCATAAGTTTCCCCTTCAGCTGTCATTTGAATTCTTGTGCCTGTTTTCCAAGGCTGTATTTTATAAAAGCTAAAAAGATGATCTATTCTATATTTGTAATAGAGAATTATGTTCTAGGTTGTCACACATGGTTGCTGCAATCACATGTGCTCATATAGGAGGAACATAAGGAAAATAAATCAGTAGAATCTCAAAACTCAGCAACTTGATAAAAATGTGACTAATAAAAGAATTCATTGAAAAGTATAAAGAAAAAGAGGCCTACCATTTTTCCTATGTCCTTGTCTTTAAAGAGGGCGATCACTGCAGGGTATTTCAGCGTCCTCAGTCTTTATCTAACTCCTAAGTGACATACACCTGCACAATCAAGTGGAGATAGTGCTCTGAGTTTTCTCCTGCACTCTGAGAGAACTCTGTTGTGCAAAGATAGCTGCCTGACTTCCATGCAGCAATACCTGAAATGTTTTGTAACTTACTGAGTACAAGAATGGGTGGAGTGAGCGGTGACTGTCAATACTAATCTGTGTAGATGTGCTCCAAAACATCAGGAGCTAAGTGGGATTTTCCTTTCCCGTTTATTTCCTACTGTATACAAAGGCTGTGTTTTCATTATATTTATGCAGGCAGCTGTTACCTGCTAGGAAAATGAGGAATAAAAGCAGGAAAGAAAGAAGCCCTCAGTATCCTGCCAGTAAGGAAGTTACAGGACCTGGACGAGAAAACAAGGGGTCAAGTGCAAACAAAGGGTCTTCTAAGTATTAGGACTGGAAAGGCTTGGGAGTTCAGCAAGTGTAATGAGATCAGCTGGGAAAAGATCTCCAATGGTCCTTCTGCGCAATTCATCCTCTTTTATTGAGAGCTTAATATTACCCAGAGAAGCAGGCTAGTAAAAAAGTGTTCTCACTATCACTATAATGATTTTTGATTGCAGGGGTGTGCTCAATATGTATTGTCTCTAGCATAACTAAAGTTCACTTCTCAAGAGTCTGAGTGGCCCTACCCACAAGGAAGCGACTGCTGCATAAAAAGAATAAAAGTACTGATTATGAAGATTATTTCAATGTCATATGAATATAAATATTACCCCTTGCTTCAATTTGTGTATGAGTAATACAGTTATGTCAGCCTCAGTGAAATGGTGAGCGTGGAACTTTAATACATAGTTCACGTGTAAAAAATGCCTCAGAAATCCTCATGCACACCTTGGCCATCGATTTATATTAACTTATTCAAATTTGCCCAGGGCTTACTCAAATGCTTCTTCCAACTGAACAAGAGAATTGTTTAGAATTGAAAAGTCTCTATGTCATTAAAAAAAGTTGTTTAAATCCATTCTTGACTGCTCACTTAGGGATAGGATTATGAAAGTAACAGATTTTCTATTAAAATATTTATAGAATGAACTAGTAGCTTTCTTAGAGGAAGTTCCCTATTTATTCTGTTTGGAAATGGTAACAAGTGGGCTTGAAGGAACACTTAACCTTTAAAATAAGGAAATTAAAATTCTTTACCACATGCTGCTAAATGCTAAAGCCGAAGTTTCCTGTGTTAATTCACATAATAATAATGCCATGCAGAATATTTGTCATAAACTCTGAAGTTATTTTTGTACAATACAAATTCACCCACCCTGAAGAGACCTCTTAAATGATGCCTGCTCACTCTACTAATGAAAAAGAAACAAACATTCTAGTGCAAAATATTGGAGAAGGATGAACTACATTTCAAACACAATTCCCTTTGCAAAAGGAGAAACATTTAGGTAACTTGTCATGCATTTTTGCATGCTTGCTTATCTCATCAGAATACACGTGAACAGATTCCTTAATGATCCACATTTGTTTTATTTAGATAATATTTGTGCAGCACTTTGAACATGTAAAGTGCTACGCAAGTGCTCAGTATTATTCAGCCCAGTCCTCAGTCATCAGTCAAGTAGAACTCCCAATACACTCTGTTATTATTTGATTCTGATGTAGCCTATTCTCATACAAGATAAGAAGAAATAATTTCAAAATTGTACTTCATATAATTCTGTGACGTAGGTCTATTAAATTGTAACCATAGTAGAGGGAAGCAGAATACCAGACTAAACTCCTCTTTGTCAAAAAAACAACGGGAAAATGAAGGGGAGAAGACATGTTCTGAGGGACTTTATAGCTATGATTAAGAATCCAGAGTACACATACAGGTCACAGGTTCAATTTCAGTCCAGGTTACTAATGGCTGACAATCATTACCAGCTGAAAGTTATTTACTTACCCATATGAAAATACATTAGTGTTCTGAGCATATAGAGAAAAGAAATCTGTACATTTAACACCACTGTCGTATTAGGTATTACTTACCTTTTGGAAATGACCTCAAGACTCTGATCTTTAGCGTAAAGCACTCCTGTTCCAAACTGACATAAATTAAGTTTTGAATTAGAGCTTCCTAGCTAAAGCTAGTGCAGAGTCTTGGAGGTTAAAGACCAAACAGACAATGAGAAATTAATTATTAAATGTCAGAGGAAAATAAATAAAAAATACTACATATTTCTTTCTAAAAATAACACATTTTACCCCTATAGCCAAGAGAAGTAGCTACAGGACCGTTCCTGACATCCATATTGCCCTTATTTAAACCAGTGGTAAACATGCCACAATCGGAAGAGCAGGAATAGCAAAAAAAAAAAAAAAAAANAAAAAAAAAAAAAAAAAGTCTACTTTTGAAAAAAAGATTGAAATAGTAGATAAGATTCTTTTGCAGTATCTAACAAAATGCACTGTGCCTCATTTTCTGAAATCTCACAGAATTTGTCTTCCGCAGATCAGTCATTCTGGGTCTTCAGCATCAGTTCATTGTCATGAACATTCCTGTGTTCATTAGAGAGAGAGACTTAGGAACTTCTTAAGCTGGATCTTTGTGAAGAAATGAGTTTGCGAAACTGTTTCCAAGTAAAGCAAACATAAAACAGGGATTAAAACAAACAGAAAAAATGAGCTGCAATAAATCAGCAATATTATGTGATAGTCAAGATTTTTAAATGAGCTTTATAAAACCATGGAAGTTTCAATTATATATGTAATTTACTACTTAAGTTCTATATTATTAACTACATAAGTGCTACTGAAGTTCACCTTATGGTCAGAGGAAGGAAATGTTGTTCAGAGGTCTGTGTGGGGACTTGTACTCTTCAATGTACTTGCATCTGATGCATTGATCAGAGAGAACAGTGGGGTAACAAGGTTTGTTGATATTGCTGAGTTACAGAAAAAATAAATTTGACTCAAAAGAGCTGCATGAGAACTTCACAAAACTCAGAGACTACATGACTGAATGAAATTCAATGTGAAATAGTACACAGAGTAAAACCAACATAACTGTACACAGACAAAAGTAAACTCTGAATTAAATACCATTCAAGACAGTTATGGTGAATAGGTCCTTGAAAATGTCAGTGTTCAGCACTGATAGAAAAAACATTCAGAATTATTACAAGAGGGAATTAAAAAAAGAAGCGGAAAACATCACTTGGCTACTGCATAAATATTTTGAACTTGAGCAGTCTTGATCTTCTGATGGTGATAACAGGCAGAGTATAATGGTGAAAAATATAAAGAAAAATAACAAAAGTAAGAAAGGGATTTAAACTTCTGTACAAGGACAAAGTCAATCAACTAGAAGCTTAAAAATGTGGCAACAGTGTGGAAGGTACAACACAAGTTTATATCATAATAAATGAGATGTAGAAAAAAATAGAAACACTTCACTGTTTTCCACAATTCACTGTTTTCCACAATATATGAATTGTCATCAAATGAAATAATCAGGTACCACCTTAAAACAAACAGAATAAAATATATTTTCATGTAACATATAATTCAGTTGTAGCACTTACTGCTCAGAATGTTGTGCATGTTAACTATTGAGATGGGTTAAAACAACAATTAGACAAATTCATAAACAAAGTGTATCAAAAGCTATTAAACACAAAGATACTATTTCTAGTCAGGAAGTATGTACCACAGACTAATGAAAACTAGAACTTGCCCAAGAAATTGTCTTAATACAGAATGTTATCCTCCTATAAGGAATTTATAGGCTTGATTCGAGGTGGAAAAGAAGCTCAAGTAAGAATACGGTTTATAACATTTCTGGATAATGGTGCAGTATTTTAAAATGAAACAGAATAGAAGAGAAAGATGCCTGCTTTACTCTAAATTAAGGAATAAGATTTTGGGGGTTTGGTTTGGTTTGGGTTTTTTGGTGTTGGGTTTTTTTTTTAGTTCACATTAAATAAACATCTTTTTGACAGTAATATATGTAAAAACATCACAGCTTTACTTTAAAATAAATTTTATATCAAACTATTTGATGAAAGAAACTTAAAAGGGCTGATACTTTGCTATAAGGCACTAAAATCCGAATGCAAATCAAATATAGCTGGAGTGAGATCAAGGTGCAGGTAGGAAGCTTAGCTCAGTGATTCCACAGCACGTGGAGAAGACTATAAGACCTCATTTTCACACTATCAACGACCGCTTGACTTCTCTTGACATTCGTATTTACTCCATGACTCAAGCATATCAGCAGATATCATGGTAGAAAAAATGAATTTAAAATAGTCCCTTTTTTATTATTGAAATGTGATGCTCAAACACCTTTCTTCCCAATTTACATCACACAATGATCTAAACTTGCTTCCCTTTTTTCCTCAAGTTATTTGTTGATGTTGGTCCTCAAATTGCACTCGCGGTTGTGCTTCAGTGGTTTTAAAAACTGTTACTTTCATCTGTTGCCATTTCACATGGTCAGTCCTCAATGGGAGATTATTTTATACTCCATTACCTTCAAGTTGAACTTTGACTGAAGTATAGCTATTACGAAACCCTACTCAAAGTCACAAATTTTCCTATCATGTAAAAGAACTGAATGTATTTTTCCCTCCCTGGTTCTTTCTCTGGCCCTGCTGGTTTATATGACCTTAGACTCTCACAATCCATAATGACATTGCAGTTAAAATGAAAAAGTATTTTTTTTTAAATTGGATTCAATTGAACTACTTCTGCAGCTACTTCAGATAACAATATGACCTAATAATTTCAGCTTGATTTTAAGAGTTATTTTAAAGTAAGTTTATATGATTAAAATTGTTTAAAGCCACCAGGATTTGAGCTCCTAGCCTGGCAATTTAGCAATGTCCTGTTCTTTGGTGACATGCTGCAGAATGATGCCACCTTTTTTCATAGAGATGCTCTATTGAATTTGAACTAAAAAATATAGGCAGTGGGGAGAAAAAGGTATGTTTTAAAAGGCTGACTTACTGACAGGCTTTTAAGAAGTCATTTATTCTTTGAAGCATGAAAAATCTTTGTAAACTAGAATCCCAATAGTCTTGAAGATCAGAGGTAGGATATTTAAATGCTATTTCACCAAAACACTAGCTCTTTGAGTTGACTTATATTAAAAACAGATAGAAAAGCAGCCAGGGAAGGTCAGTATTTCTTTCCATTTCCAGATGGGACTTTTGCACTGGGATCATACATCACTTGTCCTTTCCAAAGTATCAAAAAGATAGAAGTTGCAGCTTATTTTAGCTAAAAGAGAAGAAGCTTTGGGGACATTCTCAGCATAAAAAGAAGGAAAGTATCCATGCAAACCAATTTTTCATGTCAACCACCATCACAAAAATTGCAACGTTATAGCCTTTAGATAAATTCTTCAGCCAGGGAACACAAGTAGCTGATCCATTTTTTTCTGTGGGTTTCCTACCTGCATATTTTGTTTCTTTACTGCTGTTGTCTTGGATGGATGATGTTTTGAAGTGTTTTTTCATATTTTGTAGAGGTCAAGGTGCAGGAACTGCTAGTGAAAAGTTGGGATACCTGACTTTCACTTCTTTCTCCATAAAATCAAAGAATTAAACAACATCAAATGGAAAATATGAGAAAGTCCAGCCCCAAAACATAGTTTCCAGGTGATTTTGTATGTCACCTTATTCTGTGGCATAAAAGAGAAGAAAAAAGGACTTTAATCTAGACCACCTACATTCTGGACTGGTACTCTGACGTGTCTGGTGTAGGACAAAAGAAATATCACTGAATAGTTTTCTGAATATCCCTTCTATCTTGTGAAAGAAATGCTAAAATATTTCTACCAAAACCAAATACTTTCTTTATACTATTGAGACAAATAACAGAACTTTTGATCTAAAACCAATATTTTTGTGTGATTTCCTTCCGATGGCTGCAGGATTAGAACCAAAACTAGTTTAAAACAAATCACTCAGACCTATATATCACCCACAGTTCCCTGGAGTTGTATGAATGACTGGCACTGTGCTTTCATCCCAAGGACCCGTCAATCACATAAGAACACATGCTGGTCAGCAGTGCATATGATGATCATATATTCAATGCCGGATTCTATTTTTCAATTAAAAATACCACCAAATCAACAAATGAATCACATTTCTTTGTAATTAATCTCTTGTAGGATACACTGAGTAAATTAAGTGTCCCAACCAAGTGTGGACGTATTTAGTCTGTTCTTACGTAGGATGTTGTGACCCCAGCTTTGCCTGCATCTCATCCAAGCAGGACCTTCAGGGGAGCTGACAGTCTTTCTATACATGCCTGCAGGTATTCAAACCTTGTGGTACTGTACTAATGGCATACTGTGCCTCTGGGTAGGCTTGGGGGTTCTGCATGCTCCAGAAATTTCATATTCACACTCTGGGATTATAGGAAAGGTAACTGAGGATCACCAAAAATTACAGTACTAATGTACTCAATAGGCCCAAGATCATCTTGGAAGTAAAACATGCACAGCACAGCAATTATTTTTCTTTTACTAACATCAAATAAGCTCTTGGTTAACAATGATAAATTCAGATTGCTGTGCATTTTATGAAAACAAAAAAAAAAATCCCTCCAAATCTTGTAGATTAAAACAGTGAAAATTTGGTGTTCCAGAAATGATGATTATAGAGGTTCAGAGAGTTGTGAGAGGTTAATACAACTAATGCAGCATTTCCAGAGAAGATGAATGTGAGGCTTGTTGAAGTGGAAGATTAAGTTGCTTTTCCTTTTGATATTATTGTTTCACAAAAAATGTTCTTCGCTGCCTGCTGCATTAATGCTTTTAGATATGTGAAACTGAAACACATAGAAGCTAATACACTAACAGCATTCTACTTGCAAATCACAACACACACAGAGGACTTGACTTACATATCAACCTGGCAGCTGTCTTTCCATTTGGTGTTTAATGAACCCAGAAGCTTCATTTATAATTTTTCATCTTAATTTTATTATGTGAGCTTCCAGAGCCCACACAGAACACTGCCTGCAAGAGAAGGTAGATGGGGCGTTTAAGAGCCACACAGAGTTATTTTGAAAAGATCCACTTTTAGACAATATTCAGAATTTTTGTGTGTATAAATCAAGTCATTCCAAAGAAGCCTGAGAAAGAAATAAATATTTTCTTCCAGCAAAGATTTAATTCAACACTGTTTACTGCCCTTGTTAATCAGGAAAACTTAAAGCACAGAACTATGTTGTTATCTGTTAGGAAAAAGTTTTTTAAAGTACTCCTTTAAAATTTTTTATTACTCATTTCTGTATTTCCTTAGTACATTTTTGCATAGCTTTGGATATGTTCAGTACCACCATTTATTTGCTCAGGATTCAGTGTAGAACTGGTTTTACACCTTAAACCTATTAGGATACACAAATGAAACAGCTTCACACAAGAGAAATGACAATGGCAACTACTACAGATCTTGGTGGTATGAGAAGTCACTTACAAAATGAGAAGCTGAACCTGGTCTGCTGCTTAGTCATGCATCTTTTGAAAAAAAGTAATGCTCAATGCTCTGCTTTTGTAATACTAACCTAGGATGCTATTTTGTGTAAGGATTCTTGACTGTAAAGGGAGGCCTGTCACCATCATGCCTTCATTGTCGCCATGATGTATGTTTTAAATACTTTTTTTTTTCCCTGTCAAATCCCAAAGAATGAGTTACGTAGGTGTCCATTCAGCCTCGGTCTTTCCAATTCTCTTCTCAAATGCCTCCCTACTGTATCTAACACGGTCATAGACGTAACAGCCTCAACTTGGGGAAAAGTATTCATTTAATATATTGTCAATTAACACCAACTTCTCATCATTGATTTGGGTATTAGGGGGAAAAAAAAACCAACAACAAAGAATATAGTTGACTTTCTCCCCTCTTTTTAGTCTCAATTTCTCTCATATTTGATATGGGCTACACAAAATCTATCATAATCCATTTTGTGAAGCAACAGACAGCACAGGCGCTTGGGTTCATGTGTGTATTGGTTTCTATCTGCTAATCCATGCTCCAGACTGGTTCTCTCCCACTGCTTTGGTCTTCTTCATCTTCCTCTGCTCTGGCACGTGTTGCCCATGGGCCACAGTCCCTCAGGGGTGTCCCTGCCCTGATGTGGGTCGCCTACAGCTGCAGTCGGTCAGGGTTGTGCCTGTCACAGCCTAAGTCACCTATGGCCATAATTCCTCAGCAGTCTTTCTGCCTTAACTTGAGTCCTCCAGAGGCTGAAGGCCCTTAGGAGCGTTTCTACCCTGACACGGGTTGCTCACAGCTAGAGTCCCTCAGAAGTGTCCCTAACCTGGCATGTGTCACCTGCTTCCAAGACTATATCTCCAGCCATACCCTCAGCTGCCTCCTCATCAACATCTTTTCTGCCGTGTCTTTTCAAGAGCATCTGCCTCTGCGTGTCTCCAACAGCATCCAGAGCATTACCAGTCCCTCATGGCTGCTGCTCTTCCTTAAAAATACCTGAGCTGGGGTGCCACAGGGTGCCCTGTCAGGCTGCATTTTGACAGGTGATGGGCTGCTCACACCAGTGGCAGACTGGAATGGTGGCCTCCTCCACACAGGTCACACCTGCAGCTCCCTGCTTCCAAAACCCTGCCGTTTATGCTCAGTGGGGTCACAGTGGCTCTGGATGTGACTCTGGATACTAGCCACACTGAAGTTACATGCTGTAGCACACATCAAGACACTGCAAAAGTCCATTCATCTTTCTAAGTCTACTGGCTTATTTTCCATCTTATAAAGCAGAGCTACTGTTTTTTTTCAAATCTCCCAGATGTCTTTTGGAGCTCACTATTCACCTAGCTGTCATATACTCAGATGGCAACCATATATGTAACTAAGGCAGAGTTCTGACTTTTCCTTCTGCAGGTAGCTTTAACTGTCAATCAATCAAAACTAATCACATTAATGAAATTCATAAATAAAGCTAAAGCGGAATGAGGAACAAACACCTTCTAGCAAAAAATAAACAATATTTCAAAAGCTATTATAAAAACACAAGCTGAGAAAAACAAAGCGAAATTTAGCTTGGAAAAGTCAGGCTAATGCATCTAAGAAAAACAAATCTGAAATGCTGGCATTTAACATGACATACCTTTGAGAAGCCATAACATTTGCAAGAGGCCATGGACTGATGACGGAACCGAACATAAGGGTAGAGCATCCGGATTCAGAGACGTAACAGTCACTTTTTTACACTCTGATGCAAGGTTGGCAGTATGCTGCAAAAAGATACAGCTGAATTTGAACCCTGCAAGCCACTCTGAAGACTGCTGAATAGAAGCTATTGTCAGAGTGCTACAAGGGCTGATGAAGAAAGAAAGGAATATTAAACTCAAAAATCATCTATGAAGAAAGATTAGGGTAAAATGGAATACGTGTGCTTATTTATTTGTTTATTTTAAAGAGAATGTAAGCTGTGGGAGAAATTCAGCCAGAAAAATAATAGAAACCTTTTTCCTGGGTTATGCCTTTAAAAAATAGTGTGGAGAAACATTACATTTACAATACAAACCCTTTCTGACTGGTAATTGACAGATTGCTCAAATGCCAAGCTAAGTACTTCTATCTAAATTTCTTTGACTTTATTTTCATATTTCTCTTCTCTGCCAACATCTGAGCTTCAAAAAATGGAACTTTAAGAAAAAGAATCCAAGAAATCTCTTTATTTGTTTTCGTCACCTTATAATGTGAATACACTGTACCAGACTGCTTACGCAAAAACACAGAAAAGCAATCAGTACTAAGGAGCACTTAAGTGTGAGGGTTGGCTCAGTAAAAAAAGCCCATGAGAAATTTTAGGCAGGTACAGGAGTTGTTATACTCTGTGGGCCAAATCCCAAGAACTCTGTGGCATTATTTTAGCTGATCATTGTGTGGCTGGCCTCAGCCTCCCCGATGTGGAATTGCCTTAGAACAGCACAAAGACTAGTGCTGACAGCAAGGGAACATTAAAACAGAAGCAGCATGAAAAGTATCGGTCCTTCCTAGTTCAGCAAATATTAGCAGTAAATCTTTAACTGAAATGGACTGCTGCCAAGATGTCTCAGCTCGAAAATGTAATTTTAATGCTGCATTACACTCAGGAATCTGAAACAGTTTAGTCTAGGTGTACTGGTTGCTCCTTTCAGTGGTAACATTTCTCAATAGCTGCCACACCATGGCATCTGCAATAGCACAGTGCTTCCCTGTTCCAAAGAGGAAACTATTCGGATGTCTTCTGTATCAGTGTGGTAACTGTAGCCTTTTATTAAGCACAAATTGCTGCACATCATCTACAAGGTGAAAATGGTCATCAGCTCAAATCTAACCTGACAATGGAGTATTTTACAAAGCCATTTCATGACTGCAATCAAAGAATATCTAATAAAAAGGGAGGAGGATGGTACCTGGATATTACTGCATTTCTTGTCTTCTCTGTGTGAGAATGCCACTACCCTTTGTAGGCTTGAATGGATTGCAGCACTTACTGATGTTAAAAATCTGCTGATAAAAAATGAATAGAGCAGTTTTCACTTGGTCAGGAGTTGCTAATTTACAACTGATGTTATAAAGTTCTGAGCTCCAGGGAAAGTGCAAGTCCTGACATTGCCTGAATCTCTGAGTAAGTCACTAGTTTTGTAGTCTCTGCTTTCACCTTCGTTGCCAAACACAGTTTTGATAAATGCTAGTCAATGCTTCTTCCTTGTTTCTTTGACGCTGTGTTAGATAAACATACAAAAAGTGTTTGGAACTAGCTATTTTGCCAGTAAGTAGAAAGCTGCAGCATGAAGCATTAGTATTCAGCTGATAACAATTCACAGTTGAAATCTTTTCTGTATTCTTTAAAAGAGTACATAAAAGTCATTAAAAGTTATATATTTTGTAAAAAAGTGTGGAAGAGAATAAAGTTGAAATGCAATCATTTGTCCAGGTTCTGTCTATCCTACACAGGCCTGAAGGGCCCTGACAACAGATAAAAATCAATGGATTAAGTGTTCTGCACTTTTTTGTTCATCAGAAGGAAGTGTGGGTGTAGGGTGAGCCTTGCATCTCATGAGCCTGGTAGCCTACGCAATCTGAAAGTATTCTCTATTCTGTGAATGCAACCAGAGTAGTACTTATTCCTGTGCAAGTAGGACTGGTTAACCTTTAGCCCATACAGATTTGAAAAACAGGGTAAAATGAGGAAAAGGGAGAAAATCATAGAATCATAGAA
>RSEF01000001.1:167278771-167312679 GCA_003993805.1 Himantopus leucocephalus | reverse complement strand
CCTTGTTGAACTTCATAAAGTTCTTGTTAGTCCACTCTTCCAGACTGTCCAGGTCCTCCTGCAGGGTGGCTCTCACTTCCAAAGTGTCCACCTCTCCACTCAATTTGGTATCATCAGCAAACTTCACCAGGGTACACTTGATCTCATCTTCCAGATCACTTATGAAGATATTAAACAGCGTTGGGCCCAATATCGATCCCTGGGGGACCCCACATGTGACAGGCTGCCAGTTTGAGAAAAGCTATTTACCACCACCCTCTAGCTGTGGCCTGTCAGCCAGCTCCTTACCCACCTCACAGACCGCTTGTCTAGACCGTAACACATCAGTTTCTCTAGGAAGAGACTGTGGGGAGCCATATCGAAAGCCTTGGAGAAATCCAGGTAGACAATGTCCACCGCTTGCCCCACATCAACTGAGCAGGTTACTTCGTCATATAAGGCGACCAGGTTGGCCGAGCATGATTTGCCATTGCTGAATCTGTGCTGGCTTTTCCCAATCTTGTGCTTCATTTGACTTGTGATAGCCCTTAGGAGGACTTGTTCTATAACTTTCCCAGGGACTGAAGTAAGACTGATGGGCCTATAATTTCCTGGATCCTCCTTTAAGTCCTTCTTGTAGATGGGGGTAATATTAGCCTTCTTCCAGTCCTGTGGAACAACCCCTGATCTTCATGAGTTCTCAAAGATTATGGAGAGGAGCCTCACAACAAGGTCAGACAGCTCTCTTAACACCCTCGGGTGGATATTGTCAGGGCCCATCAACTTGTAGGGGTCAAGCTCCTGTACTAGTTTGTATACCAACGCATCCTTCACTGATGGTAGGCCAGAAGTTGCTAGCTGAACACTTAAATTCTATTTAGGCCAAGGAAAATGTCACTATTTCTTTTACACAGTTTCCTCAGGCCTTCAGTCTTTCATGACTTTATTTCTTCTTGAAAGCCCTCTCTCTGACTCTCTTTTTTTTTCCCTAAAAAAGTCACAGATTAGTACCTCTGTGGGTGTCCCCGTATTCTAAATTTTTTTCTACACAGAGATTATCCAGGAAGACTCACAGATAGTGCATTTCATTTAATTCTTCCCTAGCAAGTCCAAAATGGAATTTAATCGTGTTCCTGTTATCTGTAACCTTTCTGTTCCCTTGAGGAGTTTTCTTCTTCCTTCAGTATATCAGAATATTCCCTAGTATTATTATGATGGTAATCTCATTTATGTCCTCTTCTCTAATTATTCCATACCTGCAGAAATGACAAGAGATCTTTCTGCCCACAGCATTACATAAACACAACACTTTTTTTTTCTAAAAGCATAGAAGAAACAGTCAATCAAATATTGTTTTCATGAGAATTCTTTCTTCATTTTTCTGCAATCCTTTATAGCCTTGTGAACAAGAAAAATCATATCATTTGTAAAGGCTGTAATTTAAAAAATAATAAAAAAAACCCACATGCAGCCTGAAACCTTAGACTGCTATACAATTATTTTTATTTAGGCAATTTACTTTTTCTTAGCTGTTGACTTACTCAGTGTGAAAAACTTATTACTACAGGAAACCACAAAACAGGGGAAAAGATTGGTATATATCTGTTGCTCCAAGAGCTGAAAGAAAGTGAACTAAATTTCGGTTCATCACTGACTACATGTATATGGTCATCTTACATGGTTGTTCTTGTCCTATTTATTTTTATAGATTCATCTCAGGTTCTACCACATCTCCAAAAATAAATTAGAGAGAAAACAAAGATTTGTATGTGTGAGGCTTTTTCAGCCAATGTGTCAAACTGGTAAAATGCCCTCTTTGAAGATAGAGTAGAGCTGACACATAATTGTTGCCCTTACCTTTGTTGCTACTGACACTAGATTCTGAACCCTCCTTGGAGACCTAAAACCAATTTTGATGTGACAATCTGAGAAGTTACCACCGGTATTTTACAAATACTGCAAGGTCACAGATTTTGACCTATACAGAGCCAAGTAAACCTCTGGAGGGCGTTGTGTTTTATGGGAAAAATGTTTTCATTGATTTTCAAATTATGCATTTTACTGCAATGTAGAACAGAACAGTAGCCATGAAAAAGAAAATTCAAATTACAGTAGCAAGAAAAGTAACAACAGCCTAAGATGTATTTAAAACATGAGCTTTTTTTTTCTCTAGATTATTTTACACGTTGTTTTTCAGAGTCATAGCTGGAAGATAAAACCAAAGATAAAGAATGGGGAGTAACAAGAATTTCTTATTTCTTAGCATAAAAAAACCTGCAAATTGGTAGGTGCAGCCCTCATATATTTCTTTCTGAAAACCCAAGCAAGTACAAGTTATCCCTATACCATGTTTCTTCTGTGTGGCATTTAATATTACTTAAAATATCTGAAAAGGTTAACACTAGTCCTTTAGCATAAATCCTAGTTTAGTCTTTAATAACAGCATGATATATATGTAATCTTTTAATCTTTTTCTGAACTTCTGTAAAGACAATAATTTTTTAAAATATTTCCCAAAAGTAAGCACAAAAGTTATGTTCCCAATTAAATTTCAAAACATTGTCCAGATATCATCCAAGTTTATTCATTTGAATAGCCAATGACAGGATTTTTAAAGGCAATTTCCTCAAAAAAAAGAGTTTGTTCTCAAATACATTCATTCTGAGGCTGCTGTTTATTAATGAAATAGGTCATTGTATTTGTAGATATACATTAATGTTTGGGGAAGTAAACTGAGATTTTGAGAAATTGCTCTTNGAGTTTGCTCTCAAATACATTCATTCTGAGGCTGCTGTTTATTAATGAAATCAGTCATTGTATTTATAGATATACGTTAATGTTTGGGGAAGTAAACTGAGATTTTGAGAAATTGCTCTTACTAACTTGACAGCAACTGAGGTGAAAAAGGCAATGAGTGATTTGTTCCTCACACCTGTAGAGCATCTTGTGTTATTTGTCCTCTGTTCTTCTAGGCAGGGACTTAGCTCTGTGTCATAGCACAATTGTCTGTCTCTCATCTTCCTTCTTATGAACGGGCAATGCACAACACTCATTAGAAAATGGATGAGATTTAAAATTGGTTCATTTTTCAAGCTACTTTAAGGATCTATGAAAAATGTTTTCATTAGGTAGAACTAGAGTATTAAAGCCCACAGATAAGATTTCCCAAGGCATTTCCCATTATTAGATTATTGTTATTATTTTCCTGTTAATTCAATAAAAGCCTTTTTTTTACTCCTGTGACAGATTTTCCTTGTTGTAGGAAGGATTAAGAGTTGCTACCCTAGGCATTAATGTGATACATCTTCAAAAAATCACAAGTATTTCATTTTTGAAAACTTGTCTTTCGTATGGTTTATTTATTTTAACATGATACAGTGTCAAAATAACAACGTCTATATTTATCATGTTCAGTATGCATCAAGAAGAGCTACAACATAATGGATGTATTGAGACAATCTGGTTAGATAACTGTGAGAAGGTTTTCATAATAGAAAAATTACCGACACTATCTAATGTCTTTTAACAAGAGAGACTTGAAAACCGAGGACTTGCAAAAACCATAAAATTCACAGTACTTTTCAATATATATTGAAAACCTTTTATGTACAAAAAAAGTTTTTGCATAAAGTTTTATTTTTTCTGCCTTTTATTTGCTTCTTTGCTCACTTTTGCATTGAAAAAGAGAAGAGGAAAAAATAATGTTTTGAGGATTTTTACATGTTCATTGTGTTCATTTGCTAACTGTTTTAAGTAAAGTGTTTGGTTGAAATTTCCACTGTCATAAAAACTACACCTCTGAAATATTTTAGTTTAGAAAATATAAATGCAAACTCTAAAACTCACACTGTTCCACACAACTAACAAATATTTATGGTTTTATTAATAATTATTATTATATCTTAAACAATTCAAATATTACATATTACAAAATGTTTATCATTGCCTAGGAATCTTGATTTTTAAACACAAGCTTTTTACATGAAAAAAAAATCTACCCTCCAACAGAAGAGAGAATTCAGCTGGGACTCATGAATGAAAAAAATATGTGTGTGTTTTTTCAACATCTATTAATTCATTACAGTATGCTACTCCTTCAGATATAAAGAATTACAAGAAATCACATATTTTCAAGACTAAATACTAAAATATTAGGCCTAAGTTATATGCAATATTTTTACATAGTCAGAACCATGGTGGCAGTTTCACAGATAAACAAGCAAAAAGAAAGGAAGGTCAAGTGAAATTCTCCAATGTATTTGTCAAAACCTGGGAAAGGACTAAAGAACTTGGGAATCCTGGCCCATAGCCAGTACTCTAGACCACAAAATAAATACTGCACTTAATATATCCACTGTAGCCAAAGTGTTTTAGTCTACACGACAGGGCTACCCAGAACTGACAGGATATTAATTCTAAAATTGATCCCCGTTGGTCTTTTAGGCAACTATATATTAATTCTCCTGCAAACCACATAATGCACAATTTTCATCTTACATTTATATTTCATCATGCACACATTATTTCCTATAAAAAAAAGTTACAGTGCTATCTGATATGAGGTTTGGGGGGTTTCCGTAGTTCAGCGTTGCTGCTGATACCAAGAACCCTGCTCCAAATAGTCCTCCTTAATCTCCTTAAATGAGGAGAGAGGTGGAAGGTGGTAAAGGCAAGTGCCAGAAAGGCTGAGAGCGCAGCAGGAGGGCAGAGGCTGTCTGCGGCGGGCGCTGCCCTGCTCTCAGCATCTCCCACGGCTGCGTTAGCTTCATTGCTTACTGGCCCCTTGCTGAAAGCCCACCCCCACCATGGAAAATCGTTCATAAAAAATTGTGATACTGAAATGAATTTGGCTTGTTCTTAACCCTCAATAATAAAATCAGAGGTACACCTAGCGTTCTGCGGATTGTAAAACTATTGCTCATGCGTTTATTTATTATTTTTTTTTAAATGAAGTGAGAGGAAAAATCAAATCCAAATTAATTAAGCGTCATGTAAGACTGGCATTGGTAGATACAGTTAATTTTCATCTTCTACTAAAGAGATTAGAGTTCATATCTCAAAGGTAATTGAAAGCCCATATTTGAAGAAAATAATTCCCTTCGGTTCAGAAGCAGGATTTACTTAACCTACAATGAATGAAGGAGTGGCGTAGTGAGTTTAGCTAATATAACAGCTTTATGCTTTTCATATATTTTTCCACTGAAATTTCCCTCCTGCTTCCTGTGTTTGACATTTTAAGGAGCACATTTAGTTGAGTTTTTCAGTGAGTCTCTATGGTAACAGCAAAAATGCCCAATCAAAAGACTTTACCTCCTCTGCTTTCTTGCTTGTTCACTCAGCAGAAGCTGCAAAGCAGAGAAGTGAGAAGCACTGGTCCTTTTAAGTGTAATAGTAGTGTGTTATAAAGTAGGAAGAAATGTTCTGTAGATTTCAAGACTAGTAATGATCACACTAGTTAGAGAAAGAATTAATCAGCTGTCAAGTAACAGCTTCAGCATCAAATAACTTTAGTTTTAAAATTAAATCTTTTCTTTTGTATTAAACTGAATAATTGATATTTTCTTTTATATTAAACTGAACAAATGTTCTTTCAATTTTTCAGCCAACACTGGGCTATACTGGAATACAGTGGCAGGTGCAATATATTTATAAGATCCTTTTATTCTAAGCACACCACAAAATGCCACTTTTCTGGCAATGTATTCAGTAATAACCAGCAACTTCATTCTCACAGCTGTGAAATAAAAAAAAAAAAAAAGTTAATAAATTTCCTGAAGTCAATAAAAAATGGAGAAAGTCAGAAAAGATACACAGGATTAAACAGTTTCAGGAAACCATGGTAGCCCGCTGAATTCTATTGAAGGGGTTTTAGTGAACTGATATTGTTGTAGCAAGACTGGCTTTTCTATCTATTATTACTTCTTTCCCATGATATCAGAGGCTCAGCTGAAATCCCCTAAAATGTAACTGACTCAGGATATTGGCATTTCCCCTAGAAACTATTTAGTTGTATAATATATATATATATATTTTAGAGAGATATTTAGAATGCCCCGGGACCCCCCTTGCCAGAGCGGTGGCGCCAGGCTGGAGTCTGCCCGCACTTGCCCGCCAAGAAAGCCCTCAGGGGCCGCATCCTTGCCAGCCCGGCACGGCAGGCGGGGAGCTGGACCACGTCACGGGGCTGTAGCAAGGCCCTGTTTGTGCCGCCTGGTCACGGCAGTTTGCTCCGCACAAAGAGCCAGGCATCACAGAAGCAGATCTATCTTACTATTCTAATCAACCTAGTGGAAACGTTAACGTGGTTATTCATAGCTTAACCTTTTGAAGGTCATCCATCATTAATAAAAAGTCATATGTACATGAAAAGACACTCATAATTAGTAGGCTTTTCAGCAATGCAGAAACAAACTGCAGCGTTTTAGTGTGATTAAGAAAACTTTTCTCTGGCATTCGGTACTCAGTGGACAGACAGCTTCTCAGAAATCTGTCAGTTTAGTTTCTAATGAACCCTGACCATTACTTTTAAATCAGCTGAGGATCTGCTTGGACAGGGATGGCCACAGTTTCGTAGGGGGTAAATAGATGAATTAACCATGGGTAGATGCGTTGTGTCCAAAAGAGGTTTAAGTCAATCACTTTAACTTTCTATTGTTTGCCCTTTTCAGGAAGGACTGAGTGGTAAAAACATAGGAAAGCAAAAAAACTGCACAAAAGATGAAATCCCAGATGCAGCGTTTATGCTAGGTTTCATCTTACATTTTTATATATATATAAATAATTAGAGTTTGTCCAGCTTTTAACCAGTGAGGTGGCTTGGTCAAGCTTGGCTGAAGCCTTATTTACAGGATAATGGCAAATGTAGTAATTACCACTACAAGCTAATGCTAAATGTAGTAATGGAGAAATCACTTGGAGTATACTGAAAGGCCCAAGTGACTCCAATTCACAAATACAAAACCAAAAAATGAAAGTTTATGACAAAGAATGGGCTGAACACATACAAAAGAAAAACTGAAGAAATTTTTTATGTGTGAAAATTTCACATCCTGCAAGCATTTAAAACAAACCTTAAGATTCACATAGCATCACGGCTTTTAGAAAAGCTATGAGGTCTAAAAAGCAAAATTCAGCTGCAAAAGAGAACATAAATTAGCGTTGTACATATGTTAGCATTATGAACAGAGTCAAAGCTGACTGAAAACTTATAAACAGTGTGGTTTCATAAAAGAGAGGCAGTAGAAGAATCACTACGTTTCTCTACCAAAGTTTTGATTAAAAGGGCACATGTGAAGTCAAGCACATAAATGACAAATTGCTTCAGGACAGCAACAGCTTCTTTAATAGCAACATAAATAAATTTAATTTTTTTTTTTTAACAACGTGAAACATTTCCAAATAATAGATCAGTAGGTATTGATAAAAGAGATCAGAAACTAAAAAATATTTCTAAATTTCAGTTAACTAGATCTACGGCCAGAGCAGAACGGGTCATGAGATATTATTACTGTACTGGGTTTTTGACAGAAAATTCAAAATCTATGAAATGACTAGTACATATAGATCGAGATGTAATGTAGTATGTGTAGGTATTGAAGGAGATAATCAAAAGCATGGTTATAATACAGACCTACAAAGAACTGATGACTCTGATTAGCTTTCAGAAGTAAGTTAACATGCAAATTATTATTAATGCTTTCCAATGAAACCAAGAATGTTTTTTGTACTGTCTTACTTTATTTATATCACGAAAGGCAGTGGAACTCACAATCAAATTCAGTATAGCAATTTCATGGTATAAATACCTCATCACTCTGTAGTGATTCACATACAGGGAAGAGGGATGCAAAGTCCTTTGCCCAGCTATTTCCATTCTTCCAGTCGGCCTTATCGTCACAGTTTAACCCCAGCTGGAAGCTCAGTCCCACCCAGCCGCTCGCTCACTCCCCCACAGTGGGATGGGGGAGAGAATCAGAAGGGTAAATGTGAGAAAACTCGCGAGTTGAGATAAAGGCAGCTTAATAGGTAAAGGAAAAGCCGCACATGCAAGCAAAGCAAAACAAGGAATTCATTCCCTACTTCCCATTGGCAGGCACTTGTTCAGCCATCTCCAGGAAAGCAGGGCTCCATCACACCTAATGGTTACTTGGGAAGACAAAACTCCATAACTCCGAATGTCCCCTTCCTCCTTCTTCCCACAGCCTTTATTGCTGTGCACAACATCATACAGTATGGAATATCCCTTTGGTCATTTGGGGTCAGTTGTCCTGCCTGTGTCTCCTCCCAACTCCTTGTGCACCGCCAGTTTGCTCACTGATGGACCAGTGTGAGAAGCAGAAAAGGCTTTGATGTTGTACAAGCACTGCTCAGCAACAGTTAAAACATCCCTGTGTTATCAACACTGTTTTCATCATAAATCCAAAACACAGCCCATACAAGCTACTGTGAAGAAAATTAACTTGAATACTGTGTTCAGTTTTGGGCCCCTCACTACAAGAAAGACTGAGATTCTGGAACATGTCCAGAGAAGGGCAACGAAGCTGGTGAGGGGTCTAGAGAACAAGTCTTATGAGGAGTGGCTGAGGGAACTGGGGTTGTTTGGCCTGCAGAGAAGGAGGCTCAGGGGAGGCCTGACACTGTTTACAACTACCTGAAAGGAATTTGTAGAGAGGCGGGGGTCGACCTCTTCTCCCAAGTAGCAAGCAGTAGGACAAGAGAAAATGGCCTCAAGTTGCACCAGGGGAGGTTTAGATTGGATATTAGGAACAATTTCTTCACAAAAAGGGTTGTCAAGCATTGGAACAGGCTGCCCAGGGAAGTGACGAAGTCGCCATCCCTGGAGGTATTTAAAAGATGTGTTGATGTGGTGCTTAGGGACATGGTTTAGTGGTGGTTTTGGCAGTGTTAGGTTGATGGTTGGACTCGATGATCTTAAAGGTCCTTTCCAACCTAGATGATTCTATGATTCTAACTCTATCCCAGCCAAAACCAGTACAATCTCCACTCCTTATGCCATACCATTTATGTCATGCTCAGATCCCACACTATCCAAGGTGAAAACCATTATAGATACCTGCCCATCTTCTCCTACACACCCTGCCACCCATGACCACATTACCTCAGGGCATATCCCTGTCTGTTTTCCTGAAATAGTTTGATAAACTCAGGAAAGGCTAGAAACAGATTCTTGGGACACACCAGTATGAGCATTCTGATTACCTAAGGGTGTTCAAGGTACTGAGGAGTCATTGCGACAAGGCAGAAAACATCTACCCTACAGAAGAAGGGGAAGGTGTCATTCTTTGTTTCCTCCACAAATTGGGTCTTGGAGGAGAAGAGGGAAAAAGTGTAATTGTTAACTGTTTCCATGAGATGGTTCCTGAAGCATTGGGACAGGAGCAATGCAGGGCACAAGTATCAGATATGATGAAGCTCTTAAGATTCTCAAAAATGCTTTAAGACGTTATATTCATCTAAACAAAAGAAATATACATAGCAGTTATGTATCGTTACCCACTTTGAAATGGAAAAAAAAATAGTAACCCTAAGACCTCTATTCCAACACCTCTACAACTATTCTGTCTCATGACAGGAAAATAATAAAGATAAGTGAAATACTCCTCACAAAGAAGGTTTGTCAAGGCATCCGTCTACTTCGTATAATACTGTTGATAATCAATCTGAGATTCAATGGCATATCATTTAAAACGAAAAATGTTGTTAGCCATGTGCCAATGGCTAAGCTGTGTATCTGTCATAGATATATAACATTTTAAGAACCTCCTTGAGCAATGAAATACATTTGTTGTTTTAAATGAAGATTAAAAGTAATCATTTTCTGTGTGATCAGATTAGAACTTCAGTGTACGAATCATGATAACTCAAGGTTAAATATGTTTGTAATGCAAGATAATTGATCACCCTGTATTTCATCTTAGTAGAGTACTGCTCCAGTGGTCTTAAAATCGGAAAAAATTAATGCAGACTTGCTTTGACAGTTTTCAACAAAAATAGAGATATAGTTATGATGTTTGGGGGTTTTGTTGTTGCTTTTAAAGTGTCAATGTTCCGAGCCTTCCCAGGTCAATCTGTCTCCTAAATTCTCAGCTTGCAACATAGATGAGGTCAAGCATCAAGTGGAGGCATTCATAATCTTCTAAATTAAATGACCATCTCCTCAAGAGATCCCACTCCTTTAACAGCATGTGGTTAATGGATTACTGAAGCATTACTGCAGTATACAAGCAAAATCTAGGTATCAACTCCAATAGCAGAATCCTACAGAAATGGAAATTTCAGCAGTAAGCCATACCGGTCACAAATGAGGTAAGTAAACCAAGAAAATCTTTTCAAGGCAAGTATTTCCCTCAGCACTCTCCTACAGATTCTGAAACTGAGATTAGTGAAATGGTGTATTTTATTGAGTCCCTAGAGTGTCATCATTTAATAGTATTTCATAGCTACAGTACATCATCACATTACATTATACTCTCACTGTCGCCATGCAAACTATAATACCATGAAGTGATAACATAGTGTAATGAGACATACAATCCAGTGTAATGCGATATACAAGAAAGTCAATGCAGCATATCTCCAAAATTACCCTCCTTTAAAGGGAAACCCAATGAATATTTCATATAAATGTACAGGTCATTCATTTTCTCCATTTTTTGGATATGTTTAATCTCTGTGCATCTTGATACTTCCACAGAGAACTTTAATATTACAGTCAGAAGCAATCATATTTTGCTAAGAAAGCTGAAATCATAAAATGAAAACGATTTTGTATGCAACTTTTTGAAAGGACTTTAAAAGTCTTCGGAAAAATGCTTTTACAAAAAAAGAGCTAAAGCAATCATATAGGAGCCTCATGTATTTGAGAGGTTGTATACGTGACAATTAACTATATTATGTCCACAGAACTGAAAATCGGGTTGGTTGGTGCTTGTTTCCTCCAGGCTCATGTGCATACTAATACCCTTATACCTTGATTATCCCATGAGTATGTTTAGGGATAGATACCTAATCTTTCCTAACTGTTGTTGGAGATGTAAGGAAGGGAATTACTTTTGTGTTTCTTTTTCAACACAAGAGTTGGTCAAAATCTAGTAATAAAAGTTCTCAAGAAAAAGATAATAAGGAGAAACTTACACACAGATGTGTCTCTCTACACACAATGAGCTTCTCCAAAGAAAAAATTCAAGTATAACTAAATTAGAGAAACATTATACTAACATTGTATTCTTATGGAAATACAGTTATCACTTAAAAGGAAGCCTAGATGACATAAGGCCCATAAAACACATACTCATCAGATCTCCCCATTAAGTTATCTGATGGGTAAGTTATCTGATTTTATTGTATCAAAATGAATAATTTGCATTGTCACTTCTTAAAATCTGTAGTAGGACTGCCTACCCAACTGGCCTAAAAAAGCTGGTTTTCTCTCACATCTGTCCGCATTTCTCTGGAGCTGCGTGAATCTGCAGCATACCCTCTTCCAGCTTACAAAGCTAGGTGTTTGCCACCTTCTGTCAGCTGAGAAAGGATGATATAAATAGCAAAGAGGAGACAAAACTATGCACCTATCCACCCCGCAGCCACCTCCCACCTTCATACATGAGAAGAGATTTCCTTCAGCAAACTCTGTTTCAGTGAGAATTGGAGGGGTAGCAGGGGGACAACAGGAGATGGAACTTATCCTAGGGAAACTTTTGTTTTGTGTCTATTAAAAATTCATTTAACATTGATATCATAATACAGATTAAGTTAGAATATGTTTCAGAAAAAAATAACCAAAGGTACACCCAGTCTTCAACCTCAGTAAAATATTCAGTGTCCTTGAACACACAAGGTAATATTTTCGTAATGTTTTAATATTTTAACTCAGTCTTTTAACAGCTCCTAAATATCTATTTTACTAATTTGAAATCATGACATGATTTGCTAATTCTTACTGTTCTCAAAACTTGTATAAGTAGCACTAAATTTGAACCAGATTTTCTGAATCTTGCTGAGACGTATTAATTTAGTATTATTACTGTCAAGAGTGAAATATGCTCCTAAACATGCTGCTTCACATCACAAAACTTCACAGCTGAACTGGCATTCCATTACATCAAACTAGCAAAGTTATCTGCAATTTAAAATAATCAGTAAAAATGACTATTTTAATAGAATTTAAAGCTGCCTGTTCTCAGTCAGAGCAACCTCAGAACAGTTGCCCCACCCCAGAAAATTCAGAGTTATTATGAATAACATTCTCTGCTTTACTAATATTTTTTTAAAAGTCAGGAAGATAATGCTATTTCAAAAAATCCACGTGCAGAAAATTTTTTTGATTAATTTATTTACAGTTATTAGTGGGGTGGATGGTTTGGCTCATTTTTTTTCTTTGTCCTTCATAGAATTCTAGTTGATATTTTAATTAAATAGAATTATTTGCATATTCAGGTATTCAGATTAAAATATATTGGGATGGACAATTACAGAAAACAAAATTCAGCCAGAGGCTGGTGCTACTCCAGGGCTCATTCACATGATGCAGATTTCCCAGCTAGTGCTCTGCCATACAGAAAAAAGGTCCTCTAAGACATCATGACTTCAACATCAGATTTGGAAATAAAAAGAAATGCAAATACAGAATTACTTAAGCTAAAAAAACCCCGACCTTATGCTGACAAATAATAAAACAAAACTGTAGAGATCTGTAGGATGGAAGCTAATCCTACAGTGATTGTAGCTTCCATTTTTGGGTTATTCACAAATAACCACTATCTTTGGGTTTAGATGACTTTCTGAGCATACTGCCACTCCTATTCTCAGCACATTTTCTTTTATTGAAGGTGGCTGAGCTGCGGAGGTGAAACTGAGGTATAGATCCTGGGGTCACTATTCCTCAGGAATTTTTTCCACTGGCAGTGAAGCATTAGACAAGTTATTTCTGTCAAAATAAACTGTCTGAATGTCTAGAAAGCAAAACTGAATAGTTTGTTAAAGCAAGATAACTTAACTATTTTTAACACTATTAAAGGAACTAGTGCAGACAACCATAGTAGTGTTTACAAATACTTAAATTTGCAAACAATTGCACAAGTATATTATTAATTGATTAATAGAGCTAAAGAGGGGATGACAATTATCAATGAATCCTTTTAAAATATTGCTACCATGGTCTAGAAGAGTTCCTCTTCAGAATTTAAAATATGTTGCCTAAGTCATCTTGGCTATCTTACATGAAAAAGCTGCACATTTTTCCCTGTTCTGGCAAGACCTCTAACATCCTCATGAAACAGAAAAAGTTTTCTTTCGCTTTAGCTGTCCTTTATGTCTCCCACAGGATTAATCCTCAGAGAAGAACGTGGCCAAAGGCACTAGATAGAAAGCATAGTTATTACTTTGGCAGGTTGTTAAACTCTTTTATTTGGAATATAACATTGTCTCTGTTGTTACAAGGAAAACTGTTCAGCATCATTGTAGTATTTGTTCCATTCCAGTTCACTGGCATACAGCCCTTTTGTAAGGACTTCAGAGGTTAGTGTCTGTTCTAAGAAAGGCCATTTTACGTTTGCAATATGATCTTTCTGCCTACAGTCATGCTAAGAAGGGAAATTATATACACTGCAAAATTCTAACAGTGATACCTGGTTTTATTCTTCTCCATACCCATGTAGTTGTGAGGGTTTTGCTCTGTGTATCCATCTCCTTTGTAGGAACTCCCAATTTATTTCCCAAAGGCGACCTAGAAGACCTGACAGCTACATGGTAGAGGAAAGATACCAAAGTAAAAAGAAAAGGTGAAGGATGAAACTGTGTGAAAATATAATTAAATGATTAACAGCAGATCCTCTTCTTCTATAGTGGCACAAATACCAATGCATTTTTTTCCAGTTTGTTCATTTGTGTTCAAAAGTATTCATTTATTAACTCACAGACTTATAGCACTCCTTCCACACCATACTAATAGAGAGTAAGAAATTATCAAATATTTTTATCTATAAAAGCTATGTAATGGTCTCTACTGTGAACATTCACATCCTGGAACATAATAGTAAATTAACATGAACAATCAAAAAGCAATCAGATGGATTATTCCTTAGTTTATGCAAAGTTTTTTTATCCATTCAGTGCAGGACGCCTTAGCATCTACTTTTTAAACTTATACAGTTTAATTCGTTTCTCTTTACTGTACTCCCTTTCATGCATGTCCTAAAAATCCTCCTGACATAGTGTAAACGGAAATCTTAATATATAAAACATTATTTATTTTCAGCACTTGCATAAAACAAAGATTTTCTTTTGTAAGCTACAGAGTCTTTTATCAGGATGAATGACAGCAGATTTGAAAAGAGCGGAACCTATCTTTGTTTGCCTGTCCGTAGCNATCTTTGTTTGCCTGTCTGTAGCTGAAGTAATGGCATAGAGCACTAAAGCAACGTCTCTTAAGAGACCAAATAAATTTTCTTTCAGGATTAATGGTCTACTGCTAGTGTGAAGACGATTAAAACTAGAAGCAAAGGGACAAGAGAGTCCAGGGTAGCCCCATGGTTCATTTCTATGGAACTTGTTAGTGAGCAGAGCCAAAAAGTCAAGCATTTGGGTAAACAGTTCAACATGAAATTACTTACTGAATGCTATCAGACGTTATGGTCAAATACATCTGCTGCACAGTTAGGCAGCAGATAGAGTGATTTAGCACTGCATACAAATCATTGGGATTCTGTGTGTTGGTACCAACTGAAAGGCTGGCAGCCATAAGATTGCCAGTCACCAAGTGTCATTTCTTCATTTACATCACATTGGTATTCAGACAGTGGCAAGCAACCCCAAAAGTGAATTTATTGCTGCGAGAAAGTCAATATTTTACAATAACTGTAGGAATTCTGAAGCAGTAATTTAAAAGACTACTTTGTGCAAACCATTTACTACTTTATACACATGTATATTGCTATTCATTGCCACGGATACCTGCAACCAGAGTAATTCTGTGAAGCTTCTTAATTTTAAACACTTGGTCTTTTACAAAGTAAACTGCCAGTGTTTAGTTTAGTTAGTAAAACTGAGTTATTAGAGACCTCCTTGACTTTCCTAGAACAATTATTTACTGTACATGGTTCATTTGTCTCTCTCTTTTTAATTTTCTTGAAACAACATTTCATTAGTTTTTTTGCCCTGAAATGTGCCATCAAGCAGTCAAATCAAACCATCCTATTTTCTTTGGAAATATCAGTCTTGCAAAGAACTACCCTTCTGAAAAACACAAGCAAGTTGAGACAGCAGAATGAAAAAGATAGAACGCTCAGATTTTTTTTCAGTTTCTTTGTAATATATGAAACACCAACTGAACTTAAAATTTCAGTATCCTTTCATTACTTTCTAATTATTAAAACAGAGAAACATTCTACTAAAGACAAACACACAAATTGTATAAAATACTTCCCTTATCATCAATGTTTTTCTTTGGAAGTACACAATTCCCTAGACTTGACAAATAGGCGGCTGATACTTGTCATACCTGTAATTCAAAACATTTCCAGATCACATGACTACGGCACTTTATCTATGTTGAGTTGTCCTTATTTACATAACTTGTCTCTCACACTATGGACACACTGAGTCTTCTACTTGTCCTTCGCATACATATCAATCACATTTGTTTAACTAAGTTTTTATAAATTGGTGACAGTGTATTGTATTTGGGAAAAAAAATCTTCATTGAAGCCACAAATCTATCCAGCAAAATTGGAATTCCCCACAGACATATTTCCTACCTGACACTACTTTTTGTCTCCATCTCAAAGTACATTTCAGAAGATATTTCTGCAGCTGCAATATAGAAGCCGTAAAAGAGAGCCATAAGCCTTGTTTTCATTAAAGTTAAGTTCTGCAATTTGTGAGAGGGTACATTCATTTCGGACAGAGAAGGGAGCATTTCTCAGCAACTAATAATGGTAGCTCACAAGTCTGATCATGTCAGTGCTGGCTCCTAGAAAAGACCAACCGATATAATTGATCTTGTAACATTTAAAGGCTCTTCACTTCAAGCGTATTTTATTGCTGCCTGGCTACAATTATGTTGACCAGAAGTGAGGCCAGCGTTGGGGTTCAGAACTCAGAGGAAAATCAGTTCAGCATGTAACCACTTCACTCCTAATGGCAGAAGTTGCATGGGAAATTAATTTTCAGGATCACATTAAGTCAGACTGCAGAAACTATTGTGGGATTCACTTGGATAAAATTGCTCTAGCTGCTGGAAAGATGAGTGTCAGTAATGATATTTATTAAACACAATGAATAACGTTTGGAAGCCATGGAAACCAGAGGACTAAAATTGGGTAGATGCACTAAGTGCAAGAGGGCACCAAGAGCTTTTAAGACAATCAAAGGATTTAAAGTACAAGGGCAGATTAGATAAATTCATAAGCATTTCTATCCACCTTTTATCTCATAGCAGACAGCAAAGTAAAATTAACACAGAAAAAACAGAATATATAATCATGGAAATAAACCTCCAACCTTGCTGTGGGTGAATATTTCCTTCCTTTGAATATGAGCCTCGGTTAAGGTTCCATTCTTTATATGATTGAAAGACCAATTTATTATCTAGATAGACTCCAATACAGAATAAAAAAATAAAAAAGAAAAGAAGAAAATAAAAAAAAAAAAAAAAGCATGAAAATATCCTGGCTGGAATTGCAATTTGTGAAAAATGCACAGAAGAAATATACGGAGGTAGTTCATAGGGGTGTTAACCATCTAAGTAAAACAAAAGACATTTGACAGAAATCACATTAGAAAATGTAATGGAATAAAAGAGATTTACAAAGACAAGTATCTCTGAATGACAGGGGTTGTTCTTTCGTTTTTCTCTGGAAGATTACTATACTCTAAATCTTCCAAAAACTCACATCCATGTTTATCCTTATAACATATTATTAGTTCAATTGATTAGTGGAACTATTTACACTGTGCAAAGTTAAGCCTTAAACTGCCTTAAACTTAAGTCTTAAACTGCAAGTGAGAGAGGTAGAAGAAGGAAAAGATACAAAAAAGCCTTAGTTATGTTTTCTAAGAGGCCAATAAAGACCACTGTTTTTGAAACGCAGCGAAATATTTTTATTTTCAGTTCTGCTTAAGTAATTCTTTAATAAAAGAAAAAATGCTAAATGACTAAATACTAACTTACTAAAACAATTCTACAATACATTTCATATCTACTGTACAATGCAAAATGAATAAATGAAAAGATGCATGCACACAGCTTTTTTTAAAGCAATGGTCCAGTTGTTCAGCATATCTTAACTTGGAAATGAGATCTCAGTTTCTTTCACAGAGCATTTTGCATTGCTTTATGGGCAATATAACACTTACTACACTCAAACTACTGTATCATTAGTCACATTATCTGTAGGGATAATGGTGACATGTACTTTGCCTAAAAAATATGTGTTTAAATGCAACATTATGAATTGCTATGACTAAAGACAATAAGGAGCTTACAGATTTAAAAAAGCAATTAGTCTATTCAGATTTCCTCTGTAGCAAAAAGAGCAAAAAAGATAATGTTACTTCCAGCAGGAGCATTCAAAGTTAAAATGCCATCTACCTAAGTTTCATTTGAGGCCATATTACATTATAAGGTGCAAATACAGTGGGAGTTAATCAAGCATACCTAGTATCTAATGCAGCTGACAGCTCTCTAAGATAATAGAAGTGGTTCATTTTACGCATTAGTGGGAACATCGTAAGGGTGAAAATGTCCTTTAATACTCAACTTCCATAAATAGGCCATCTGTTTTCCATTAGATCAATATGAATAAGTACTGAAATAAAGCCAGACTCTTTCATTTGTTAACAGGAACATCCTTTACTATCCCTAGCATTAGTTAGTTAGTTCACCTTCAAAAACTCAGCCACATTTGTGTGGCATATTCCCTTTCCTGAAACACGTGTATTGTGCAGCATATCCATATATTACTATACTGTAAACAGTTCTGTTCTAAACTGACACGAAAATTAATGTATATGTGTGCACGCAGGTAGAGAAGAGAGCAGAACCTTCAGCTGAAATGTCCAATACATGTTGGGGAAAAAAAAGGAAACAAAAAGAAAGAAGGACATTCTGAATGACATGATCACACTTCTCTCAACTGCTTGCCTCCAGGATTTTCTCCCAGCTCCTAAAAGTCTTTGTATTATGTGGATGGGCAAGAATTGATAAGACATTTCTCTTTTCTTCCACGTCTTTCACAAGATGGCAACATTAAGATGACAATATTCAGAAGAGACACCAGTCCCATCCAGTTCGGATCTGGCAGTTGGAGTTGGTTGGGTCTACTTCCACTGTACGGAGATTACTGTGCCCACATGGTGCCACAGATTTCCAGTATTATTTCTCCTTGGTTCAGTCCAGGGAATCTGTAGTATTGTCTCCCTGAAGAATGTTCTGAATAAATTTGTTCATATTATCAAGAGTCTTCTTGCACCCTGAAAATGCAGGCAAGTTTAAGGACAATAGCTGTAAAAATATCTTAATAATATAAAAGACATAATCCATTTTATACTTTATTTAAGTGTCTAGCTGAAGTAATTTTTAAAAGCATTCTGTTTTGTTAATTGTTACAGGATCTGAACAGGTGTTCTTTCCATTGTGGTGATGGTTTTTTTGCCTGCATATATTATATAATTAATTTGTGCTCAGAAAAAAAAGAAAATTTTAAGTCAAACTGATACAATACTTTCCATGATTAGTGAAGAACTAATTATATAAAGGGTACATGCCACCAACCCTTTTCATTCTTTTGTGACTGTTCTCATAAAATAAAGCCATTATCCTAATCAGGTCAGGGTTTTATCATCATTATTTTTTATTTATTTCCTTAATGTTATATCTTTAAGGAAAGCAACAAGTCCACTTAACAATTGTTTTCTGTAAAAACGGGATCCCTGCAAGATAGGTAGAGAAATACATAAATATTTCTCACGTATGTATATGTGTGCGTGTATCTATATGTATCTGTATACAGATATACATATAAGGCCACAAAGTGAAAGTAACTGTAAAGGGTAAGACTAAAGAGATGCAGGTGATACGAACTGAAGAGGTAAAAGTGAATGTCTCCTCATTATTAGTGAGTAGATATTCACTAACACAGTCCTTTCTCCCTGAAGGAACAGTATCCTCTTGAAGTAATACAAAAAGTAACTAATTTTGTCATTTGTTTTAGCCACAAGCCACCAGTATGTCCTCCAATATCCTTTTCCACTGGCTAAGCTGCAAGGGCTTCATCTGATTCATTCTGTGGTAACTTTCCAGACTGGCATCTGCCTCTCTGACAATGATGCCTGATTATTGTCACTCCCGGCTCTCAAGATCGTGGCTTGCTCGGAGTGCTGTAACATGATTGTTAAGTGGTTTAGGCAAACCTGATTCTAATGCTTGCATCTTTGCTCTTACTATTATTTGTCTGAAGATTATTTGAAATGTGTTAATGTAAAATCAAAGCCCATCCTGCAGCACTATCTTAAACCTGTGCTGTGCAGAATAAGGAAATTTGTCTTTCCTGTCTTTCCTTCCATCTCTAAAGTAGGAAAACTCTGCTTTTTCTGATTTGCTTCCTATCTCCACCCTGTCTTCCTTCTTGGACCCTTCTGGATGAAGCAGCCCTTAGAAACAGGATGCAGGTTTAAACATTGTCTGACAGGAAGCAGCTGAAGTCATTATTATACACGCCTTCCAATTTATGTTTCAATGTGGAACTGATAAACTTCATGGGGCAGCTCTTCAGCTGATGTAAGTCATCACAGCATCTTTAGCTTCAATGAACCTTTTTAATTTTACAGTAGAGGAGATGGCTCTTCTGCTGTTTATCACATTTAGTACTGCTATTCAGCAACTCAAGTACTGCTTTTGAAGCTCTGATTGAAATTACTGCTCATTACAGCTTCTGCTATTTTTTTAAATACAATCATCCATGTAAAATGCACAAACATTTTATCTCTTCCAATATTATTGCATTTTAAGTTTTTTCTCCTGTAAGCTTCCATATGACTTGACTCATCTCATCCCACATTTTAGGTATTTGCTTGGCCAGTTCTCTTAACTATTCTCTATCACTGGGCAGTGATATTTTTTGAGGAACCTTTGCCTCTTTTTCATTCCTGTCATTTTTATCCTCAGAAAGATCAATTCAAACATATTGAGTTATATCTATCTACTTATAAGATAAAACTGATGTTTTCTCTAGATTGCTGTCATTTAGTGTGAGAACTGTCTCTGCTAACTTTGCCAACCAAAGTTTAGATGTCCAGTTTAATTAAGTCATCCAACTCCCCCTGTCACCAATGGAAGAAGATAAGTTGAAAGTTGACATAAATCACCTTTCAGGGCCATCCACCCCTCTACATTGATTATACAGGGCAAAGAGATCTAGGCAAAGGCACTGTTTTGAAAACCAGCAAGGGAATGGAGTAAAAGTCTCCACTGTTGCCCAGCAGCACACTGGGCAGTGTATTTAATAAGGAGGATTTTGTTCTCACCTTTCCAAAACCACTCAGCAGAAGTACTCCATTTTGCACCGAAGACATTAATATAAATTGGAGTAGGTGGTACACACTGCCTCATTTAACAGCCTTAATTGCCAATCACTGAGTCATTCTTATTTTTGTTAGCCCAGCCTTAGGGAGTACTTGAATGTGCCAAGCAAAATGAAAGAGCTTGTCCTGAGCAGATTTTGACCCTTATCACCGTGCTCCATCAGCTCCAGCTGCCTCAAGGAGCAACTGACGACAAATCCGTGTCATCTGTCATGACTGCTGCATCCACTGTAACAATGAAAGAACCCAACATGACATTTTGTGAATCAAGCATTTTTCTAAACTGAGGCCACATGGCTAATTCCCACTCAAAGGACAGGCAAAAGAGTCAATCCACTTCAGTCACCACGGTGTAACTGACCACGTGAAGGTCATCCATTCCACCAGATTTCTCACTCAAAAAAAAAATAGAGCTAGCAGCTTCTCAGGTATTCAAACCCTGAAGTGAGCACTGGTGCCACCTCAGCCCAGTATCCAGAGGAACGCTCCCCAAAGCAAAGTCTCGTCCTCATGGCTGCTAAGGCTGACTGATTCAGATTTTGGAAGCTAAAAGTCCACTGACATACAAGCTTTTGGTTTCATGAGAGTTAGTAACTCTTAGTCATTGCTTTCTGCATGGAACAGGAAGCACAGTTTGTATAACTTTGGCCAAATTATTGGCATTATTTTTATTTTACAGTACATGTCAGTACATCATACACAGAAACCAAATTCCTCTGGTTTTTAAACTTTCCTTCTTAGTAAGGTTGCCAACTCTGCATGCAACTAGACTCACAAACAAAATTAATTCAAGTCTCCATAATAAACAACATTAAATGCGAATGAATTCTTAAGAAAATTAATTCAGTAGCTGCTCACAAAGTCGACCCATTGATTAGCCACATCATTTTTCTAATTTTACTTTTTACAGGCTTTCAAATTACCTTTATCCGCTGTAAAATACTTGTACCAGAAGAGTGCAGATTTTGATAGACAGTAGAAACTCTGTGATACAATAGACATTATGATTGTAATAAACTAGTCTTTTTCAAAGCCAACAAAATCACTAAGTTCTTTTTGACAACTGAAAAAATGTCTGTGCAAAAAGGAATTTCGGAGCATACCAGCTTGAGGTCTAGCCTCACTTAATAAAAACTCAACACTGTTACCACACAATAGGCTTATAACTGTCAATTTAACTCATTTTCTCTCTCTTTTCTAGAGCAATATGTTTATTAAGCAGGAGGAAGAAAATACAGCTGAATTTGTTAATTCATGGAGAAGGCACAGAGAATACAGAAGGCCTTGGTAGAAAAGGTAGATCCTTACAACAGTTCTTGGCCTAGTTGTTTAATCTGTTACTTAGTTCTGGCCATCTATAATCTTAAATTATAAGTAACAAAATCCTTGTACATACCAAACAAAACAGAAGCTCCTAGTCCTGAAAGGACATTTATCCTACTTACCATGGGTCCTACTCACCTTGTTATGGTATGATAGGACTTACTCCTATGCCTCGGGGGAGCGGAATTTGCCATGACAAGGTAGAAAGTTTGTATCAATTACGCAACGAACTCCATACAGTGCATTACAGGATCAAGGCTTCAGTATTTTAGGGCGTAGGATAGACAGGCATTACTCTTTTTAAACATTCAGAACAAGCATTTCTGGCCTTAAGAATTTTTCATCCAGATGGAAGATAAAAAGTGAAAACAGCACTGGTGCACTGAAGAAAAATTTGGCTTTACTCTGCCATAGATTCTAGCCTTAGACAGCAAATTATGAGATGACAGCTCTCCAAATCCCCAAAGCAAAGACTTTTTCTACCAAGACACCTTTTAGATACTTCCTAGTCTTGCATCAAAGACACCTGGCAGGCTACTTCCTTAGCTCCCTACAAGGCAGGACCTCTGCTACTTTCTGCTTTGTCCTCACTCACCTCTGTTCCAAGAAATAGCAACACAGGCTCATGATACTTTCTCAGAAAAGAGGAAGGAGGCAATTTATGCCTACAACCCATTTCCTAACTGGCCTTGCTCACAGTCTCAAATTACTTAGCTACGCATTTGAAAACTACTTCAGGTAAGAAGACTCAGAGACCCTCAAGTTGGTCTTCAACCAAAAGACCTTGTTACGACCACTTTTTCACAGCTCTCATTAAATATAATACTTCCATTTATTTTGTGCCTTCTGTGTCTGAAGAGATTAATTCAGAACAAATACGAAGGAAAGGGTGCCACCTGCTGTGGTACCAGCAATATTCCTTCCAGTATTCAAGTCAGGGAGAAGTCCAGAAACTGAAATGCAAACAGGATGAATTGCTCAATAGTCAACAATAATTAGATTACAGAGGAAATTATCACTTGCAAATGTCATTATTGTGGAGGTACTTTTTGATTAAGTTAAAGGGGTTTCTTTTATTCAATTTTCATTGTGATATTAGACATGGCTCTGTTCTCCATCACATTGCAGTACACATGTCTTTGTTATGCTGCTTCCTTTATTTTGGCAGACACTGAAGCTAAACTCGTTCTGATGTGGCACCTATGTAGGGTGGCATATGATACTCATGTCCCTGTGTTTTGATTCCTCTAATGTTCTGCTGTCACAGAACCATTGTACGTATTTAGAGATTTTTCTTCTACACTATTAGTTCTGTCTTCCTGACAGAAAATTGATTTCTCTCATCCTGATACATGAACCAGAATAAATCTCTTGCCCTATTGCTCAAGAGCTTACAATACCATCAGCCACAGCTTTGAAGCATGTCATTAGAGACAGAGACATTAGAATAACTGTGAGCAGTCTGAAGCAATTTCTTTATTATAGAATTAAAAAAACCTTAGTTTTCTCTGATAAGTTATAGTTATCCATTCTTTGCTGCATTTACTGCACATTGTTCAAAGAAGTAAAAACCTTTTTTGCTCTTTGGAAATAATATTCAGAAATATATTCTACTGAAAATGGCATCACATCATGCTCACCTTGAGGCAAGATGGAAACCCACATTTATTTCTGCATTCATTTCTTGTGAAGGTACTTCAAAGTGCAATACTTAAAAATGACTGCTCGCATGGTGAGTTTTTACCTTAAGTTTATGGAGATAAATGCTGTTCTGACCACATGACACCGTCATCATGACCTATGATCCATTACCTTACAGAAGACATATGGTGACTTACACAGAGTGTGCTGATGGCTTCAGATAGCGTGTTGCAGGGGAAGTGTCCAAATCACATATCTACACACTAGGTCTATTCTTTCATTGAGCTGTCTCTAGGAAACTAATCCAAGACTGAATTTGATGACTGTTGAGGTCTCTTTCTCTGCAAGTAGCCACACAAGTCAGGTACGTAAGACATGCATGCATGGTGTTGCATAGTGATGCACAATCTGGACTACTTATGCTACAGTGTGCAAGGCTACTGGGGGCTTTAGCCCACTTAAACTCTCACAGTAAATCTATTTCTGTACAAAGAGAAACTTTAAGATTTGCTGCATCTGATACTGTTGTCCTGGAAATGTGTGTGAAGGACTTTGTCCCTGATAATTTCAAGGGGTGCTATGTCATGATGTCAAGGCTTTTACTTATTTTTAAATGTAAATTTTATGTAGTGAGCCAGAACAATTACCAAGGCCTCACTTTCTGAGCCAAAGGAACATTTTATGTTGCCTCTGCAACTCACAGCCGACCTAAAATTTATTTCAGCATCCAGTACAGGTAAAAAAATGAAGTGACAGACTAAACAACACCAACAATAGTAATGTAACTTCTATCTGTCAAAAGCAACAAGGGAGAAGAAAGATGCTTTTACTCTTACAGCAGTCTCTAGATTTTTCTAATTTATGCACAGACCAGAGAACCAACCAAAGAAAAACTTCAAAAAATGAGTTAAAACCCCTGTTTCTACCCATAATGAGCTTTTCTTTGACCAATCCAAAGAATTAGGATCAGTTTTGTAAAACAACTTATATTCCCCCAATTATATGAAGGTAGAGGTACTTTTCACAAAAGTTAATAATGTGCCTTTTGTAATACATCCTTTCCCAAATCCATTGGCAATTAAGGTAAATTCTTAGATTTGTGGAATTTTCTGTAATGTTTTTAAAAGTATAATATTACAAACAAAATTGATTTGACTAACAAGCTTTATAATTAGTTTACTTTGTAAGTGATAGAATTGCTAGAACTTCATAAATTAAAAAATAATTGGTACTAAGGTCTAATATGACATAAACTGAATCTAAAAAATTTGAATTGCCTTGGTATTAGTATGTTTGGCCTCAAGAGTAACAGGCTGATTTTAAGAAAATATTATTTTAAATTATTCGGTGTAGTTTTCTATCTAGCCAACAGTGGCCTCCTTAGAAAATACTAACATACAATATAAATAAGCTGGGTTTACATCATTTTTCTCTGCTCCCCTCTTTCAAGCATCTAATTTTGGTTTATTTCACAAAATTGATCTATTCTTGAGCATAAATCTCTTTCTTCGTTCCTCACAATCCCAAGACCACAGTTGATCTTTATTAATTTCTATTATTGTTGTAGACAAAATTATTTAGGGTATCTAAAGCAGTCAAGAAGAAAATAATGTTGATTCACTTAATAAAGGCAGTTTCTTAACTATTTTCCTTGTTTTTAATCACTAAATAGGGAGGATTTAATATTTGCTTTAATATTTCTTCCTATGCCTGATTTTATCTACCTTGCATAATTATTCCACTGATATGCATTAGTATGGTATGCATTAGTAGCCTGTGTTTAGTGACTGAAAAGATCTGCAAGTGAGAAGACACTTCAGTGAGATCAATCTGATCCTACACTTTGAAGATGGTTATGGAGAATGGGGTAGGGACCCACAAAGAATAACACAACATTTTTTCTGTAGTTTTTTTCAACCAAGAAACTTTATGAAATGAAAATAGACAAATCTTCATAAGAAAAAAAAAGAAAAGAAAAAAATAGAAAGAAAGAAAGAATAGAAAGAAAAAAAGAAAACAAAAAAAAAAAGCCAGTATATTGGTCCTTCACTTGATGCTAGTGCATAGGGAAGAGTGAAATTCTACAAACAACTGCAGTTCTCATGGCTGTGCCCAGCCGAAACCTTACTGATCTCAGAGGAGCTCCACTCCAAGTATGTAGCTGAAGAATCATAACCATTGAATGTAGTTTAGATACATTTACAGGTGTACATTCAAATAAACCCATACTATATTTCATACTAGTATCTAAAATAGTTTTTGGATTATAAAAATAACTCAGCCTGGTAAGTTAATATCACACATTAAGAAGGTTATTATGTTAGAAGGTAACACTGTTTATAGGCATTCTCCCAGATATCAAACCAATATAAAATATTAATCACATTTACTCAACTCTTTTATGTTGTCTATTATTTTAATACTTTTACTCCTGAAACCACTGACTGCAATATCCAGTTCTGTAATTGGACAGTGAAGTCCATTTTCTTCTTATAAAGACTATCCAAACAGAACTTACCTTCTTTTGGAGAACCGGTACAAACCTTATGAAAATTTTCATGTTTTCCTTGACCCCAGACTGGGATTTTAATTTGAGCTATTTATATATTGTTCTATTTTCCTAGTATAACACAAACCAGAAATAGCACATTTAAGTCATACTGTGTATCCATATATGCAGAATTACCATGCATTTGTTGATTCAGATTTCTGCTGAAGATTTTGTTGCTCAAAATACTTCCTAAACAGTTTAAGTTTCAGACGGTCTAAGTTTCAGACAACAAAGAACTGCATAACTGTGTAATTGATGCAAGAATGGTCCCAATGAGATGTACTTACATAAATCAAGACACCAAACCAGATCCTATTTTCAAACTTGGGTGCCTAAAACAGTGAAGAGCTGCTTTAAACAATAGCTATTTAGCAGCATTTATAAAAATAAGACCTTGTACCACAAGTCTTCATAAGCATTCATAGTTGAATTTTGTTAAATTTTGTTCCAATGCTCTAAGACATTCTAATTTGAATGTTTCGGCTTATGTTTTTACTTTTCTGACTATGAAGATAACTTCTGTGCATAAGTGCTAGTGAAGCAGCTCTGAAGCTCTGAATTTTTAAAAAGATAATCTACTTGGGTATTTTACAACTACTGTGTCTGTAGAAACACCAACCAACTTTGATAGTTCTCTTAATTTAAAGTTCACTTAATTTAAAATGATCTTTTGTACAGGTGAATTTAAAGTTTTAAAGAAATGAACACCCTCTAACTTATTTGCTTCTAAGAATCTAGAAAGGCATTGCTTTCGACCTTCTTTGGATGAAGGTGTGCAGCCCAATCCCACAGAAAGGCACAAAAGTGCCATCTGACTTTACAGGCTGCTCTGACACAAACGTTCACCAGCACAGGATTTACCTTACCTACCATTAGGTATGCATGTGTATGCATGTGAGCTACATACTGTAGTCTCCCTTTATTGTCAATGGAAAGAATCAAAAACTCTTCAGGACATGACTAACCTCCTAAAGTAGATGACTGAAATAGGTCAGATAAACCATGGCTTAAAAATGTCTGTTTCTTCTCCCTGTTGGGTGACTGCTTCAGATGTAGATATCTAGTGTTTAGGCATCTATATTTGATCAGACTAATCCCACCAGTAACAGCAATTAGTGTTCGACCTTTAGGTATTGTGCCTTCTGGTGCACTGTGTAATTGCAAGGGACACTGCTGCAGCCTCCTTTTAATAAGGCAATAAGACTATTCTTAATTACTGTGGGTGCTAAGTGTCTTTTCTGAGGAAGAGAATAGGCTAGGCGCCAGTGGAGAAAGAAGAGAAGCAGAGAGAAGTTTAGAGATATTGGAGAGGTACACACCTTATCTGGGCGTAAAGTCAAACAGCAATAAAGACTAATTTAATCACGTCTTAGCTGATGAACATCCAGATGAGACCTTGAAGGCTAAAAAGGCAGGGCATGCCCTTTCTGAACTGATCTGTAAAGCTATTACTGTCTTCTCTTACAGATCCTCTTCAACCACAACACGTCAGATGTCACTCAGGCTGGATCCTTCTAGATATAAAAGAGAAAGAAGTCTTGGCAGTGAATTCTCAGTGAAGTCTTCTTAATCTGAAATAGCCCAAATCTAATGCCCTTGAGGGCATGCTGCAAGACATATCTTTTTCAGAGAGCTGCTGAAGCAGCAAACTTGAGCCAGGGGTGATGTATAGTGAAAATGGAGAAACTTTCATCTTCATTATTTATCTGCTAAATGGTGATTGAACGTTATGAAATGTTGTAGATTGCCATTAATTTCAACACACTGATTGGTTCTTTTTTTAAAAAAATACTTATCAAAACCATCTAACGTGTTAAATGGAAATCTTTTGTCACTTTACAATTTAAAATCAGCGATAAATGTGGACCCTCCTGGAAGAATATGGCTGAAGTGTTGGGACAGGAAAACAAATTATATACTTTTAACATGACAAAAATGTGTTACTACCATATCATGCAGCCTAACATGGCAAGCTAACAGATATTTTTGCTTTCCACTTCATTTTCTGTACTCTACCTATCTTTTGATCCTGCAAAGACTTACATATATACTTAACCACTCAAAGACTCTTCCTAAGCTCTAAAGCTATGTTTATTTTACTAAACTGAGATACACTCCCAAGTTCCTTTGTGCAAGCATACAATTCAGCCCTACTCAAACTCCATATCTGGAGAGGAGAGGCAGTAACACGAGCAGTGTGTTCTCCATGCATGAACATGCACACGCGTGCGCACGCCCGTGCACAGTCGCAGAAAGTGTGTTCCACAGGATGAAACCCTGCACGGTCACTGCACACGCTTCCCGTGTGCTGTGAACAAGAGGGCACCCAGCAGCTGAGGGTGGACTCAGCCTGAAACTGTTTGCGTGACCAGAGATAAGCACATACATTTTCAGTGTGGTCTGCAGCGAACTGGAGGTTTAGTTTGTGAACACTAGGCTGTTAAAACCTGTAAAGCCATTAATATCTCTTCCCACTTTTACCTTAAGGCAAATTTTGCATGGGGGTCACAATTTTCTTTCTATTGGTAGAGTTAGTGCTTAACATATTGTGAGCTACCGTAAGTGAATAATAACACAAGTTTCAACCACAGATACCCAAAAAGTTTTTCTTTAAAAAGTCCGCTTTTACCTTGCCCTAAAGATCTTCCCAGGTAGTTGGAATAGGGTTTTGGAAAAGGACTTTTGTGAAGAGGAAAATTAAAGAAATTAGACAAAGGAGTTATCAGGATAACATATGACATGCTTAAGATGTTGCTGCCTAAAAAATTAATGTGTATCTGTAGATAGGTCTTAATCATGGTTCTCTATTTCAGTCTGTTGATATTCTTGGAAAGCACTCACTTGTTAAAAAATGAATTTTTACAGTCAAAATGCTATTTTAAGTATTCTGTCCTCCTAATTAGCTATTGTTTCTTCTAAAGTAACATCTGTGAAAGAAAAGACCTCATTCAGGTAGGACTTCTTGTCACCATGATTCGTGGTGTCTCCATTCCCAAGAACATTGTGAACTAAGAAGCATCAGGCTGAGGCATCCATTCGCTTTCTCCTGTAGGTTCACAGATTGCTGTACCTGCTGCATTAAACTTCATGTGGTTTTAGCGGTCTGTTCATGTGCAAGGACCTGGGGGAAGGCAAAGAGAGAGGAGAAACAGACAAAGCAGAAACAAGTAGAAAATATTTTAAAAATATGAAATTTATATTAGAAGTTAATATAAAATTGTAAACTCCCCTCAATGGTAGAATTTTACCCCCAGTAAAATCAATAGGGGTGTGTGTGTTTGTTTTTTGCTAAGATTGATTGTTTCTAACATTGTGTTGTTGTTTGTTGCTAAGATTTTATGTGGAACTTCATTTGGACCCATTTCTACAAATATACCATTGTAAAGTGGACAGAGATTCATTGAGAAATAACAAGCATATTCGAGTTAACTGCTTCAAAATAACACGTTAATGGGGACAATTTTTTTTTCTTTAATATTGCAAAACTACTGAGCTATTTTTGCTGGATTTTTCCAAAATGATTCATCCTAAAGTAGACATCTGGCACGGGGCATATCAGCCTGAACAGTTTAAACATGGCAATTATAAGGAATTCAAAATAGGGTCTCAAAGGGAAAAGTTTTGGTCAACCTTAGCTAAAAGCATTTAGTGGAACTAAAATAATAAGAATCTGTAAAATTAAAATCTGTATAGCATATAGTTGAATAGACCTGTATGGTTTCCTCAAGGCTTATTCATGTGTACATAATTAGAGTACTTGGTTAGAAAACTGCCTTTGAAAAAAATCTTTAAGCAAAAGGCTTAAAAAGAAAAAAAACAGTGAAAGCTGTCAGTTTTTAGAGCACAGCATATCTGCTCCTTCTAAATTTATTTTCAGAGTTCAAAAGACAATCATTGACTAATTATCTGCCAAATGCAGTACTATTGTTTGAATTGTAGGCATCTTTACTTAGTTGAAAAACACTTTTATTTCCTTAATGGCTTCTCTAAACTTCATTATTTTGTGCCATTTTGTAATACTCTTCATAAAAGCTCCTGGATACAATAAGAAAAAAGTATTTTCCGTTTATCTTAGGAGTCAAAAGAATTTTAAACTTTCACACAGAAATGCTATGGGTTGATTTTCTATGGAGGGAATTTCTCTCTGAATTTTCAGTAATTGAAAAAACTAAAAGTAATGCTTTGGAACCATTAATGCACATCATTTTCAAGGCAATCTGAATCCTTTTCATTGAGATATTTCCAAAATGTTTTCATTGGTACACAAAGATACCTTCCAGACATTTAGGTCACATGTCTACGAACACTTCACCTGGCAGGGAGTATCAAAATTAGTGTGGACTCACTTCATGAATGTTATGGCTATTTTCAAAACCTTCATGAAAATAAATAGTTGGTTTTGTAAACTCGGAAGATTTTCAGTTACAAGCATTCATCAATTCCACCGTGTCTCCTCCTGTCATACTAATCACATACAGCTATGCTTTGGGAACTTCTAGATCTTTTCTGAAATAGCAGCTACTTTAACCAACACGTCACCTTTTACCCACATTAACTTCATGTTTATTAGAAAAATATGAAGCCACTGAACAGCTGATGCTCATTTTGATATCCAGTTCTCGTAGACTGGAAAAAATGCCTGTGTTTGTGAGACCCAGAAGACTTGTTTGGAATGGCACAGATAATCTGTCAATTTGTGACATACAGCTCTGTAGCAGAAGCTGGTTACTTCTAGTATCCAGGATAATCTTTTGACAAAATATTAAGACAATCTTCAAAGACAGACTAAAAAGCCCCAGCAGCACTATCATCTTAAGCAGAACACCACCACTAAAATAATGTCTGGCTTGTCCACCTGTGATGTCTCTCAGCAAAAATCAGTACATTATTTTTTACACTGGAATAGGAAGAAAGGCTACGAAAAGTGAGTTTTGTTGGTTTAGCTTGATTTGGTTTTACCAGGTAGATATTTATGAAATATTTCCACTATGAAATAATAACCTAAATGTCTCTCACAAATCCTCAGCACTTTTGCTCAGCTGGTATTAAGGCTCTTGAACTGAAAGAAATAGGATGACTGCTTGTCCCAATTTAAAAAGGGGAAACATCAACAGAAAAAGCTATTTACTGGGGCTATAGTGAACCAGCACACTATACTGTGTAGGAAATGAATTCTAATTTTCGCAAAATTGCTTAGTAGGTTGGTTTGCTCGGCCAAGTAATTCTCCTGGTTAATAGCTTTTCAGGAGATTTTGCCATTACAGATATATTAGAATTCATATTCTGCAATAAAAACACAAATGTTTTTTTATTCAAGACCTGGTTAAAGTAATTTTGGTACAGATGTAACTATTGCAGCATTTTTCCAGCAATTAAGGTGTTAGGTGGATCTCTTAAGATTTAAAATGGATCCAAACATTCAAGACACGATTCCACAAGAAAAGTCATGAGACATTTTCCATCTTAATCCGTTGATATTTAAATATTTCATTTTGCAGCAGTACATTATATTTTCAAGGTGCCATTAAATCATCTGTGAAACCTCCTCATGGAAAACTTTGCAGAATCTGAACTGCTGAAAACTAGGAAGTAATTGTTGTGCCAAACCTTCATTTTTATATGAATATAAAGGGAAAGCATTGATTATTAATTATTTTTAGACATTAAGATATCTGAAAAACTTTCATACTGTCATCTGGATTTTTGAATGTTAATTTCCCAAAGCTTTCTTAATAACTTTAAGCGTGGGGGAAATTTTCTCTCTCCCACGGATACAATTCTATAACCACAGTGTGTGCTGTTACTTCCATCTTCAAACGCTCTTTTGGGTTTATATTCAGACCTCATCTCATCCTAAAGTAGACATCTAATATGTTCCAGGAAAACTTTAGATGTGCCTAAGGTAATTTGCTCAGATGTGGACTTCTATGTTATAAGTGTTTAAAGTTAGATGACACAAATACTTCTCTGAAACAGGCTTACTAGGTTCTCAGATCCTACTAAGAGGAAGCAATTTTTCCTGTAACTTGCTGCTGCATAAACTATTACAGAATTCATTCTTCTGACCATTGTGATACAACAGAGTGTATATATATATCATGTGTATAACACCATATGTTGGTTTTCCACAGTAAAATTAAAGCATTCAAGATGTTTTCGTTTTATGTGTTAAACGAGAGTCTTGCTTTTTTTTTTTCTTTCAGCTACATTTTGCTGACAGCAATGTCAATAGTATTTTGGAATGTAAGGTTTATTTAAGCAAGTGATGATACCTCCATTTCATAGGAATTCAAGATATACACAAACCGGTTTCAGGAAAATAGCCTTTAAAAACAGCCCAAACTAGTAAAACTTTTCCTGCATTTTCTAAAACTTTTAATATGCCTTCATTTTTCCCAGGTCCTCCTCCCCGCCCGTGCACTTCTGATTAAATGTAAACCATTCAGTAATTATAAATGGCTTTGATGTCAGGTGTTCTCAGTTCATACATTTCTTCAGAAATTTGCTGATCTAAGCACATTTGGGATATTAATGCCCATTTTCTTTCCACATACATGAAACAAGTGGCCTTTTTTCCTATGAGTTTCTTTAATATTGTTTGCTTCAAAAGAATGAGCTTAGCTTTCTCAATTTGATTATATTTTGAATACTATCAGCCTTTATAACATTTTTTCCTCATATGCTGTCATTTTCACTTGTAAAAAGTCTCAAACAATATTTCACTGTTTTCCCATTTCAGTAGCACAGCAAAATTTCAGTCAATCTGTTTGCATGAATTATTGCTTACCAAGGGAACAGAAAATCAGTCACTTACTAACTCCTGAAATCACTCAGGTTATGTAATACAATTTTATTTTAACTAAGAGACGTAGAGTGTTTCAAGACACAGATGCCCTAACAAAAATGTCTCTAAACTTTTGCAAGGTTTTGTAATTTCCCCAGTGGTCATTACAATAACCTTGTTTGACTTTAGGTAATGCACTTCAAATCAGGTTTCAATTTCTCTGCCAGTGCAATGGCAATAACAATGCCTCCCTTCCCTTGTAAAGTGTTCTAGGAGAGACATGTTAAAAGTCAGTCAAGAAACAATAACCAATAGCAATAAATTATTATCAAAAGTAATAGCTATCCTCCATACAAATGGATGTAAAACTTCAAAATATGATTAATTTTTTCACTGCTAAAAAAAAATTTCCAGAAGTTTTAATTTGGAAATTTCAAAATGTTTTGTCCCAATTTGGGAAGAAGTGTTCTCCCCCAGAACTGCGATAGCACCTGTTAGGAATCGTTATTCAGGTATCTTGGCTGTTTAATGATGTCCCTCTTAGGACAGTTTAATTTGCCAGGATTGCATTTCCCTTGACAATATGCTCATAATTCATCACAACAATTCAACCTAAAGTTGCTCAGGTATATCTATAGTGAAATGCCTCCAGTTTATCAGCAGGGGCATCAAGAAGGAGTCACTTTATCTCCTCCCCCAAAACTGTATGAGGCCTACGAGTCAATATGGCTCACTAAGACACAGCCTGAAATGAAGAATTCTATTCATTACTTCATCCAATGTAAACTGAAAAAAGCTGATTAGGAAATTGTATTTTTATAACTCTGCCCTCACTTCTTTTGGCACTTTTGAGTCTAAGTCAATAAAAGGGCTATCAAAAGTCCACAAAATAAATTGTTATCAGAATTCTCTGGCTCAATTCCCAATTTACATAGTCCTAGCTTGGAGAACTTTTAAAATGTTAAATACTTTGGGAGAATTAAGTGGAGGAATATCTTGCTGGTGATCCTTAGTTGAAAGTGAAGAATTAGC
>RSEF01000001.1:167254509-167278671 GCA_003993805.1 Himantopus leucocephalus | reverse complement strand
AAAGAGAAGGAGACGAAAGAAGAGAATATGGGAGAGAACAGATTCTGGACAAGAGCATACAGATGGATATGGATAGTTACTTCGCAGGGATCAAACACATGAACAAAATTACCACAGGGAAAGATGTTACCAAGTATCCACTGTACTGTTGTATGCATTTTCTTCCCCTCCAAACTCCAAGATAAATATGAGATATTTATCTGTGTTTCACGCAAGAGTGTGCTCACCAGAATAACTTCTGATTCCCAACAGGGTTCCACAAGGTAAGGCATGCACATGGACCATTACCTCTGAGCAGCTCAAATGTAGCAGAGCAGCAGTGTATTCCCCTGAAATTGTCACGGATTAAGCTTTTAACAAAACATAGCCATAATACGTCCCTTAAGGAAATGAGAGCTCAAGGTGACACGTAAGTTACAGGACTGAGAGGCAGAGTGATGTTCTCACAAGTAATTAAGAGTGGCTATAGCAGATCTTGTTTTTTAGAATAAAATACACCTTTTTTTTTTAATTATGCACAGGGGCAAAATAATAAAAATATCATTTCAGAATAACCAAAATCATTTTGCTTCACTAAATTCTAAGTATGACCTCATATGGGAATCAAAGTGCTAAAGCTTCAGGGCTAAACATATGCTCCCAGGTTATACAAAGCTGAAGGACACTTTCCCCAGGCAGTGGGTCTTGGCTGTCTATGCTCTCAGCTCCCTGGAACCATCCCCGGCCTTGCTGCGGTCTGTATGAATTAGTGTGCTCCCAAACAGTTCCTGGGCACAGTTCAGGAGTTAGGATGAGTAAGAGACCTTTACCAGACCTGTTTGCACAGCAGGAGCTGAATGTTATATTTACAGGCAGGTTTATGCCTGTTTTGACCTCCGTGCCGGAGAACGGTATGGAGCACGTTTAGTTTACTAGCAGGCATTTATTCTCAGAGGCCTAATAGAGGAATGACAAGGCGAAGCCATCTCATCTTACTCCCCTGAGCCATGCCCATGAGCAGGTAGCTCCAGAGTTGGAGTTTCCATTTTCTCTGCTCTGTGGCAACCCATGGAGCCTGTGAGAAACACTGGCTACAAATTCACCTTAACAGCAATCTGCCTGACGGCTAGACTTTCAAGATGCTTTCCACCCTGACATAGAAATTCAAGACCTGGGGAGTAACCTTGGCTCCAGGAGTCTGGTAGGCAGGGTTATTTTGAAAGTCTCTGTATGTTAGTGATTATGAGAGTTTCTTGCTATTTCTATTAGGAATGAGATGACTTTATGATCCCTCTTTATTTGCCCAACAATAAAAAAAACCACACATATGTGAAATTTCTGTGGTTAGGGGCCAAATACTAATAAGACACTTTGCAGACCAGGAAACAGCTGTCCAGTGGTCATGTCATCATTGACAAGTTTAACATGGATTTTGATACCCTGCAACATTGGGGGGGGAAAAAAAAAAAAAAAGAAAGAAAAAGAAACAAATTAAAACCCCACAGCATTTATACAAATCAAATACAAAAAAGGCATCTGCATAGTTATCATGTCAGATAAACTTCTATTTGAACTTCTGATACACAGCACATACACATACACAGAAAAAGTAAGCTGAAAAAATGAGCACTTTTCAGAAACAGGATGAAGTAAGGCTCATTATATAAGTAATGCATTCTCAAGAAAAGTAGCCCATGTGAATGAAAACATGATGGAATAGTAAAGAGGAACAGGTTGCAAGACATGACACTTCATTTCTAGAGGACCTGGGAGATCAATATCTTAGTCTGTGTAATATTATCCACATCTATTCAGAAAATATGACCTGAAGAATGAGTTGATGAGCATTACATTTTCTTTCAAGTAACTGGGATGTAATGCAAAATCCGTAGACAAGATCATTGATTTTTTTTCTCCTTTAAAAAATGTGATATTATGATGAAATTTATCTGAAATGTAACTTCAATGAAGTTACAGTTGAGAAGAACTCATGCCTGTGCATTTACTTATTTAAACTGGCATGCATATTCTTTTAAATCTTTCCTTCATTCTGCTTTGCAAGCTGAAAAAGAATTGCATTATACAGGGACAACTTGATTATTTCATTTACTGTGTTCTGGTGCATTTTAAAAGTAGAATCCCCAAATATTGTCTTTCTTATTTTGCTGGTTAAGCACTTAGATTGCCACAGGGCTGGACTGAAATTGTTCAGGACATGATGAGACTATGGATTTCCGTGAGCTTTATCAGCCAGTCAGAATGCAGGCAAGGCAGCCAATATATTGGAATGAAATGTCAATTACAACGCTCTTCACTGTTACAAGTTTCCGAGGATGACTGGGAAGTAAATGCATGATGGTTGGAGAAATTACTTTCTTTGTAGTTTAGCTGTAATACTGGCAACCAGCAAAGGGAGAAATCTTATTTTCTGTTCAATTTATTTATGGGTCTGCACATCTGTGCAAAGCCCAGACAACAAGACACGCTTCCTTAACCAGGCCAAGGTACCCAGCCAATTCCTACAGTAACATGCCTTGCTACTATTTTCGATAGGATGTCTTTCCATGTGAGAATTACTTCTAGTAAAAAGAGAACAATGCCTCTAACATTCATTTCTCTTGCACAGATTGTTTCCACAATATTTATTCTCCCATTGAATTAACATTATCTTGGCTAGAAATTAGAATTTCTCTCTATTTTAATGAGATCTTCGCAAAGACAAGGTGTTAATCTGGAATGACCTTACTACGACATCTCTTAATTGTTGATGGAAGCAAATGAAATGTGAGGGGACATAGAACAAATTGCTGCATTAGTGATATAGCCTATAATACCTAAGGAACTATAACCCGCATTTCCGATACACGGGCCATTTCATCTCATCATTTAACTCCCACAATGAGATTGCACTATCCGTGTTAGCTAACAATATACTTACTTGTCACATTATGAGGATATGCTATTTAGCAGCTTATAGTAGATATTACTAATTGTGTAAAATATTGCTTTCACTTCCAAACACAGAAAGACCAACATATCTTATATGTTCATATGATCAACATATCTTATGATGTGGCTGAGCATATTTTAAAAATATGTGACTGAGAAGATATAAGAAGGCCACATCAACAACTGGATTTCCACTGGGAGATCCCTGTGTTTGTTTGATCCTACTCAAAAGTCATATTTTTCACATTGGCAGTCGGGCATCACAGGTCTCATTGAAAAATAAAAGTGTTAATGATCAATAAAAATATTAGCTGTAAAACTCATCTAATCATTGGAAAACAGGTAACATTTGGGTTCAGAGTCTGTTATTTACATAATTGATGTTGAAGTGTGAAAATTTTAATAGTAAAGTTCTTCCTGGGAGATATTTTGTTCAGCAATTTTGACAATTAAATGTATTTATGTGTCTGTGGCACTGTGTAGCTTTGTATAATTAACTTTCTTTTAAACGTAACTATTAAATGGAATACTTCATGGCTCACCACAACCACAAATGCAAGCACATAGAAAATAGGAAATGACAGAATCAAGCTCCCTTTGCAGCTTCAGTTCAGCATCCTTGCACTTATTATAAGTTCTTAAATAAAAATATGTAGAAAATGGTGACAAAGCCAGAAAGGCTAGTTAGTTTTCATCACAACTACAAATCATATTTGCTTTTATTACTGCTCTGTTTTTCATTCAGCATCCAGGCTGTGCACTGAATAAAGGAGATATAAAAATATAATGAGAACAATTAATAGATTATCAGCATGTACATATACAAGGGCTGAAATAAGATTGTATATTTAATCTCAGCTGTGGGGATGAAATAGCTCTTAAAATAAAAGAAGAGAAAGGAAAAGGGTGCTTAAAAAAGAAAAAATCCCTGCAAATAGGCCAATAATTCCATATTTCAGCATGACATTGGAAGTCAATAGATTTTAATTCAGATCTTTTAAACCAGCAGCCTAGACTGAGAGCTTTTGATGAAAAGCATAGCTGATGAAGGTAAGTTATTCTTTGTGTACATCAACTACTGGTGAAAGGGGCAGGAAGAAGGAGAGGACAGACCAAATATCTGTGAAACTGCTCAACCATCCCATCTGAAGCATATATATGAGGTCTTGCAGTGATTAATCCGGAATTACTAGCAAAACCCCAAGAAAGACCTCAACACCTATCTCTCCATCCAGCCCTACTGCCTCAGCACCAAAGACGCGGTTTCAGCTGCTGTACTTCAATCTGTAGATTAAGGTCTGTGAGGCTTGGGAACTTGCTTTGCACCTGAGCATGCAGAAAACTCAACAGCAGGCTTCTTGACAGCATACTTCGCTGTATATGAACATGTCGCTTTTCAGAGTCTAATAATTTGTTCCAAACTATATTTTCATGAGCATAGAAGAAAAGCACCTGGGCAAATGTAGTGCTCCTGCTTCTAAGCCCAAAGGCACTGGTGCACTTCAAAGCAACAAATTGTAATACTATTTTTAAAAGAAAAATGTTTTTCTTCTCCTAAATTAATTTTCATTTTAAATGACTGACACATTTTTACTGAAGCATTAAAATGAAATAACTACTCAAGATGTGGAAAAACTGACGCCAAAATTATCAGTGTTTGGGGAAGTTATAATAGGCTTATAATGAAAAATATTATACAGCAAACTTTACACATAATAATAGGTGTCATTTCTGCTATCCAAGTTCAAGATAGGAAGCATCTTATGATCTGAATAGCCATTATGTGACTATTCTTTTTTTTAAGACACTGCAATGTAGCATGTATCATAACTGAGGGTGGTCTCAGGCTGATGGCTTAGCACTCCACTTTACGCCTGACTGTCAATGTCCTCTTTGCACTCAGTAGTTCCTTTGAGACAAAACCAGCTATGGTTGAGGGACAGTGTGCTCTAGTCCACAGGAATGCAGCTTGTTGTGATAAGGCAATTGAAGGTCATTCCACACCCTCCGCAGTCCTCCAGGCACCTTTCTATCCTCAAACACCCCCACGTACCAGCTTACCACATTTTAAGACGAGGCACATATTCTTACTATATCTCCATAAAAACCTTATAAGCAGACTGTGACTTCTCCGTCTTTATGTATTTCAAAATGAAATGTCATTAAAGGCCTGTTGGGTCATAGGGGCACAGAGGAGATCAGGACCAGCTGATATATGACGTAGATGTGTCCAGCCAACTGGAGAGGGAGGTTGTGCTGGGAGATGAGTCATCCTGCCACCACTAAGCCCAGAACCCAAGGAAATCAATCCCTGAGCAGGAGCTTTAGTAGCATTGGAATAGCCAGAATCAAGCTCGCATTGATTTAGAGAATGCAAGGATGGTGAAAATACTCATTTTTCATTCGATCAGGTCTACACACATTGATTCAGAAAGCGAACATTTTAAAATGGCTCTCATCCTTTAAAACAACGCTGTTAGTGAGATCAAAAGCAGCATGAGTAATAAAGGTTAGCAGGAAAAACGTGGATGAGTAATTACACAAAAATCTATACACCTCCATGCAATCTCATTTGAAAACACTATGGATAATTTCTTGCGATGGACATCCCTCTCTCTCTCTATTGGGGGTAATAAACCTTGGAGATTAAATGAAGGAAAGAGGGAAATGAGCCATTTAGTTCTATTAAATATTCTAACCTGACATGTATGGAATTATATAATAATTACTATTGAAAGGCAGAATATACCGTTTGGATAGGGCAAAAATTGTCAGGCAATATCAAACTACTTCTGTTAATTTCAAAACGGACTGTAATCTCTTAGCATTGCCAATTTTAAGAACCTTGCCAAGTCACTGAAGAAGCTGAATTGACAAAAATGAATTTTTGATTGATTAGGAGTAAGTCGTGGTATTCCATTCTTTCAAATACAGAGATATTGAGGTTATTTAAAGGTTATTAAATATATTCTTCAGTGTACATTTAAGTGTCATCTTAGTCTCACTAATCGACACTATTCAAGAACAGATGTTTCTACTATAACTCATGAAGATTTTGAAGTACAAGCTGTGTATTTAATGATCAGTTTATATTGTAAAGGTCAAAAACCAAAAAGGCTAAGTCCAAAATGTCCCTATTTGCAGTTGACTGTGTGTCCCATTTCCACGACTGTTACTCGGACTGCTAGTAAACACTGTAAGCTCTAGATCTGTCATATAAATTCAAGCAACAAAAAATTTTAAAATTTAAAGGCATCATGTAAAGTGCCTCAAGCAACTTGAATAAAAGAGGGTCTACTCACTGCACGACGTCAGAATTCGGCCCTGTCTAAGTTGATACCAGGTTGATAAAGGTGGTTTCAGATAATAACCCTATGTCTGTGCAAGGTTATAAAAATCCTATTAAATATCACTCTGATCCTCAGGTACAATAAGAAATTAATAAAAATAAAAGTCAGAATTGAGCATGTAAAGGAGAAAATATCCCATAAATGAAAAATGGCCCAGAACTTATAGGCCTTGAGTCATTTCTCTGACAGCTGCACAAATGTCAACAGCAGTAAAATATAAAAAAGCCAGCAATGATTTCATTAATAGTACTCTGCTACACTGCAGAGGGGATCATGCTAGCATACAGTCGAAGGACAGACATTACCTTTGAATTTCAAATATGTGAACTGGAACTTTTCCTCGGCTTCAACCTACCTGCTGTTACCTACACAAGTGAAAATGGCCAACTGGAGATCATTAATCCGTGGTCTTTCCGAATCTTTCATTTTCTCAGTGAGTGGAGCACAGCATGCTGGAGCACATTCTGCTCACAGCAAGAGCATCAAAGAGTCCAGAGACTCTGGAGTAATGATTGCTGTTTATGCTAATTCTGCACTTACAGTATCAGTCGAAAAACATCCCCCACACCACTGCGTGTTGAGAGCTACTGTATGTGTGTCCTTGAGCTTTCTGTTTTCCAAATGTTAGTGCCTCTGGTTAATAATTTAGCCTGTCTTTAAAGCAGCCTCTGAAAAATGGAAAGCAAATACACTGGCTGTGAAAGGAAAAAAATAGCACTGTAGTTAAGATACTAAATGAGGACTCAGCAAATCTGGGTTCAGTATTTAGCTCTTCTCACAGAAGCCCTGACTGACCCTGGGCAAACCAATAGAAGAAGTGTGAGAAAAACACTTAAGTGAGGCATGAGGAAACTGTCTTGTCTATTTAATAACAAGTTGCCCGAGCAAAGACATTGCCTCTTATTACCTGCAGGTATGGCACTTATACATCAGCGGGGACTTCTGGATGATACTTTAATACAGCTTTACACTATAGCAAAGGTCGAGTGATATTTTGGGACACCATAAATTTAACGTTGCAATGTCCAGACTTCCTAAAAGCAGTAGAAAGCTCACAGTTGTCCATTCACATCATAGTGAAGAAGTTGCTGAGACAAGGGGCTGACTGCAGTGCTCTGGCCACATTTCCCTTACCAAGGAGCTCTCCTATGTAACACCAAAAACCCAATATGCTGATAGAGGCTAAAGTAATCAAAAAAGTTGAATGCCTGAAGAACTGGAAACCTAGCACAACCTGGAAGGATTTCTAATAGCTAAGATCTCATTAAAAGATAGCGTTTGCATGTAAAGCCAGACAATAGTGAGATAGGCCTCGTAGGCTGTGATTGACAGTGCACCTGCACTCTCCATCCACTAGAGACCTGCAGGTTTATGGTTCAGTGGCCAAGGACACGACACTGCTTAATTTTAAACTGCAGAAATGCAGCACAATACTACAGTTTCCTTCTCTTGTTTTAACTCTTGCAGAGGTGACCTTATTCCATCAGGATATCGACAATGAATGAAACTGTTTCAGATATTGTTATTGAAGTTAATTTCTGGTGAATATCTCCCTGTGTCCTAGGCAGCAACAATTGTTGAATGTCAACCTAGGTCTGTACTAAATATTGAGAAAGTCAAGCGTCTTGTAGTGACAGTTTGACAGGCAGAAGGTGCATTTCATTATTCTCTCTTTTGTGTGGTATGTCAGGAGAGGATAAAGACAATATTAAAAAATAAAAATCTGTATTCAGATTATCTGCTATAGTTGCCTAATTCAGGCAGAGTAATGTCTGTACTTGAAGTCAGTCTGGCAATCCTAAATAGCAGATGGTGTGAAATTCTCATCTTTTGGTCTTAGACCTGCAAATATTTCTGAGAGTTACTCTGGCACCTACTATAATTGACCTGAATAAAACCTCAAGTTAAATTTAAGAGTTTTCTTTTCCAGGTTCCCAGAAATAACATAATGCAAATCTCCAAAGAGATGAAAGTAAACAACCCGGTTAACTCTGGAACACATTCTCCAGCTGATCAATAGAAATTCAAACTGTGAACATCACTTTAAGACAAAACTGAAATGCTTCAGAATTTTCCAAGAAAAGGCACCAAAGGCACAGGGGAGGATATTCCATGTCCCATTTGAGTGGCAGTTGTCACTATCAGACCTTTGACTATACTTGAACACACACATGCCCGTCTTCCTTTGCCTTCATCCCCCTCCCCAACTTTATTACTGAGACTCCAGAAGAGAGAAAATGAATCATTAAATAGTTGAATTACAGGAAAACACACAGATCTTTCATACTCCTAATTTCTAAAACTGAAAAAAAAAGATTTCCATGAAATTCCACAGACATGGAGTCCAGCGTTCATGTCCCAAACTTTTTCTGGATTTTCTCAATCACTGCTAAGAACTGGATCATCTTATAAACAATCTGAACTTCCATTTAGAGTTTTCTTTTGTCTTTTACCTCCATTTGAGCAATACCTATCGTATTAGTAATAAACCCCATGACATTAAGAATGTACAAAACAAACTGTACAAAAGCCAAGATTTTCAGTTATGCAAGAATGTTGAAGATTACAAAACCAAATGGGATCATCAAGAAAACATTCACACACCTTTTCACTAACTGTTCCACAACTGACAGACAGGTGATAGATGAGGTACAGGCTACCTAACTCAGTCTCCTCACTTTGCAATTATGTCTTTATGCCTTTAAAGTAAAATGGGTCATTTCCTGGTATGGTCAGGAGACAAAAACAGAGGGAGACTTTATCACCAGACTTAAGTGTTAAGATCACTACTTCTCCACTAAGTTGCATTTCTTGCCTCAAAGCATCTGGAGTGACGCTAACCCTTTAATAAAAGAATCTTCAAAGGGAGGATACATATAAGTCTCACAAATGCAAAAAGTAAGAGTAAAGTGTTTAGTTAACATCCCTTTTCCTGCCAAAGTCAAGGCTCATCTATTCCACCTCATCACTTTTACCTGACAGGAGACAAAGTTTCTCCCAGTTCAGTTCAGAGACTGAATCATCGCTGAAAATCTGTTAGTCCTAAAAAAACCCAAACAAAAAACAAAGCAAACAGGCCTTCCCCTGCCTTCCTTAAAAAAAAGTCTCATCTGACCTTTAAAGCCTCTGGTGTTGTGAAAGAATATCCCACAATAAACATGCTGGTGTCGCACTCTTACTCACATTAATCACTGCCTTTTCTCTGTATAATCTATAAATGTTAATGTTTAAAACTAATATTTACATATATGAATGTATATGTCTACATATGTATGTACACATATACATAGATATGACTACCTTGCATAGCCTACCATTATTATAACACCATTTGTAAATATGACAGCTTTCAGGGACATTACAAAGTCTCTGTCCCTCCAACTAAGCAACAAAACCCTGAAACCCTCTTCAATCCATTCCTCCCATGCAACAAAAAAATCAAAGAAAAACACTAAAAAATGTAATGGAACACATTTCATTAAACCTCAAGGTCCTTGAAATGCAAGTTAATAAACTATAGGACAATCCAGTCTTGAAATATGTGAAATAATTTTCACTCTTCCTAAAACCTTTTGTTAGATTCAAAGCTAGTCCATTTTTGTCTTCTCCTGAAATTTCAAATAAGTCCCACAAACTACACGAAGTGCCTGCCAGTATGTGACCTTTAAAGATATTAGAGTGACTGAGACATAATAATTGCCTTGCTATTTTCTTTCCCAGTCTCTTAACTAAAATAGAATCAAAATTTTGTAATCTGTTTCAAATAGGCAATAAGTCTCCAATCTCTAGTATTCTCTAAAACTTTATTTTTACCAAAGGAAGAAAGTAATGCAAAGGCCTTTATGTGGTAAAGATCCTAATGCTCTTTCACTCAAGACGTCACTGAAAGCCCTTGAAAACATCACAGAAAGAGGATCAATGAACCTCTGATAAAATTCTTCAGCCATCTTCCCAGCCCCAGGGGAAGTTCCCTTTCTCACTGATAGAAAAGCTATATGAACATCCATCTTTTCTGCTGGTCTCTCAAGTAAGTCCTGTTTCTCATTTGCCAAATCTTGAAAAGCTGCAGTTCTTTTAAAAAACTGCTGCTGAACAGGAAAAATGATTTATTCCTGAAAGAGCTTGCTTGTAGATTTTCTGAGCTGCCCTCAATGTGCCAGCAAGGTCCCTGCAGGCCTGCCCCCAAATATGGGGGCATAGCCCTCCTATGTCCCTCTACATCCTCCCTGCTTTATATCCCTTAAATTAAAAATAAAATAAAATAAAATAAAATAAAATAAAATAAAATAAAATAAAATAAAATATAAAGAAGCCTGCCAGCCTTTTATCATCAAAGGCTTTGCAAATCTAGTTTTAGACTTCATTTGCTTTTAAATTTCCCCTGAATTCCACATGTTCCATACCTCTCAGCCAGCTATGGAGATTGCTCAAACCGCTAAATACTATATATGTTCCCCAAAGGAAATGTGGAAAGGCCACCAGGCTCTCCTTAGCCCATCTCTACTTTCCAGCTGGGAAGCATGAAATTCCTAATCTATTTCTTCTTCCATGAAACAATTTTTTCTCTTTCTAACTGGAACTATATGACTGAGAAAACAGCTAAGGAACTACCAGTAACCCAGTCAGGAATCAATAGCCTATAGGCTTCTGTGAGACTGAGCAGAGCTCACAGAAGATATACACTCTTTGCAGAAATTTTTAACCCATTTTTCTCTATAACATTCTGAGGTGGGTTGATTGTGGCTGGATGTCAGGTGCCCACCAAAGCAGCTGTATCACTCCCTCTCCTCAGCAGGACAGGGGAGAGAAAATATAACGAAAGGCTCGTGGGTTGAGATAAGGACAGGGAGATCACTCAGCAATTACTGTCATGGGCAAAACAGACTTGACTCAGGGAAAATAATCTAATTTATTAAGAACCAAATCAGAGTAGGGTAATAAGAAATAAAACCAAATCTTAAAAACCACCTTCCCCCCCACCTCTCCCTTCTTCCCAGGCTCAACTTCACTCCTGAATTCTCTACTAGGGGATGGGGAATGGGGGTAATGGTCAGTTCATCATATGTTGTCTCTGCCACTCCTTCCTCTTCTCACTCTTCCCCTGCTCCAGCTTGGGGTCCCTCCCATGGGAGACAGTCCTCCACGAACTTCTCCAATTTGAGTCCTTCCCACAGGCCCTAGTTCTTCAATAACTACACCACCGTGGGTCCTTTCTACGTGTCCTTTCCATGGGGTGCAGTCCTACAGGAACGGGCTGCTCCAGCATGGGTCTTCCATAGGGTCACAAGTCCTGCCAGCAAACCTGCTCCAGCGTGGGGTCCTCCATGGGCTGCAGGTGGATACCTGCTCCACCATTAACCTCCATGGGCTGCAGGGGCACAGCCTGCCTCACCATGGTTTTCATTACAGGCTGCAGGGGAATGTCTGCTCTGGCACCTGGAGCACCTCCTCCCCCTCCTTCTTCACTGATCTTGGTATCTGCAGAGCTGTTGCTCTCACATATTCTCACTCCTCTCTTCTGGCTGCTGCCTCACAGTTTGTTTTTCCACTTCTTAAATATGTTATCACAGAGGCACTACCATTGTTGCTGATGGGCTTGGACTTGTCCAGTGGCAGGTCCAGCTTGGAGCCAGCTGGCATTGGCTCCATCAGACACAGGGGAAGCTTCTATCAGCTTCTCACAGAAGCCACCCCTTTAGCCCCCCGGCTACCAAAACCTTGCCATGCAAACCCAATAAAAATTCAGAGCTTTAACTGTTTAACTAGGTTGCCCAAAAAGCACTTTACCACATTTTGCCTGTTGATAGAGTCCACATCCCTAACAGTAAGGTGTTTCTGTACTGGTCAATATAGCTTAAAAATTACAATTTCTCTTAAAAATATCTGTAATTTGCTCATGAAAAAGAGGCCTTGATCTTCCATTTCCTATTCACAGAAGATTTCTGAATATAAAATATAATCAAGTGCTTTGGTCCAAGTTTTTACTCATATTTAAAGCCCCGGAACAACTGACTATATGCTCATATATGTCTATGTTATCAATCTCCCTGAATGACTTCTATTCACTTTGGAACCCTTTCTCTTTTTGATCATTTCATTATTATTCTCCCCAAACAGAGCTCATCAAAAATTGTACCAGATAACATTTCCTTGGAAAACGTAGCATAAACTATTTCATAAACGACAATCGTAGGTTCAAGAGGCTTTTGTGGGATTGAAGGCAGGATCTGAAGGGACAAAGAAACTCACAGTGGGTTCCAAGTAGGTCTGCCATAAACACAAAGACCTCAGAAGTAAGGGTGTTCCCATTATGAATGCAGGTTTATCCCAAAACTGTTTTCCAACAGACATGCCCACAACCTGAGAACCCTGCTATGGGTCATAAATTTGAAAAAATGTAGAATTTTCCAATCAGAACCCAACGTTCTCCTTTTTTCTGGGCAGTTTAATTACTCTATAAAAACCTATATAAGTATCAAAATTAAAAAAAAAAACAACATAATTATCTATGAATCAGAAACTTTGCTTGTTTGGACAATCGAAACCTTAAGATAGACTCCAGTTCAGGAAGTTTAACTCAAAGTGCTCATTACTAGTAGCACTCTGTTCTGTATTTTCTAACACAAGTGTATGTCATTCATACATGGGTCCCTCCTTCTGGTCCCTTTTGTTCAAGGCAGTGAGATAACCTACTGTTGCAAGAACTGCAAAAACCTTATGCAGTTTGGATGGTTTCAGATCCCTACATTTCACTATTTTACAAACCTCTGCTTTATTTATTTTTCATATTTCTTCCCCTACACAACTCAAAGCTTGCCTTTGTCTAAAGATTCTGCTGTAACCTCTTTGCTAGTTTGATATTCAAGACTTCCACGTTATTAATTGTAGCAAATGCTTCTTCCCCCTTTTTATTCATCACCTCTCCTTCTCTTTAATAATTTATCAGACCTTCTTCTGCACACTTTTAATGCTTATACCCTGGCCCTGGAACCTCCTGGCATGCATCTTTCCACTCTGCTTAACATGTTCACCATTCACTATCATTAAAGGATGAGATTTATCCTTCCCTGAAAGGTGAAAAGGCCTTGCTATTCAAAGTGTTGGTCCTATTCAGAACATCCCCATATCCTCCAGCTATTCTCTTCAGCACAGGAGGCAGAACCCTGTGAATGGAAATAAATCCTTTTCTTAGTATGACGTGCCCAAAAAAACGCCTATGAACCAATCACTTTCCACACATGCCATTTCTTAATACCTGCTGTACTCATGCTTGTGAAACACAAAGCGTGCATTTCTTGACCTTGAAGGGTTTGCATCTTGGGGCTGATGTATGCTAAAATCCACTTATACAGGCCTTCAAATCATGAAACACTCAGTATTAGGATGTTCAGAAACATCACAGAGAAATAATGGTTATCTGAAATATCCACAGTACCAAACCTGGAAAATATGAACAGTAAACAGGAAGATGCAGTTGTATTATTAATCTAGAAAAGTTCAGATATACCTCACCTCACCTTAAATCACCTTGAACTCTACCCCTTGAACCTTACACAGAAATATTACTGGGAAGCTGCAAAATGTTAGCAAACTCAGTGAAGACTGCATCTTATGTCTATTTTAACTCTAGAATAAAGTTGTCATAGGCTTAATAGAAAACTGAAATATAGAATTAGATGCTACATGAAGGACTACTTCCTACATATAAAACATTCCCAGACAAACTGTCCTTACCATAAGAAGAAAAATTGACAGTGATTTCTCAGGTAGCTGGCAGATGAGTTATAGATTTTGCATATGAATCTCTACAATTTCAGTAACTAGGAATACTCATATGCCTGTTGTGGTATTCTAGGAAAATGTTTTCACTGTGAGAGGTCCTGACTGAAGCCTCAACCTTCACTGGCTGTGGATATCCGCCTTGGTCATCTCTAGGGAGACACATTACTGGCATAAAACTTTTTCAAGTTACTCTCTTCTGATGTTATTCCTCAGGTACTCATTTCTTAGATCCTTTTGTCTTGCTTCACCAGAACTTGGGTTTCCCTTTGTATTACTAGACAAAAAAGAATCTCTACAACATTTAAAACTTGAGATTTCTGGTGAATTTATTTCCTCTAGAGTTGATTCTTGCACCAAGTATGTGATTGGCAAAATGCAGGTAACACTCTGAAGTCAAAGAGCTCTGCTGAGGTGGAGGAGACTTTTCATGTGTTTCCACTTTTAAGAAACAGAGAATTCAGGTATGTGGCTGCTAAATTTGCCTTTATGTTTCTGATGCACCTCAACTTAATGGATGGAGTGCTATTGTGTTCCTTATCTTCCTTAATAGCCATAAGAATTTTATATGAAGAAACACCTTCAAAACTATTTCCTGAACAAGAATACCTTTCTATCATGCTCAGGGGCTTTTTTTGGCAGCTGTACTAAAACAATGGGTTGTTGCAACACAGACTTCTTTATTCAAGACTATATTCACTTCCACTGTTTGTGTCTTGACCACATTTGCCCAAGTAATCGAAAAATGGCTTTCACTCATACCTTTGCTCAGAAACTGAATCCCCATTCCCTTCACTTTCTTGTCTTTCTCAGCTTCACTTAATTATTGAGCAGCCTCATAACAGCAGTAGATAAAACAGCCAAGAGCAGCATAGACTGAAGTCTGGTGTACATGCTGTTTATTCTCCAGCACCTGTGCCTGAAATCATCTTGAAGGCAGAAGTAAGTAAGGAAAAGAACTGAGGTGACGCTTTGGTCCCCACCATGTGGAATTACACAGAATGGTTGAGATCAGAAGGCACCTCCGAAGATCAAGACCAACCCCCTTGCTCAGACCGGGTTGCCCAGGGCCATAGCCAGTCAGGTTTTGAATAATTCCAAGGATTCCAGTATTTTACCAACCTTGCAGTATTTTTGTTTTCTTATGTTTAAATGGAATTTCCTGTATTTCAGATTGTGCCCATTTTCTCTTATCATGTCACTGGGCACATCTGAGACAGTTTGATCCCATCTTCTTTACTCTCCCCATCAGATATTTATACACACTGATAAGATATCCTTGAGCCTCCTCTTCTTTAGGTTGAATAGTCCCAGCACTCTCAGCCTCTCCTCATATGGCAGATGCTTAAGTCCCTGCATCAGTATCATGGCCTTTTGCTGGACTGGAGCTGGTCTCTCTTGCACTGGAAAGCCAGAACTAAATCCAAATCTCCAAGTGTGTCTCACCAAGGATAAGTAGAGGGGAAGGACCACCTCCCCTTACCTGAGGCAACACTCTGCCTAAAGCTGTCCAGGAGGCTGTTGTCTTTCTTTGCCGCGATGGCACATTCCTGACTCATATTCAAATTTTTGATGACCAGGACCCTCAGGTCCTTCTTTGCCAAACTGACTTTCAGCCAGTGGGCCCCCAGTGTGTACTTGTGTACAGGGTTATTTCTCCACAGGGGCAGGCCTTTGTTGAACTTCATGATGTTCTTCTCAGCCCATTTCTGCAGCCTGTTGAGGTCCCTCTCTGCATGGCAGCACAATCATCTGGTACACAAGCCATTTCTCCCACTTCTGTTTCATCTGCAAACTTGCTGTGGGTGTTTGCCCTATTGTCCAGGTCAATAAAGAAGATATTATAGACTACTGGCACCAGTATCAACCTCTGGGGTACACCACTAGTGCCTGGAATCCTGCTGGACTCCATACCACTGATCATAACACTTTAAGCCCAACAATTCAGCCCATTTTTTAATCACTTTGCTGTCCATTTTTCTAGCCCATACTTCATTAACTTGTCTCTAAGGAGGTTATGGTAGACAGTTTGAAAAACCTTTTAAAGTCAAGACAAACAAGATTCACTGTTCTCCCCTTATCCACTGAGCCAGCCATCTCATCATGGAACACTACCAGGTCAGACAGGCATGATTTCCCTTTCATANAGACAGTTTGAAAAACCTTTTAAAGTCAAGACAAACAAGATTCATTGTTCTCCCCTTATCCACTGAGCCAGCCATCTCATCATGGAACGCTACCGGGTCAGACAGGCACGATTTCCCTTTCATGNCAGCCATCTCATCATGGAACACTACCAGGTCAGACAGGCATGATTTCCCTTTCATAAATCCATGCTGACAACTCCCAATTACCTTCTTGCTGTCCATATATGTGAAAATTGTTTCCATGTTAGTTGATCCATCAGTTTCAAGAAGTGAGACTGACTAGCCTGTAGTTCCCTGAATCCTCCTTCTTGCCCTTCCTGAAAATAGAGTAACATTTGCTTTCTTCCAGTCCTCAGGGACCTCCTCTGATCAACATAACCTTTCAAAGATAACCAAGAGTGGCCTCTGAACGACACTGGCCAGCTCCCTCTGCACCTGTGGGTACATCCCATTGTCCAGTGAACTTGAGCATGTCCAGTTTGTTAAAACAGTCCCTAAACTGCACTAAGGATAAGCCTTCATAGCCCCAGACTTTGCCACTGGTCTCAGGGACCTGGGATTGCTGAAGACAAATCTTACACTGCAAAGACTGAAACAATGAAGGGTTTGAGTACTTTGGCCTTTCCCTGTTTGTCACCAGGTCCTTTCCCCGTTCAGCTGCAGGCTGGCATTTACCCTAGTCTTCCTTTTTTTGCCACTGATATACTTGTATAAACCCTTATTGTCCTTCACATCCTTTGCCAGATTTGGCTCCAAGGTGGGCTTTAGTCAGAGCATGAAATGTCTTCTCAATAAAACTGAGAACATGTCAGTTTCAACAAAACTCTACTTTTAGCAATAAATGTTCCATCAGAAAGGCTGGCTACAAATACATTAGTAATTATATACTGACAGCATCCTCTGGCCCTGAGACCAGTCAACGTGGTTTGGCTTCATCCATACCATCAAGATCTCTTAGTCTTCAAAAAAGGTGACCATATGTAAATTGTCTGTTCCAAATGATCCATTGGGATAACTCCAAAAATATGACTGTGAATTGTTCTTGACAGCACTAGCAACACAATGCAAAAGCGTGGCAGAGAATATGCTAACAACGCAAAAGCATATGTGAAAGGCTTCTAGCGCCTGGAAATATTTCCTGGCATCATTTAGTCTATGGCTTAAGCATAGCTTTTGTGACTCAAGGTGACAGAATATGTACCTGAACATATTATGATATAGCACCAAAGTGATATTCATGGAATTATACTGAGTCACATCATATGCAGATGCAAGACTACTAAATATTTTATTAAAAATGAAGCAGGGTATGTATATATTCCTCTGACTACAGTTCCCAGTTGGGACACATTCTTTATTCTGAAGGATCTAACTCAAGTCCCTTTGAACCTACTGGCATGATGCTTATCAACATTACACACCTATCCTAAGGTTGGGGCCAGGTTTCTTACCCCAGAATACACATTGCCATACTAATCACATAGTTTATTTACTGCTGGTTTTAGCCTTCCAGGCCTCTCCTGCTCTGAGATTTGCCCCAAGCTGTGTAAGATGACCAAATTTTCTACAGAAAGCAGAAGATGAATGTGACACCTTCTTACCATTTTTACCATCAGGTTCAGTGTTGAAATGAGGCAGGTGCTTGCCTTCCACTCCGTGTTTGGACCTACTTATATTGACAATGAACTCTTGGTAAAACATCCCATACTGCTGACTGAATATTTTAACAGGTTCATACGAACTCGTGGCATTCAATGCTATGGCACAAATATAAAAGCATAAAAACAAGCACACACACAAAAAATAATCCTATGTCCTCTTGGGTTAAGAATCCTTCAAATGAAAACTGGAAGGGTTGAGCTTACTGTTACTGCATGCCCTACATGACCCCACTGAAAATTGAATGTTGCACAGAGCGAACACCAGTGCCGAGATGGGCCTGGCATCTCTTCAGGGGTGCACATTACATCTGCCCATAGGTCAACAACAGATCTGCTGTAATTTCAGCTGCTCTCAGCTGCATCTCCTCAGCTTTGTGAACAAAAACACAAGCAAGACTAATTCTCCTTGCATCCCCGGTGAGGTTCTCACAGTGCATCAGAGCGTTCAGAGGGTAAACTCCAGTGTGTATCCAGGATGCTTCAGCCAGTAACACCATGTGTTTTAGAAGTACGAAATACAGACGTAGGTCTGTTCCTGTGGAAGACAAGGTGGCACACTGCTGACCACAGTTTGCCTCCTGCACCTACGTGTATTCTCACAGGTGATTAATTTTCTTAAAGAAACCTGCTTATGTAAACTGTAAATTATGATTCCCTGTGATTTTCTTTTCAAATAGACTCCAGAGCATTTTACAGATATTAATATTAAATTGTTAAGAACTTAATATTGTAAATTTTTATAATAAACTAATCCTGAAACTCTAGGATTGTCTTCAAAATATGATGAGTCTTATTAGCTGAGAGTTAAGGTTGGTTAGGTTAGAACTAGTAGAAATAGGCACGATGAAATTTGATTCTATACTCTCCCTTGCTCATAACCTAGAGAACTTTTTATTGTTTTACGTCATGCACTTATGGTTTGCAGTGTCTTTCAAGACAACATATTAAAGGTCATTCCTGGGAATAAAGTTATGACTGAGGACAGAAGAGAGAGGAGTTATATTATTTTTAACTGATGAGCAGACATGTCTTAGGAAAAAAAAGATCAAGAATGATATCTTTGTCACTACTCCGTGTACACGAGATGTTTCAAACTATCCTGTGGTCAAGTGCTGCGTTATAAGATAAATGCTTCCTAGCTGCAATTCTGAGACTCAGCGGTGACAGTATTCCTTCTTCACTTGCAGCTGTATAATACAATCCTACTCCTTTCATTAAAGTTTTAGAAATAAAAATGGAACCACATATGTCCTTTAGTTATTGCATCAGTATGTTTAGAACATACATTTACCTAGGTCTAAGTACTGCAGGGGTTTTATTTATGAGGACAGGTGTGGAAAAAAGTGCTTGCTTTTTAAAATCAGTGAGGGCTAATGAAGCATATCGTGCTCTCAGGAAAAGCCAAGGACTGTTCTTTCCGTACTGTCCCAAGAGAATGGGCAGAGAAGTTTGAGGGTAACACCCTCTCCATGGAGTAGGAGTTTGAGGAAGCAATCTGTTTTAAAGCACTCAGTAACCATAAATCCCCTTTAGCTTTAACCACTTGTCTGTGTAGAGATCTGAAAGATATAATGATTTCTTCAACCCCTTCTGAGACTGAATATTTCCTGTTTTCCCTCAGTTGGACAAATGTGCTACAGCTAACCCATGGAAGCACTTCCTGACTCCTTGTTGGCGTAAGCCCCAGCTACATCTCAGTCCCACAAAAGAGTCAGACTCCTTTAGCTACCTCTACCACACCCTATTTCCACAAAAAAAAAGAGATACAGACTGGACATTGGTACACTCCAACAGTTACGTGCAGATGCAGGCAGAGCTAATGCCTTGGAATGTGTTTCTGCAGGGAAGTTCAGCATGGTAAGAAAGCTTACTTGTTTTCCACTTGCAGACTCTTACTTGAGGTCTGTATCATAACAAATTACAGCAAATTATAAATGTCTTGCCTGGTTACATGAATTAGCTATGCGCAGATGTGCTATGACTGAGTAACCAGAACAGCAGCATGAAGACAAAGCCAGTGGTGACTCAGTTCTGCCTTCTTTGTTACAAAAGTACTAGTTTTCTAATATGCCCTCCTTCAAAGGATCATAACATCACACAACACCTCTAGAAATTAATAAAGGCAGAAAAACTTCTTTAGAGAGAAAGAATAATGTGTTGTCTTGGAGGTAGAATTCAAGATTCTTGCTATGCAAAGTTATAAAATTACCTACAAACCATGATCTTTTCTACACTTTAGTGCTTTATTTCACTTGAACATTACAAACTGCCCTCAACTAAAGGGATACATTTCATCAGCAGTGGTTTGTTCTGAACGTAGCAGAAAATATGAAAGATACTAGAAGCAATGAGTTTGTCCTCTCAAATTAGCATGTTGTCTATGGGAGTCTCTGCTAGACCTACAGTCATAGCAGTTACATGCAGAATCTGTGCAATGTTCAGTAGTTCTGCCCTTTGCCAGTGTACAATTGTAGGCTGAGGTCAACTGGGAAGAAAAACTACAAAAAAAATCTTTTTAGAAAAAAATTTGCAGACCCTTATACAGTACTAATTATCCATTTCAGAGAGAGTTCTGCACTCACTGTAATGGAGCTATGTAAAATAATTAGCATTTATGAAGGTGGTGGGGTTTTTTTCCACTACAATATTCAGAAAGCATTTTTCCTTTTTGGGTTATATGTATAGTAGTTTCCAAAATATCCTATCTGAAAATAGTCTAGTTTAATAGTTTCCATTTAAAAACATTTCACAAACCTTTAACAAGCAGAACATAAAAGGTACTCATTCCATCCTAACTAGCTGCACTGGCATTTTACATGGGTGCACAAGTACTCCAGCCCGAGGAAAGGTTCTGCCACGATAAGGGATAAAAATGTTCTACTGTTGTATGGCCATTCCCCTATCACAGGTCGAAAGCATATGCACCGTCAAATGTTAGGCCAAAGGGGAATGAAGGCTACAAGGACACTGATGTGCCTTCCTGTCCCAGCCCATCTGCTGTGATTCCTTTCTAAGATGAAAGGATGTAGCTTGGGTTATGTCTATTTACTGTGACAGGGTAATAGGCATGCTTGTGCCAAGGAAGGAAAAGACTCCATCAGCATGTATACACAAGCCTGAGTTGCTCTGACTTTTCAGGTGAACAGCCAATATTCACACAAGATAATCTGCCGTTGGTACTAGTGTGTTTTCACGCAGTCAGACATTACTGGAAGGCAAAGGTGTCTCTGTACCAACCTATGGAAACAGTACACACAGTATACATTTTTATATTTCCCTTTCCTATTTTGTCTACCAAAGAATAAAAAATCTCTTTCAAATCCGTTCTATCTGGCATGCTAAAAAAAAAGCTGTCATGGATAAAAATTATTTGGCACTGGGAATCTTAATTTACCAACACCAGCTCTGCAAGATATTTCTGTCAAAGGACTGATTGAAATCAGCAGGCCACTCACAATTCCGCTTTATTTATATATACAGTTACTGTACTGTATAGTACTGTACCATGCTTCTTTAAATGGTAAAATAAAAGGACTTCCTTAATGAATCTCCTAATTCTCACATGCTTTTTTAAGAAGCGCTTGAGAACATTCAGACAACAGGATTTACTAGAGATGTCCCATTAGAGCAAGACATCGGACAGGGTCAGTCATAACCGGGCTGCTTCCAATGCAATCTTGTTAAATTTATCCTCGCAACGCCAAATTATGCAGCAATTACCAACTGCTCTGTGGGTTGGTATTGGGAAGACTTTTGTTAACCACAGGCCTTAGGAATCACCTTGATGAAACTTCACACTTTCATTTTACAAATTAACATATGGTTGGAAACATTGGTAGGGATCTTTATAGAAACTAATTACATGTTCAGCCTTCATATGATCTGACAGATTCAGAAAGCCAATCTAAGAGGTATGGATTTATCATTTCCTGTGTTTTTTAGCCACCTCACACCCACAGCTAACCATCTTTGAATGTTTACAAACATTGTAGCAATTCATGGCCTCCATCGTTATGTCCCTTGCTGTGTTCTTCATATGGATCCAGCTTTACACCTGGACAAATATTCAGCTTGGGCAAACCAGTATATCTCAGGGGAAGCCAACAGGTTTGATTTTAATTTGATTTAAACCATCTGAAAGTCTGGCTTTTAATTGCACTCTGAATTTCTTAAGAACATCATTGATGTAGCTTGATATACTCTCCACAATATGGTTTATCTGTTCCTAGATGAATGGCATCTTCTCTGTGTTGCTACCAGAATACTCTACCCTCCTAAAAATAAACATCCTAAAGCCATGACTTTCCAGCGTAAGAGCTACTTCCTCATTTCGTTGCAATTCACATGCAACTATTTAAGACCCTGTAGCAAACTGTACCGTGTGTATATTCAGTCTAACATTTTATCAGCCCGAACTACATATCCAGTTCTTCCCCTAGTGTGTAATAGTACTGGAAAGATTCAATATTGATTTTCCCATATTACTTTAAATTATTTAGGGGAAAAAAATGCATTCTTTTGAAATTATGGCTTTCAATATAGCACAGTAGATTTTATTCAGTTTATTTTGTACCATGCTTTTACAGTATGAAAATACGGTGGACACTGAACAGTACAGCTTCAGTACAGCCTTTGCATTACTCTGTTGACCATGTAGTAAGAACAGTCAGAAGTAACCTGCTAATAAAATTGTATGACTTTTAATCATGAAATTATGTGGTTGGTTTTTTTGATTGGATTCTACTGCAAGTTAAAAAATACTGCAGCTAAAGACATGGAGCCTGAATGCCTTTACTTACTAATTGAATCTGTGTGACATAGGTTACTCAGTGTAATCCCACAATGGTCCTCTTATCCTAGTATTCTTCAGTTTTATTCAAAGAGTATGCCTTGGGACAAAAGGCTACTCTACTCTGCAGACCACTTCCTCAATTTGCCAGTCAGATTTTGGCTGATGTTGACAACAAAGATGTCCATTAATGTCATTTATTGTGGAAAATATATAATGCAGTCAGTCCTGCTTTGTAATGATACCATCAAGGAATGAACAACCATATCAGATGGAAACAATTTTCAGTTACTTTTTGCTCAGGGTTAGATTGGAAAGGATGACCCTGAGGTGAAGAGCTCCTGATCCTATTACCAAGCTCACAGCAACACAGTCTTCAGTTCCACACTCCAGGACAAATTATTGCCTATACTGCACTGAGGATGTGCATTCCCTAGGATATGTGTCCTTAATATTTGGTAACCAGGGTATTTTTTGCAAGAAAATTCTAAACCAAAATGCTGTCAGTACCGCTGTACAAAATAAGCCACAGCAAATATGCACATATACACAACTCTGTTTCACTGAAAGGGTTGTTCAACATTGGAATAGGCTGCCCAGGTGGATTCGCCATCCCTGGAGGTGTTTAAAAAAAGGGTAGACGTGGTACTTGGGGATATGGTTTAGATGTGGTTTTGTCAGGTTAGGTTAATGGTTGGACTAGATGATCTGAAAGGTCCCTTCCAACCTTAACGATTCTATGATTCTATGATTCTAACTCAATCGCAAGATAGAACCTCAAATAACACAAAACCACCTCAAAATTCCTCTAAACTCGCACCATAAAACTCAACTTTCCTCTTAAATAGTTATGACTGTAAAAGATCCAAAGAGATAAGTAATTTCCATAAGGAAGGTGTATACTCTAAAAATTCATGCAGGTCATGCCCTCTAAGATATATGTATCACATTTATTTAATGATTTTTTTTTCATCTTCTTTCTTCCAATATTTTATAGGAGTTCTAAATTGCACTACAAAGAATTAAGGGCGAGGTAATGGTGTGTGCTTAAAGTGCCACAAAGAAGAGAGAGGTTGTTAATTTGTAAGATATGACTGTTCTCAAGATCTCCAGCTTTGCAAAAAAGAATAGCTATAAGGGAAATTCTGATGGAGGAACTTTTCAGTTCTCTGGTTCATTGGGTGCCCAGAGATACAAACACGTATGTTTAATACAGTATTTTGATCACAGCTTCTTCAATCCTTGCTGCTACAGCTCCTCCACTTGCACAGGACAAGTAGATATGAACTGCTTTAGAAAGTTCGAGGAAGGTTCTCAGTACAGTCATTGAATGATTCTGTCATGGAAGGAGAGAAGTGGGTTCCACCCTCTATCTAATGACACCATAAAATAGTTAAACAATTCCAGACTTTGTAGAATCATAGAATGGTAAGAGTTGGAACGGACTTTAAAGATCATGTAGTTGCAACCCCGCTGCCATGGGCAGGGACACCTTCCACTAGACCAGG
>RSEF01000001.1:167216877-167254409 GCA_003993805.1 Himantopus leucocephalus | reverse complement strand
CTAGATGATCTTATGGGTCTTTTCCAATCTAGGAGATTCTGTGATTCTGTGAAGTCACGGAACTGCAAACAAAGATGGGAAACTATTCTGAGACAGCTGATGAGAGAACCCCTGAATAAGCACATTGACTGTAGACAGCAGACATGAAGTCAGACAGACTTGGACAGGTAGCATAGCTGAGGTTCATGTCATTTTTAGGGGCGTGAATATCAAGTTCAGTAAGTGAAATTCAGGAGATGAATTTTATACTGTTCAATTTAGCAAAACATTTGGCATGGCTTCCATGTGAAGGAGTGAAGATGCTGCTAACTGGGTAGGAGGACAGTACTCTGTGATTCAATGCAGAACCATGTTAATGATGCCGAAGTCTGGTCTGAGTGGTTTGTTACATCATGTAGACATGACACATGTTGTGTGTCTGTATGACAGTACTCATTGACTTGTAGAAATAATAGCTAAGCTTACAGAAGCAGTGCTGTGCTTCTTATCAATCTGCTCTGCCCATAGCTGATTAACCATTTTCTTATCAAAGTACTACCACTGCTCTGCCACTCCCTCATCCAAAGACAGCTTGAGAATTTCTGAATATTACTTTGTATGAGAACTGCCTAAGAGATACACAATAAGCAACAGATAGTTTAAACCAGATTATTACAGAAAAGTCAGTCATCTGAGAGGTCTGTTTTTCAGGACATGGCTTGTACGTATCTGTGAGTGGAAGATTTGGGCAAGTATGTGGAAAACACAAAACCAGAGTTAACCTTTATGTAAGCAGGTAAATTCTTCAGTCTGAATGGAAGTAGGTAGACTTACAAAAGGACTTAGTCCTGAAAAACATTTCTCAGAACAAGTACTGGAGAAATAAGGAACTTGCAGCAGGATGTAAAAAAAAAAAAAAGCTGATAGAAAGAAAACAAAATAATTCAGCATGTTACGGCAACACTTTTTGCTTGTTCTGATGAAACACCTAGCCCCATATGAGATGACAGTGAGCAATGCTGTACAAACTTTAAAGGGCCTTTGAAGTCTTTCTTCTATTCATCTAACTGCTTAAGGCCAGACCATTTTGATAAGGAAAACTCAACATAAACAAAGTAATTCTTCTCTCCTAACTTTTCCCAAAAAAGCTTTCAGAGCTTTAAATAGAATATGAGGGACACCTTATGACAATTATACATCTGAAAAATGTAAGGAATTCAGAGCTATCTTCATCTATATGGCTAGAAATCATTACAACCATCTCAGAAGTAATCTTGCCTTACATTTATGTCATAATGGAGACAAAACTAACTTTCTTGTAACATGGTCTGAAAGTCATTCAAAGAGATATTTAGAATTATCATCCAACTTCATCTGTGCTTTCAAAGATCTTTCTCCTTAGCCTACTGATAATAAATGTCATGTACCTTTCACATTCATGTCAGAAAGAAAAAGCATCTCTGCAGCAGACTTAACATTCTTTCATCCCTTAAAAATGACAGACATCCACAGCAGGAGATTACAGTATCAACGACTGAGACGTTAATCCATCTAACTTTGAAAAACTTCTTTAAACACCTGAACAACCACTTCTTGCAAAGAGCAAAGCTATCCATAGATATCTTTTTATAACAGTAATAACTGTGCGTTACTACTACCCACAGCTGTACCAGGTACAGAGTTTTCAGCATTTCTTTGGTGTTATTGATAATACTGTTTAACAACCGTTGGCAAGTTTTCAGTTGTAAGCAGTGCACCTATTACCAAGCACCCATCACCATGTCAGTCACTTAGACACAGAGATCTGTCACAAGTCACTCATTAAGGATTCAAACTCTGACTGATATTTTTAGAGAAGAATTGAAAGAAACAAAAGATGTTGCTTATCTGTTGTTTTATTCTAACTATGACTCTACTATTAACACGACAGAAACACCTATAGACTTACCAGAGACAGGACAGGAAGGACCAACAGACACAACCTGGTCCTCTCTCCTGTCCCAAGTAAAGAAGCGCTCCCTAAAAGAACATTAAAACTGAATATTGAAAGCTATTTCTGAAATGTCTATTTGAATGCTGAAATCCTTCCAGACTAATGAATCCTTTCTCATAGAAACTAAAACAAGATAATGACATTTTAAATTTGTTGCGTCAAATGGTAGGTTAGTGAAAGCCTTCAGTGATACTCCTGCTGTCTAAGTACTCAAAAGCCTGAACGGTTAAGATTATTTACTGGTGATTTGCCTCTGCAGTGGTCCTGAAATCAGTTATCATTGCCTCTATCAGCCCATCAGGAGACAGCACGGTCTTATACTCTTTGATAAAGGTTCTATCTTATTCTTCTGCCATTCCATATTTCATTATTGCTTTATTTTCTGTCTTCAAGGCACAGCAGCATCCCTGATACATGCTATGATCTCTGTGACATTAAATCTCTTCCCCCTACAGTGCAAGTCCACAGCATTAGACCAGTCAGATAGTGCAACATCCCAGGTATTTGCCATGACTGCAGTAGGCCCAGGTGGGCTCAGCCCCTGCAGCTCTTCCCTTCTGGAGTTCACACCAGCACATGCATTAAATGGCCCAAACATGTTTGACTGTATCTTAGTTGAAACTAAGTTGAAACTAACCATTAATCTCGACAAGAAAAACAAAATATAATCCAAGCAAGGTTGTTAATGCAACGAGCAATCTGCATCTCTCCTGAGAGTGAGATCAGTGTCTTCCCATAAAATCTGATGGCCACAGTCAGTGTGGGCAATGCCACCCTCTTTCCTCATCTCCCTGTTTCCCAAGAATCATTTTTTTACCCACCTCTAAGTTCACAAGCCTTTCCTCTGCCTTTTCAACTTGCTAAACATTTTATATCCACAATATGTCCCGAGAGTCTGCCAGTGAGACTGGAGACCTCACTTCACCAAGGCAAATTTTCAAGTGACTGGGTTTAGAGCGGCTGCATGCAGAGTAACCTCAATGTACTGTCCACTTTCCAGGCTTCATGCTGTTTGCACTTCTCAGAATTAGTTCCTTGTACCCACAGAGCAAACCACATAATAACAAATGAATGAGTGCATAGAAATCTCAACATAACACAGCCATCATCCACATCCTTCTCTCTGACAGCCGCAAAATGGAGACAGTGCCTGATGTTCACAGTCTGGCTATGGATGCAGCCTTCTGTCTACTGGTAGGGAAGGTTGCTACAAGAACGTGCAGCAGAAGCTAAAAAGTACAATAAATTGCAAAGCGGGAATGACACCAAGTTAGCTAAGTACTGCTCGGTCTCTGAAACATTCAATGTTCATGATGATTTTACCCTATCAGCAAATGAGGTGCTCAAAACTCTGTGGCTCCAAGCAGAGGAAAAAGTATCTTACTTTCCACTCCTTGATACCACATATTTTTTCTGGATTTGTTGATTAGGTGACCCTGAGATTTGCTTTGCTCCATGACTTTAACAGAAGCTGAGCACTCCCCTCTTTCCTGCTGCAGTCACCTTGTTATTTTCCTTCCCCCAGTGACACCTTGGTTGGCAAATGTATGCAATTTCCTGCTATTATGACAGGCTGTTCTATAGTCAAAGCTATCATATAATTCAGGCTTTGACTTTATTTCTTAGAGTTTCAGAAACTATGTCTTCCCTTCCCTACTTTAGTTTGCGTATAAAGAAATACAGAAAAAAACAGCCTCACTGAAGATGTTCTGCAGTTTTTCTAAAGGAATAAATCATCCCTTTCTGAACAGCTGCCTATTACAGGCAGGTTTTTGCCTTCCATCTCCACTCAGTGACTTCATCTGTGCTTAGTACTGTGTTTCTGCTACACTCCACCCAAGCACTCAGGAATTACACTGGAAAACGCAATCCTCATCTTTCTGAAACACTGATGGCAGCATATCTCTGGCACTGCTTCTTCCTCCAAGGTGTATCAGACCAGCCACAACATTTAGATTCAATCATCCATTGTTTCCCTGTGAAAATATAAGAAATTACATTTGACTTATCTATAAGAAAAAGATCTGTTCCTACAGAGGATACCAGGAACACAAATTGCTTAAAAAGAAGCTTCTCTTCAGTTCCAGCTCTGTCTTGCTCATGGCAGACAGTTGGAGGAAGTGACATCCTCAAGGTCCATTCCGCAAGTGTTCTTAGTATGGAAATTAACAAAAATAGTCCCAGCCCATAATTAGAGTTTCCCCATGGTATAACGTAATTAATTGATTATAACAAATTCTAGCTAGATTTTTTTCTTCAGGCTGAGCAACTTCCCCATTATATATCCTACCTCCTTTCCTCTTGATCTTGAAAAATTTTGAACAAAAATTGTTNGCACTTTTAGTTTGTAAATGTCTTTGCTTTCCTCTTTCTTTTGAAGATGCATTTTAGCTGCTTAACATTTTTATATTAATATACCTAGATGTTTACCTTCAGAGAGCCCTGCTCAGTGACACACAGAGTAGCATTTTCCCCTACATTTCTCCCAGTGAAGTTACTAGTACTCCTTGTAGTATAACTAGTACTCCTTGCGGTATAGGCTGCAGCATAACATCCAGCTACAGCTACTTTGCATAGAATCATAGAATCACTGAATGGTTTGGGTTGGAAGAGACCTTTAAAGATCACCTAGTCCAACCCTCCTGCCATGGACGGTGACATCTTTCACTAGATCAGGTTGCTCAAAGCCCTGTCCAATCTGACCTTGAACATTTCCAGTGACAGGGCATCCACTATTTCTCTGGGCAATCTGTTCCAGTATCTCATCAACCTTATCACAAAAAAATTCTTCCTTATGTCCAATCTAAATCCACTCTAATTCAGCTGAAAGCTGTTGTCCCTTGTCTTGTCACTACAGGCTTTGGTAAAAAAAGTCTCTCTCCATCTTTCTTGTAAGACATCTTTGTATATTGAAATGTTGCAGTAAGGACTCCCCAGAGCTTTCTTTTCAGGCTAAACAACCCCAACTCTCTCAGCCTTTTTTCATAGGAGAGGTGGTCCAGCCCTCTGACCATTTTTGTAGCTGCCTCTGGACCCACTGTAAAAGGTCCATGCCTTTCTTGTACTGGTGACTCCAGAGCTGAATACAGTACTCCAGGTGGGGTCTCATGAGAGCAGAGTAAACATAAACATACTGCATAAATATACTGTCTGACTTCCAAATAGCAGGAATTGATCATGCCTATGATGCCCTTACCAATCTGCATTTAGTAATTCCATGCATATGCTAACATGGTGGGACCAAAACAAGAATCATATTCCTTTTCCAGGTGTATTCTTTTCTGATACCTGTAAAAAGTGATTCCAGTTACCATTTAACCTGTTTCTTCCTCTTTTCTGAAGTTAGACAAATGATTCACAGCAGAAAATATAGTTTACTGAAGCTCTGCTGTTTGCACATGATTAACAGATACACTCAGCTCTCAAAAAATTTGATTAATATTTTATATAAAGATATTTACTTGTGTGGTTGGCCACAAGCTATCTAATTTATTTTTCCTGATATTTTCTCTGCATAAACATAAGTTTGTGAGTTTTGCCTCAGTCTGCAAATAGCTGCACAACAGTGAATAGGAAAGTAGGAGTACACGTCTCTTTCACAACCTGCCTAGGAGCAAAGATTTCATTCTCACCATGTAATAAAATGAATGTTTACTGCTGCCACCAATGCCTTCTTCAAAGAAGGGGGAATACTTCTGAATTCAAAGAATAATGGTTCCTTCTTTATGAGTGACCAAGATGCAGTGTACTCTTTGCAGAACTCAATAACAGAAAGTGAACACCCTCAAGACCTATATTGAACTTATGAAAGGGGACGAGAGAATGTGGTTTCTCTTTCATCCACCTTTCACACTGAATTTCCTGTTAGGAAATATAAAACTCTTAAGCAACTTTGCAACCAGAAATTCAGTATTTTTCAGTATTTTCAGTATCTTCAGTAGAGCAAAAATGTTGTACGTTGATGAACACTTAAGTGTAATTAATTAACTCAATCCAGAATCACAGTTGGCATAATTAAGTATCCACTGCCCTGGGGACTTACAAAGCTACTTTCCCTGTTACACAGTTGATTTCTTGGCCTTTATACTATGGAAATATATACAGATTTCTCTTTAGTACCTACTTAATTTGTAAATAGTAGTAGATTGAACAGAGAAAGCATATAGTCTATTTTGCCTACAAAAGATGGATAAGAACTGTATTTTTTTAGAAGGCAAAGTAACCCTAATTAGTAGTGGTTCAGAAAATGCCTTATGCATGTCAGTGTCTAATATTGGAAAAAAATATATGTCAAACATTTCTACTTTTTCTGAGTTTCTTTTCTACTAAATTATTTTTTAGTGGTCAAGAGATGCATTGCATTAGTAGAAACGGAAGGAAAATGGCTTCACAGCGAAGAATTTTTCCACCTGATGATAGGTGAGAAACTTACTTACATTTTAGGTCTTTAAATGTTGTCAATTTATATCATAGCCATCATCTAAGTGCCATAAACTATATGCAGCCACAAACATAAAGTGAAAATTCCCATGGAACTGAGTAGGTTCTCCAGATTTAGGGTAACTTTTCATTTCTTCATGATCATCGTCCATGCAAACGTATACACGGTAGGACCGAAAATACCTTCAGATCCTCAAAGATAAACTGCTGAAAAGATAGAGTTTCCTTGCTCTAAATAGCAAGAGTTATTTAACATTTTGCTGGCAATGAAGATTCATGCCTCCATCATAACGTTTCAACAGTTAAATATTTAAACTTAACTGAAGAAGCAAGGCTAAGAACAAGATTGTACAAATCTATTATTAACCATTCTGACTGCTCAATTTTGTGTTTAGATACTTTAGAATTCACTAAAGTATATTGTGATTGACAGACATTATCTTAGTGGGGTTTCATTCAAAACAATATTTATTACAGATTGGAAATACTTCCCCACTGAGAATATTATATTGTACTTGGGGATAATCTAGCACAATTATCCCATAAATAAAGTGAATGTGTTATTGGTTTTTTAAGCATTACAATACAATGTTTAGATCCAAAAATTTTTGTAACTGGTAATGAAATAACAAATAGTTTATAGCTCAACAGTATTAGTAATTTGTTACTTAGTTACCACAGATACATTCACTACCAAGTAACCAACCAGTAATGATCTTCTGTAGGAAAAGGCCTGGTCCAGTTCTATCAAATTGTAAGAGCACTGTTTCAGACCTTTCAAGTGAAAACCAGTTTTTAAAAAAGAAAAAAGAAAAAAAAAAAAACAAGAAAAAGAGGGTGGGTTTTTTTCCCATTGAGAGATGACATGGATAGATTTATTACATCAAAGCTAGATTCTCTTTCCTTCCCTCATTTTTCAAACTAGTCACAATCAGTACAATTTTTAGGTAATCAGAAACTAGATAACTTTATGGTGATGAAAGGATTATGATAGTAGCCATAATACAAGTTGCATCACAAATTTTGAATAATAGGTGAATAATCTGAACATTCTATGGATTTACTACTCTTATGGGCTAAAAGGATCTAAGAATAATCCATGTAAATTCTTTTACATTTAAGCATTCTAAACAGAGATTTATTTGAGGAAATCATACAACTTTTTAATTGTATTAAGTTGCTGAAATTAAAGATAAATGGGGATGAATTTCTGAGAAATGTTTACAAAACTAACAACAGCCAAAGAGGGCATTTTCTTCAGTTCTGGGGAGAAAGAGCAGGCAGATGTTAACAGAAAGAGCTTTTCAGTTTAAGTACCTAATTGCATCTGGAAATACCTAACACAATTCTCTCTTTAAAGAAAACAGCTAATTTTAATAGGTCATAGCCCTACAAATGTTCATATGAAACTGATCACTCTATAATAGAAATAAATACATTGCAAATCTCATTTTGAGTTATTTTTTAAAACACTGTATAACTATTGTGGTTTGGGCAAATAGCCTAATAGGTCTTCTCCCAATTTAAAACTTCATGAGTGAGTTAAATGCTGGACTGGGACAATTGGGATCCAACTGACTAGTGGATGGTTTTGTCAGAAAGTGTAACTTCTAAATATTTGTATCATAATCAGAGGGATAACTTTTGACCCCTGTAACTTATAGTCAATAGGAATTTATTTATCATTGTCACAAAACTCTGTAGACTGTAAGACTTTTTTTAATTAATTCAGACTGTGGAAATAAAAGTTAACATTATACCTAGGGATTTGTTCCTATTTAAAAAAATATTAGTTTTTGTAGTCTTTTTCTTTGGTGAATGTAAAATCTATTTCTATAGAAGTGAATTACTTTATCATTAATTAATACTGCCAGACAATTTAAAGCAGCTGCTCCATAGAATCTGAGAAGAAATGCCATTATATGCAGCGCTACTGCATTACCTGTGTACATCAGGTTTTGATTAAACACCTTTTTGTTAGGATCAGCATTTGCTGTTCCCTGGTCATGATGGTTAGTAACTTTCTGTATCTGATGTTGACTCTGCTGGATGCCAATACCCGATCGTGTGCAGTTGGCATAGTGGAGGAGGGACTGCTTGCAATATTTATTATTTTACCTTCTGGAATTTTTTTTATGACTGTCAAGAGTTCCCAAAGCTCAGGAGAGCTAATTGAAAAAATGTTCTTTATAAATATAAACAAATGTTCAGCACATAGTCTTTCACCTCCCTCTCAGAAGTCTGTGTTGGCATCAACACAAGGAGGTCTTGACGCAACATTTTTTAGAAGAGCAGAACTGGCAACAGCAGGACCATTAGCATGAACAGACTGTAATGGGTCAGTTCTCTTGCTCTGTGATGCCAATCCTTCTTCTGCTCTAATATTCAAGGCATAGGCAATTTTAAAATGACAATGCCCATAAGATCTTCCAAAGTTGCAATCAAATTGAAGGGCCTGTAAGTCAGTCTATTTGGACAAGCGTTATGACTTGGTATTGAATTGGAGGTGAAAAACAAGAGATTTTTGTGCCCCTATGTGAAATACTTTTGAACGGACCATCACAGTTTGGCCACATTTTGACCCGCTGCTACTATGGAATACCATATTTTGAGATGTGTTTATGATGAACGAAAAGCCATCAATCCATCTATCTGGATACACAGTGTAATTATATGGAAAGAAGGACTATTTTTGCTACAAAGTTTCTTGTTTTGTTTATTGAAATGTTTAACTTCAACCAAAAATAAAGAGAAGCTAGGGGAGGATTAATTCGCTACATATTTTTCTCTGTTTGCACTGTGTTGATCCGGTGGCCTGGGAAAATGAGTAGACACTGAGAGGAGTGACATCATTACTTATGAATATTGATGATATCGATTCAGATAAATCAGACATGTTACTTAATTTTAGTATAGCGTTTGTTCTAAGTAGACTGTGTCTTTACAGCAAACCAAATAACATATTTAGAGGCTTACATGTGGAAAAACAAGCTACTAAATTTTTAATACTATTAATCGTTCTTGCTGATTAATCTAATTTAGAAAAGCAGCTGAAACAGCACCAGCTCCTTCTTCCAAACCACATGAATACTTCTTTCTGGTTCAGGGATTTGCATAGAGCAGAGAAGACAGCAGTGTTTGGATCAGGTGAAGGGTAAGAGAGTGAAAGTGATGTACACTCAGTCTCCCCATCTCGCCCTGCATACCTAACTGGGAAAAGGTAATAAATATCAGGACTTTGTGTCTATTAAGGACTGGTCCAGGTGAAAGCTATTGTGACACTTCAGAGCAGTTGCCATGGAACAAACTGGCTGCTTAAATGTTGCTATGGTGGAAACTGGATGTTTAGATGGCATTAACTACTTAGGCAGCAATTTGGATATGTGTGTTGGTCACAGGCACAGGAATCTTCATGAGGAGAAAGTCATAGTTTGTAATATGTCAAATACTTCTCATGGTTCCTTCCATTATCACAAATGTTTCCAGGATGATGGATATTGATAAGCATTGTCTATTGGAAACTTAAAGAACAGGATTCCCTTAGCAGGTTTTAAATTATTTTTCCTTTAATTCTGTAGATTTTAAGTTTGTTTTTCCCCAAGAACTTTATTTTCTTCATTGCAAAAAATAACTGAAGGGTATAATTCCAGAAAAAAGAAACCCTTATAAAATTTATGGAGCTGTTAGATTTTTTCTTTACCTTTAAATTGACACATCCAAATTAATTTCTTTTTACTGTCTTTTTCCATTTTTTATCTGTACTTTCACTTTCTCCAGAGTACAATACCTCCATAAATTAAACTGAAGTCCTAGATAGACTGCAGACAATAGTTAATTCTTATCCAGCACAAGATAAATATGGTTCTGGAAAGCTGTTCCAGAAGCTGCTAATGACATTTATTGAGATGTATGGTTTATAAATGAAAGACAACTTATTTTTTTAAATCTGCCATCAGTTATTTTTCAGTTTTCTAAATGCATAATTGCAGTGGATAATAACCATCTGATTGGCCTCAGTATTTTAAGGACTGGAATGGCCTTTGATTTAGCTAATCATGTTATGTTGGAGAGATTACGTTCATACCCTAGATTGCTTCCAAACTAAACAACTGGAAAAAATGTGGTGCTTTTTTTCCTTCTTTAACTATGAGACCAGTCCTCCCATGTCTCAGATTCCACAGTTTACACATAAACTCTCTTTTTAAATCCACTCAGCAATGTCAAACAATGATTTACTTGAAACATTACAACACATATATAGTTCTGAGTAAAAGGACTGTAGGAAAGACAAGGATTCAGAAAAATATAGTGTATACTGTTCCACAAAATGCCTGTATGCAGTCAAATAAACAATCCAGCTTCACTGTGTCTTCATTTCAACTGACTCTTTGTACTCTGAACAACTGGAAATAATGGGTGGAGAAGAAAGGAAGGGAAGGGAGTCTTAAAACTGAGCTGTGAATTAATAGCATTTGCGTCTGTACCTATTTACAATAACAGATGTCTTTTCCCTGCTTTATGTATGTATATATTCATACACAAGGAAAAAATCTGAAGATAGCAATGGTGCCTTTCTTTGTTTAGAAGGAGAGGATGAAATGAAGTGAGAGTCCGTCAAACAGGAACAAAGAACCGCAGATTCCATTACTTTTATGGTCTCATTATTTTGGTTCTCTGAAGATAAAGAGAGGCCCCTCAGTACAGGGCAGCCAGATGAAGTCCTTTGCATAACTAATGGGAAACGAACAGAACACCAGAAGTTCATTTATGAAGAAACCTGTGAGATTATATTTACAAGCTATAAAGGACTAGCTTAAAGGCAAATGTTCTTCCTTACTTTGCACTTTGCTTTTTATATTTATAAGGCACTTTGAAAGTGCATTATACACTGTACTGTACTATTGCCAGTGGTTGATTTGTGGTACTGTATTGAGCCTGTTTCGCCTTTAGGATACAAGCCCTCTGAAGCACTGATCAGAATGTTTGGCACAGTTCAACTATTGTAAAAGCATCATGTACAGGTAACAATCAAGTTATAATAAAATAATGTTCTGGTTTGCTCCTAACTCTGTGCTCTAGACTGACTCAATAAAATATGCATTTTAGCCCATATTCAAGTAAAAAATACTATAATATACACACTCAACATGTATCAATACAAGATTACTTAGACTGATTTCAGACTTTTCTGTATTACTGAAATACAATTTTAAGAGAGAATTTATTAAGAGTGTGATGTTGGTATTTCCACTAAATCACCTGCATATATTCGATTTACACTGAAGAAGTTCCAGAACTATAAATCAGAGCATTCTTGGCACCAGAAAAATGTTTCTCTTGCCTAGATGACTGGAGGCCACAGGTTGTGATTTTTCATTACTTTTTGATGGCCCATTAAGCAGCTATTCTATCTATAACCAAGATATGTTGCGGTTCAACCCCAAAATTATAGATACAATGCAGGAATCAAGGTAAGGTGCTTTGATCTTTATTGCATCAGGGATCAAACTAGAGAAATATTATTGGCCTTTTGTCCCAGACACACGAAGAGCAATGAGATATGAAGGTATGGCCTAAGACAGTCACAACTCTATGAATTAAACTCATCTAGCAATTATTGGTCCTTTCTTCATATAAGAGAGGCTATCATTTCCCTTTTATCCACCAATCTGGGAATGACTGCTGTTAATCCCTCACAACCCTCTCCCCCCAACCCTGCTTCAGATCTAGTCCCTTGTCCTCTGCTAGGGCTGATTTTCCCCTCCTTACCATGCTAGCCCTCAGGGCCTAGACCAGTATTTACCATAAGGCTGCATCTGAGATACCTAACTTAGGTGCCTGGGCTCCATCTCTGGTAAACAGAGAGAAACTCTCCCTGTTAAGTCATCTCTTAGAAAAACAGAAAGTACCTTTTTCTTCCCACTGTCCATGGCACCTAGGGTGACCACACATAAGCACCTCAGCTGGAGTCATTGTCTGCAGGCACGAGCCCAAGACCAGGAGTTGCATTGCATCATGTTAATGGTCATCTTTTTATAAGGCTCTTTTTCTGGCTGTATCACAGGCTATGAACACACTTGGAAAAAAATTTGCATACAAAACCAGTCACATGAGCTCACTATTCAGCTCATGACTCCATTTTCCTTGTCCCTTTCCTCCCCTTTCCCCTACTTTATCAGGCTGGAAGTGAAAACAGAAACCTTTTGCAGTCTTGAAAATGACGTCGAGTGCAGTAGCCAAAGCAAAGTAAAACCTGACTCTTATTGAAGCCACATGCTTCAATATGCTGATGCTGAAGAGGGAAAAGATCATCTGGGGAAAAGTAAAAAACAACGACCAAATCTGTATATGCACTCTGGTGTTGGAATACCAATACCTCCTCCCAAACGGTTTTGCCCTGTATTCACTCCTGATCTCAGCTCATAGGAGAACGAGCCTTGAGGCAGCCACAACTTCTTATATATACAAGTCATGTTTTCCTGTCTTTGGTTTTGCAGGTGGTATCTTCTGGCCCTCGTGCCTCTGGATCCTTCCCTTTCTCTTATTCATCCTATGCTGATTCAGAAGTTACTGAATATTATGTGCATATAAATAACACACCTGCAGTAGATGTACTTATTAAGTGTTTACATTTTCAAGTTGCATCTTCTATATTTCACAAAATTCTTCAATCTAAACTGAGTCTTTCTTCAAAAGATCCATTTTTGCAAGATCCGCCTTTTGATTAGGCCTTGACCACTGGCAGCAGCAGCACAGACAGACAGGCTGCAAAACCTTGAAGACGTGCACTATGTCTGGCAGTGTTAACGTGAGATTTACAGCCTTCTCATCCTCTCCATACTCCAACTTGTCTCCATCACACAAACCTGCAGGCAAAAGCAGGAAATTTCATCTTTGATCCTATTAGGCACTTCCTACTTCTCTGAAAGCAAAATCTCTTTCTTTCTGTCTAGAATATATACCAACAAACTCTGTGTTCCCTTTCCAGAAAAAAAATAGTTGATGAAAAGACAGAAGAAAACTCCAGCTAAAGGACAAATTAAATTATGTAGTGAGATTTCAAATATCTTCTTTCAGGCTTTTCAAAATCTGTAAGCAGATGGGACAAAAAAAAGAATGTTAGCTCAACAATTTTGTATCCTCAGGAAAAACAGTGGCTGGATTTGGGGGAAATCTCAACATGTTTCCTCTTTCACCAGTTTATTCTTCTCTACTGCTCTTCTATTCTGTATGGACTCTGTACCTTACATCATGCGCATCACTGTAATATGCATTGTCATTCCAGTCGTGCAGTAAGTAATGTGACTAACATTTGTCACGTATAGTTTGTTCTCCCATCTCCAATTCTCCCAGGTATATCACATACAAGAAAAAAAATTAGGAAGAGAAAAGAAACCCCTTATTATTTTATGGTATTCACAAAGAATATGGAGTTAGAATGTATACATTGACATCTTTGGTTGGTACAGGAGGATTTGCAAATCTATATTCTGTTATTTTTCCTGAATTTCCATTATGCATGTTGTAAAATTTAAAATAGCTTTCTAATCGCAAGGATTGCAACTTCAGTTTAAAAAAAACTTGTTAGGCACTAATAGACCAGAAATATTTTATATGACATCAAGCCAGACATCTGTTTCCATATCATAATTCATACTGAGTAATATCTAGAGAGAGATTGTGCGATAACATTTCATAGGTCAATATCAGGAGCATGCTCAAAGCCCTTTGTTTCTTTCAGCATGAACTATTTAAGAAGGAAAAGACAAGTCCCAGATATGAATTGCTCTCAAATTGGATTGGCTTTGAAGACCATTTATCCATATCTTAGTTCATAATGTATTGCACTACATCTGTCTTCTTGGGAGGACTGGGAAAACCTATAACCTGCCCATGTCCCTAAGATGCAAAAAAGGGATGATTCACATGAGCAGACTTGTAAGAAATCTTAAATTAAAGTCTAAAGCAAAATCTAAAATGATGCATGCAGGGTTGGTATATTGCTGTAATTTCTCATAGGGATTGCATTTGTCAGCCAAATGATGTTGTAATGCTCTGCATCTTAAAGTCAGAGCACCACTTTGCCATGAACAAAAAATAACAAACCCCACAAAATTCCATTCCAGGGTCTGACATAAGGTGCTGTCAAGCACAGAGCTTACAACTGTGACAATGGCAGCTGTTCCCTTTGGCAAAAAAACATCTGGGAAAAACTATGCAGAATAAGAGTTGTTATCTTTCTCACACACTATGATCGGAATGGAAGGATGCCCAAAATATTATCCATGTGGATGAAAGAAGCTTCTAGAGCTGGTAACCGGCTTAAGTGTGTCTTTTTTGCTCCGTCTGTACTTGAATGGAGAATGCTGACAAGCTGAGAAGAAAAAACATAATTTCCTATACGGAAAAATGATCGCCTCAGTACATATTGCAAATGCAAAAGTGTGTCTCATAGACTCAGCTTGCCTAGTCCAAGGGCACTCTACCTAGGGAGGTTAGGTAGGTCTCTGAAGGCGTTTCACCCATATAAGCAATCTGATTTCTCCTGAAGAAACATCAACCAACATTGGGCTGTCAGAGATAAAAGTTATTTTTTCACAAGCAAGTACAACCTCTGTGCAAGACAGGCTGTACTGCATGGGGAGTTCAGCCCCTGAACAAGCTCAGCAGTACAAGCGCAGGTTTTCCCAGGCTGTGAATAAGCATGGACCTCTCCCTGACGGGACTGGCACTAAAGGTGAAGGGGCTGTTTGCTTTCCAAACCAATTATTTCATTTGTTAGGCTGAGATCTTCAACTCATTTATCACTAATAGCTATCATGGACCTGCAGCTTTCAGTCATGACCAGCACAGATCTGATTTGGAGAAGTGAAATAAATAGCTCCATAGCCATATGCCAATTTTTAAGGTATTCATTGTGTAAGATTAAAAATCTTCTCTGCTGACTGAAACATAGTTAGAATTTTCATATTATTGTTCTTTGACAAAGCAATTAAGGATGAACTACCTGAACTGCTGTCTAAAGGTACAATCTCTCTATGAAATCAGCTACTCAGTCAGACATCCTCAGGTGCATAAATATTTAAATTGATTATCTGTACATGGGATACAGAGAGTGTTTTCTGCAAGCACAAATCTCCTAGGACACAATTTAACACAGAAGTTAAACTAACACTGTGGAAGTTATCAAAAAACTCCGCATCTGTTCCCCTTTTTCATCCCTCACTGCAGTCACTTATCTCTGCCCCCACATCAGCCCCGGGGTCACACCGCTACAGGCATTTATGAACTGCACCCCTCTGGAAAAGCAACCTGGGCAGCTCAGCCCTGCAGTCTGGCTCACTGTGCAGCCTGCACCGTGCACAGAAAAACATAGGACAAAGACAGGAACATCAGAGAAGGGGGGCAGTGCCTCACCTTGCAGCAATGCCAGCTCCAAATGCACCTTAAACTACAGCTTAGCTTTGAGTTTTAGCTATGATAAAATTCTTTAAGACTTGAGGAGGACTAGAACAAAGTAGGGACTAATCATCATGATGTATTCAACATAGCATGTCTCTAGTTTGCAAGAGTACTTTGAATTTGTACAGAAAACACTAGGGTCTTACCTCCTCAAAACACTTGCCTTAGGAAAATTCATTTTGGTGTTTACAGAAAAAGAAAAGAAATTTCAGGGCACCCAAATTCAGAGGTAGTAGTATAACCTTGGGAAAACACCGCCAGAAACCCTGTCCATAACATACGTGTTATTGGCTGCTTAGCTAGGCAGATTTTTCACAAGAGAACAGGCTGTAGAAATTTCTATTTGATTTTGCTATCTGTGGATTAAGACCACTATGGAGAAAAAACCCTTTCAGATGTGCAACTTTTTCTGCCATGTTGTTCTGCATATTCTGGCTCTTTTTGGTGTGCATGTGTATCATAAGATCAACATAAATATGTATGGGACATGCAAAACAAAATGATGATAACCAAAAACTTGATATTAGTAAGTCCAATAAGAATGCAGGCATGTATAACTCAAATCTATTATTGATATGTAAAACATTTTCTATGAGTACTAATGTCTGAATATGTTCTTTCATTTTCCATGTTTAATATAAATTCTACTGCGTAGAATTATGAAATATGAATATTAACAATTCCATATTAATCTTAATAATTAACAAGTAAAATATTAACAACTAAAATGTATGGCAAAAGAAGTAGAAGGAATACGTTTTTTTGACCTTGCAGCTGTCTCTATTCTGATTGACTAAATGCTCCGTCCCTGCCTGCTGTTCTACAAACAGGCTGTGGTCTGTAAACAGTCTTAAATAGTCAGAGCCAAATGATGCAGCAGTGCAAAGATCAAAGCAGTCCAACTCTCAATTATTCTATTTATGAAATACAAGAGTTTTCCACATTAAAAATCCATAGCCTGTTGGACAGAAAAGCCTATAAAGAACATTTAACTGTCCATTATAAATCACCATTCAGGACAATAATTGCAAAAAGACTGAGGAATAGTCCCAATGTCACTAGTGTTTGTTTTGATCCTAAAACCCTGATCACATGATCTTAAAAAAATTAAATAGAAAATCAGAAGCACCTGAAAAATGGTTAGTAAAGATTAAAACAAATCTACAATTTCAAGTGAAGAAATAAATTTATGTTTGTTATCACAAATACACCCTAGATTTTTTGCAAATTAAAAAAAAGAAANCAGAACAAAAAAATAGAAAAGCAGGACAATGCTATCACAACAACTTAATTAATTTTATGCATGGAATATGTATAAACTATCCGGCATATTCTTATCTAGACATTTCCAGGATAGCCACATAGAAAATTTGGAAAGGACTGTTTTCAGAAGTCCAGGGCTCTGTTGGCAACTTATCCTACTTAGTAAGCTTATTAGTTTAATAGAAGTAGAAAGAGAGGACAAACATGTTACCTACATTGGCAGCTATATTCTGATAAGTTCTTTCCTGGCAGTTATTTTTGGCCTGCGTTGCAGAGTTCGATGCAATTTGAAAAAATGAATAACACACTTACCAGTGTTATCAGAAACTAGTTCCCAAAAGTTACATTCGAAAAAATTTTGTCACAGAATGGAAAGCAAGTCATCTTTTGATCAGTCTTTGGAGAATATGAGAGACTCTTTCATACACATGCTGGACTTGTTATGCAAAAAACAGATCTATAGCTGAAAATAAAAAAAGCTGGAACTGTGTTTTATAGCTTAAAACATTCTGTACCCCCAAAGTATCTAAACCACAAAGTTTTCCTACACTCTTTTCTGGTGTTGTCATATGTTCTTCACAGTTTATAACCAAACAATAAGAGCAACAACTATTGGAAGGAGAAAATCTAGACACACTACTTCCCATAATACAAAACAGAACCAGATCCTTCATTTAGTTATTGCTTCTTTTTCCAAGATCATCAAGAAGAAAAAAAAACCCAGTCATGAGATAGGATCACAGCAGACCCAGGTCTCTGTAGCTCTGGAATACTGAGAAATCTCCAGCCATCAAGATCAATGAGAGAACAAGGTTAAAGGAAAGAAGAGATACTTCAAATTAATATCAGATTTAACTTTCACAAAATTTCTATTGACCATAAATTACATATAATCTGCCCTTCAGCGTGTACAGCATTTATCTGAAGAATAAAAAGAGTTGTCAGCTTTAATAAACTATACCATGATCCTTTCCAATTTATTTTCACAATGCTGACTGTGTTTACTGCATTGAAAATCATTCCACATTATAGGCCATACCAGGGGAAAAGTTAGCAAGGACTTTGGCACAATACAAATGACTAGCTCTGTAAAATATTTCTCAAATCTTTTCCCCTGGTGGCAGACAAACTAAAATAAGAGAGAGGGAACAACTGGTTTCATTTTGAAATAAGAAAATGAATTAACGCTACCCTGTGCAAATATGACTGCACCCCAGCTTTTTTTTTTCTTTTTCTCATTTTTTAAAGCCTGTTTAAGGCACAACTAATCCCAGATTAAGATGCAGAAACCTCAGTCTTTTTATTTCATACATGTCCACATGTATGAAGTAAACTCCAAGATTCAAAATTAAACTCAGCCTGTCTCAGAAATTGCAGGTTCTGAAACCTGACTTCTTTTTCTTTCTATTTCAGTGTTATAAATACAAGATATAAGGGATTAATTTGTCCTAATTCAATCTCCTAAAAATTAGATATTCAAATCTAATCTGGAAAATTCTATAATGGAGAAAACAGACAAAGGTAAAGAGTGTTTCATCTAGAAACAGACAATCAAAAATAATTCAGATATCAAGCTTAGACATAGACATCTGAGTGTTACATGGCTAAAGTTGAGCAAAACACATCCAAGCCAAGGTGACACAGCATGCCTAATGAGAGGATAAAATAGGTTGCACTTGGGACTAATCAAATTTGTGAGAATTCTGTGCACAAAAGAAATAACCCTACTAATAACTCACTCCCTCTGTACAGACATGATTTTTAAAATCTTTATTTTGAAGGATATTTCAATGTCCCTGAGGTTCCCAAGTGTACTCCTTGGGCAGCAGAATTTACCTCCAATTTAGTATTTAGCAATTTCGTGCATTTAAAATTTCATCAGGAATGTTGCCAAAGCAGCCATCTTTGGCTGTCTTTGACTATAGAGGATTACAAGGAGCAGGGATTTCAAAACATTCTTCAGGTATGAATTGTGTATCACCAGAAAAGTCGGTTCTTTAAACCTGTTCATTTGCTTTATTAGCTCAAGAGACTCTCTAAGATTAGATTCAGTAGAAGACTACTTATATAGCAAACTTAATTATCTTTAAATGCAATTTTCCATCTGGAAACAAGAAAGTAATTTACTTCCTAGGCACTATCGAACTTTCTGTGGTCCAGCAGCAAAAGTTTCACAAAATTATCAGTGGTAAACATATTACAAGTCAAAGCTACATGGGTAGTACAAAGATAAGCAACTCAAGGGGTGATTTGGCCCAGTTACGATCTAAATAACCCTTTGGAGCTTTCTATTTCTCTCTCTTCACTGTAGGAGGAAACTAGGACAACTGACCTCCTAAAGAAAGACCAAGGTTAAGTGCCTAGAGATAGGCATGTAAGTCCAGGCTCAGAAACTAATTTGGAAATAAATGTTTTGATTATGAAATTATTCCGGAATAAATGAAGACTAGCTATTGTTACGTGCAGAGAACTTTATAGTGTTTTCTCCTGAGAACTAAGGGAAAAATTAGCAAGATAAAAAAACCTACATATCTATTAAACAAGAGACACCAGAAGAGAGTGAAGAATCATTCTGTGTGCTGGATGAATTTTTAAATAGCTAAAACAAGTTTGTTATGGTACTGAAAAAATTTATTGCACCATTAGTTTATACAAAATAATAACTTACTCTACAAAAACTGCTTTCATAAAGAATTGTCACCGTGAACTAGCAATCAAGGACAAATGAATGCATATATTCAGTATGCTCACTAAAATACTCTGAAATTGCATTAATATCTTCAAATAGTCTGTCCAGAATACTATTTTTCATTCTGACTAATCCATTAATTTTGCATCGGCTGTAAAACAGAGATTCTCTTTGTTACATTAAAACTGTTGTAAAATATGACATCTCCTTAAAGCCTTTCTGCAAAAAAGAATACCGTGAGTTTTAATGCACTCTTACAAATTGATTTGCGCTTTGCTATATTAACAGATAATCAGAACAAATAAAAAAAAGTCAGTTTATGCCCACCTTAGTCTTGGCAATTTGGTTAAAAGCATAGAACTATAATTGTGTTTTTACAGCACTTTCCTTGAGTTGATTTGCTAAATTTTGAACTTTTATTCAAGTAAAATGCTACTTACATTTGATAAGAAAGACTTCCCAGTGTTTCCTGGATATGTGAGACAACAGTGATTCAAGATGTATGTCACTAATAAAAGTCATTATTTTAATAGGATCCAACACATCTGACCATTAATATATTACTTTATCCACTCCACAAAATTTGCTACACCAAAAAGAAATTACTGCTTAGTTTGAGCAGAGTTGGGGGGGATATCTTACCTCCCACTGTCCGTATACTTTTTTCTATTTAGGCAGAATGCAAACACTTAGCAAGAAGTGAATTTCCATAGGGTTAGTATTCACAAAGGAGAATGCCTTTTTCATCCCTGCTGTTCAAAAAATTTTGCAAACGTAAGGCATGAAGGAAGAGAGATCACAAGAAATACAACCATTTTGTGCCAGAACTATTTCAAAGCTACTAGGCAGTGGCACTACATTTAGCGAGAAGGAGAATACGCTAAAACACCTCCTCTGCCATTAAACCAGTCACCTCAGTCTTCTGAGAGGGGAATAAAAGAAAGAATGCGAAGCCCTTGGCTAGTACCTTTTGCATATGCTGTTCACCAATTGCACAATGTGCTTAGCACCATGCAGCCCCTACATATACTAGAGTTCCTTTAATGATTGTAATCAAATAATCAAATAATAATAAACAACAACCACCAGTAACAATAAATAAGGGGCAAAATAAATAATGAATAAATAATAATGTAATAATAAATATTAATGAAGAGGAATAACAATACATCATGGACTACAACAAATTCAGACGTGAACTGAATAGTTTGAGAATTATCTTCACGCATTATGAAACATCAGAGTGCTGGTTCATATGAAAGTGGGGTTATAGCCTTATCATCCCTAGGGAGAAAATGCAGTTCAAAGTACCAAAACTTTTATCCAAGCTTCCCTATGTATATTCAGGTAGTCACATGTTTGTGTTGGTGCATATATACATGCATACCTCTCTCATTTAAAAGAAACCTCTATCCCTTTGCATAAAGATGTCACTGCATGTGGGCTGACACCATCCAGGTTCTTGTCTGGCACAAGAATTTTTTGTTTAATTTCTGCACATACACGTGAAAGTGTTGTAATGCTCTTTAGCAGTGAAAACTAAAATGTCCAAACTTATGACTCAGTCTTATAACTCTGTCTTCATAGCACAAGAGAAGAATCATTTGCCCTAATGTATGGGTCTATAGGTTAGATGTCTAAACTTGAGATTGTCAGGTACAGATCTTTTTAATTATTTTTACTATCCTTCTTATTACTGGAGAGAAAAAGATGCCTCTGGTGAACATTCATTCCCATCTAAAACCAGGTATTAAGATGGGCAAAACCAACAGACTTCCATTGATTGTAGAAGGAGATTAAACGTCTGACTTAGATGTAACAACTAAGTTTCAGACAGCTAAAACTGGAGAAGATAAATCCCACCTCCCAAAAATATGAGAAGATCCACTGACACAAGCCTAAATAAACATCTGAATTCTTCCAGATCAAAATGATCTAAGTAGTCAATACATAAGCTCTAAGTAACCAAAACGTTCTGAGGTGTTGCAGGTAGTTGTACCCCCGAGTACGCTTCATACTTTACCACTGTAGTCAGAGGCAAAGTGTAGGTGCTATGGAAGGTCTCTAGAGGGTTATTCTGGACAGGAAACCATATGGAGGCAGAATGACCCTCCAAAGACCTGCAGAGCCCCAACGTGGCACTACGCGTGGAAGCATGTACTTCACTTTATGGAGGGCTTCATAAGGAGCTCAAGGAAAAAGATTGCTAAATTAGGCAGACTGAGTCCTACCCCAACAGTACTCAGTAGAAACAGTCTTCACTTTCTTGTATTCACCTTTGTTTACATTACTATGATATTAATATTGTTTTTATAGCTGAATTATCAACCCCTTAAAATTCCTGTTTCAGTAATGGGATTGGTGACAGCACCTCAACCGTAATAACATAACAGTGCCATTATAATTATCAGTAGGGGAACAGATCTTACAGCGAGGCAGAGTGGTACAGTCATTAATTTCCTTGCCTGATGCAGCCAGGATTCAGATACAGCTCTGAGTCTAAAGGTCAGAAGTCGTATCAATCTGCTCCATAAATGTTGATTTAGTGAGATGCAATGTCCTAAGGGGATGGCAGAGAAAAGCTTATGTGTTCATACAGTGACCCTGAAGTAACAAAACGAAAATGTTAATATTCATTTAAATTAACTTCCTGTAACTTTTTTTTAGCATAATGGTGTTAAAAAAACTGAGGAAAATTCATACATTAACACCTGATTAACAGATTTAGCAGTGGATTTGTTGTTGTTACTGCATTTACAAAGTTTGCTTGTAGGAGGGTACCATATGTACTAAAGCTTGCTACTACTTACAGAATTGGTTCTGTTTCAATATCCTAACTTTAGAATGTAAGGTCAACATGCAAGGACCTGATTTTTTACCTTGTGTGCTTTAACATGCTGTTCCCTTCTTTCTTCAGGAATTTAGGTTCTCTGAAAGCTTGTGCATTTAAGCAAACTGTGAGACAACTCATATAATTTAGACATAAATTAATGTTCAGTTTTCTGTGTGTCTTAAGCAATGATTACATGACATAATGATGTATCTTTTTTTTTCATATGGTACTAATGAATGAAGAGACAACCGAATACCACCATGATATAACATTATACTGTTTGAATAAATATATACATGGGAAAGCTAGTGAACATTAAACACCAGTAGTAAAGATGACAACCAAACTTTCCCATAAATCAATATATATTTTTTTCTTGTCTTCTGTGTCTGTGCTTTGTCTAGAAGCTTAGAGTAACTGTGGTTAATTTTTGCTAGACCATCACTAATTGACTATAGAGTTCACAAGCTTGATTAACCTGAATGATTGAGGATGAAATCCAGTTGAAAGCTATAGTTATTTATGTAGTAATTTATTTATTTATGAAGGCTATTGTTCTTGGGAGGACTGCAAATGCCTTTCATTAATTATTCTTGCTTTTCCTGTTCCAGTATGTTTACATCTTAACATATATAGATGGCAGTTTATAAAACTAATTCTAGATGCTCTTTCAGTGTTTTCTGTCATCATCTTAACTAAATTTTAAAGTTGAAAAGCATATAAATCCACAAAGACCTTGCTGGCATGTTTCATTATTGGTTCAAGCTTATCTTTTGGCAATGTCATATATAAAAGTTTCCTCAGCAAATAACCCAAAACACATAGAATGCACAGATAGGGGACTCAATCAACACAGAACTTAAAGGCTACATGAATATTTTTTTTAATATAACATATTACTAACAAAACCACTACTGCTTTCTGATATGAAGCAACGCAATACCCCTGTCCTGCCTCCCCTTGTGACCCTGCTCTGTACAGTGAGCTCATTATGCACAATTCAAAAGCTGGAAGCCCTTCAGGAGACCTTCTAGAGAGCAAAATGTTCTGTTGTGTTCCTCTAGGACAAAACATGGGTGAAATCATGGAAGGGTCACAAGCTGAGAGGTTGATTATTGCTGCCTGTCTTTCAGTGGAAGCTGGATTAGAGGCAGCATAGATGGTTTTGGCCACTGACTGGAATGGCCTTTGCAGTTAATCATCCCTGGCCTGTGATCCAGCTGCTTGGATCAGCTCTTGGACAGGTAGCAGGGAGGCAATCGAGACACAGAGAAAGCTGAAGTAATGATCATTACAGAAAATGAATGGGGGAAAGAGAGAATATCCCTCATATGTAAATCTGATAACATCATTACATGATTAATGTTGGGTGGTTTCCTCGTTTTGTTTTCTTTCAGAGATGTCAGCACTGGCAACTGGGAACCAAACAATAACAAATCAATCTTATTGTTCCTGAGTGTAATTAGGCACTAATATTTGGAAAAGACTGATATCATGTTTTCTAGAAATAACACTATTCACTGTCATATTTTCAATACTTATTGCAAAAAACTCAAGGACCTTAGAATGCAAAGACTACATATGTCAAATTACCCTGAGTACACTGGAGATTAGAAAACAAAGGCGCACTCTTTTTTTTTTTTAGCATGGGCAAAAGCATTTTTTCTTCTTTCAAGCTCTCCTTGCTCTCTGAAGTTAAAATGCTTTTAACTAAAAATTAACAATAAAAAGTCAATCACTATGTACCCATCACACAGGCATAAAACTTCCAACCACAACAGTGATGTTGAGGGGAAGCAACATTGTCATTAAGTAAGTATGTCCTTCAGTGTCAGGAATGAAGTCTAGAAAATTAAATTACAGACAAGCTCAAACAGTAAGAGCAGACAGAATGAAGTCTCTTGGAACAACGGACAGGGACAATGGAGAGTCAAATCACTGCAATAATACCTTTTCCTGCCATAAGGAAAACAAAATAGATTACATAATTCAGAATTATTTCATGAGCAGAAAAAGTGTGGTGCGCTGGGTAAGAAAGAAAGAAAAGGCACCTATGCTTTGGAAGGATTTGTAGTTGCAACTTCTCCTTCCATCATTAATGCAAAAATTCTGAAATTGGGTACCAAAGTTCATCATGGTAGTGCTGGCTAATGCACAGAAAAATAGAAAACTGATTTCCCCACATTAAGTAACATCTCAGAAGAGAAAATGATGACTTACTACACAATTGTAATTGTTTTTTCTGGGTTTTGATTAAATTAAATGGGTTACTGAGATTCCTTTGGTAACTTTTATAGTTCTACAATGAAATGATGTGGAAATTAAAACACCACTTTCTCCATCATAAGCAAAAAATAGCAGATATGAAAGAATGATGACAGTACATGCAGACAAACCATGTGTGCAGAAACGAACTGTAGACTGGTGTTCAAATATATTTTTAAAAAAGTCCATAATGTAGCCAGAAAGCACCTAATAAACACTTCCAAGCAAAAATTTCAACCAGGTATATTCCTATAGCAATAAACAAAATAATAATGGCCCCTTAGTTATCCAGTAATCTAAGAAAACTTAAAATAGGTTTAACATTTCTGGCTTTAATGATTCCAATTTTAGACACCACTCTTGGCATGGAAAAGGTAAATTTTGGAGAACAACTATTTTATCATACCAAACCTTCATTATGACGACAACCGTTTACGTACATTAAAATATTCAAAATCCAATTAACACAGAGTCAGTTTGCTGACCATGGTTTTATCTGGGTTCCATAAAATTTATGTAAAGAAAGAATATGAAGTTTTACAAGTATCTATTTTACAAGTATCTATTACACCTTAAATAAATTAGTGGTACACATAGAGTTCTAGATCCTTATGTGTCTATGTGCACAGACAGAAATATGTCAGGCCCCACATGTTTATAAGTGTGTAATACCCAACCTAACTATATAATTACCTAACAAAAAATTACTTACCTTCCACTGGTGGAAGCTTTTTAAAATTTGTTGTCCATACAGGGCAACGAAGCTGGTGAAGGGTCTTGAGAATGTCTTATGAGAAGCGGCTGAGGGAAATGGGGTTGCTTAGCCTGCAGAAAAGGAGGCTGAGGGGAGATCTTATTGCTCTCTACAACTACCTGAAAGGAGGTTGTAAAGAGGTGGGCATTGGTCTCTTCTCACAAGTTACAACCGATAGGACAAGAGGAAACGGAGTCAAGTTGTGCCAGGGAAGGTTTAGGTTAGACATTAAGAAAAACTTCTACACTGAAAGGGTTATCAAAGACTGGAACAGGCTGCCCAGGGAAGTGGTTGAATCACCATCCTTGGATGTATTTAGAAGCCATCTAGATATGGTGCTCAGGGACATGGTTTAGAAGTGGGCCTGGTAGAGATAGATAATGGTTAGACTTGATGACCTTAAAGGTCTTTTCCAGCCATAACTATTCTATGATTCTACACACCTTCCACTGTTAATGAATGTGTACCTCATGTGAGAGAGCTTAAAGATGTGAAGTTAGTAGTATCCTTTCTGTGCACACACACATCAAATCTTTGTATTTGAAGGGAAAGTCTTACAGGGCCTCACAGTAACCACACCCCAGGTGCCCACAGAGCCCACACAAAAAGCCATGCAAGGCTACAAGGCACGGATGGATACTGGGTTAGCTATATGATGTAAATAAGGCCAGCATGCCTGAGAGCACTCCTGTTACTCTAAGTAGCTTTTTCTCTTTTAACAACTACCCATATGTGTGCGTCCCAATTAGTAGAGCATTTCATCTGGTGGTGTAATATCAGAATACCAAAATACAAGCACAGCACCACAGTGCTGAATGATGCCCTGGAGGCGGACGTTTCACAGAGGATTACATGATCATTGAAAATATGAATACATGTTTGTACATTTGTTTCTTGCCTGCAATTACAGTGGCTGCTGTTTCATCATGTATATAAGGACCAGTTTTAATAGCCGTCTTTCAGATAAACTTAAAAACGTAGACAAAGCACTGAAAAGACCTTTTGCTCTTCTTTATCTCAGTTGTTAGGCAACTGACACTCTTAGTGTATTGAGGGCCAGCCTTAGCAACTTTTGTTGTTGTTCTGAATTATTCCAGGTCCTTTTGCTAAAGATGATAAAATGAAAGCAACTCAGTTTTGACAAGCTCTGTGGCCCCTCTCCTAAGTGTGACAGAAGAGCAGCCTTTGGCTTGGTTTGCCTCCATTGGTGAAAAGGAATGTCTTCAAATGAATACCTTCTGCGTTCTTCAAATGAATACCTTCTGCGTTCTTCAAATGAATAACTTCTGCGTTCTTCAAAAGGCAGTTTTCTAGGAAAGGTGTGGAAACCTGCAGGCTCTCCCTCTCTCTTGGGTAGTTGCTCCTACAGCAGCTGACAGTTTGCAGTTGGAGCTTTGCAGACCCTTTATTTTTCCTTGCCTTTCTGCCAAAGGCTGATCCCAGCTGGGGTGCAGGGGTTGGAAGCCAGTCTGCAGGCTGAGTCTCACTGCAGTCATCATGCAGGTAAGCTCAAAAGCTGAAGCATGTCAAAACTAAACTAGTCCCCAGATATATTCTTTCCTTAATTAATTTTTTTTCTTTTTTTCTCAAAACCCTCATTGTGCTTCCATTGCTTTCAGAGAGTAATACAGAGAGTTCTCTTGTGACTAATTTCAGCCCTATAAAATTTGCTCAATTACCACAAAGTGCCATGTAGGAGAGTGGAAAATGTGTCTGTATTCAAAGGCATTTAGTTCAAATCCTACTGAAGTCCTATTATTCATTTAGAAATGCTATAACCTCTCCATCAATTATATTGCTAGTTCTACCTTTTTAAAGCAAGAAGTGGACATGCAGAAGAAAGAAAGGTCCAGAAAAACTGTCTTCTTGATCACATTTAGCAACCCTATCTTCAGCTGTAATTCCCAGAAATTCCTCTTGTTACTGTCACTGTTATTTAAAGATAAACATGAGATATGGAGAAGATGCGTTTTCTTCAAACTGAGAGATTCAGTCTCCATTAATTATCTCTGACCCCCAAAGACAGGACAGATATATACTATGAAACACTCAGACAACTTCAGAAATTTTTAAAAATATTTTCCACTAGTTTTCTTACAAGGCGTTGTTGCACTTGGAACACACAATACAGCAGACACACAATTAATTCGGTCAGAGGGAAGCTTACTGCACAAGGACAACAGCATTTGGCTTGTTATGAACCAGACAGCTACAAAACATTTTTTGATGGCTTTGTGACCAAAAAAGTAAGAAATAGAATGAAAACTCTGAAAATCTTTCCAGCGATTAAAATACATTGCAAAAATAAATTGTCTTAAAACTTGGTGTTGTTGACTTTAAAAATAGTTTCTATTCTGTTTCAAGGCAAATTCTACAGGCTGATTACAAAACCAATGAAAATAAGATGCTGACACAATGTCAACTTTAGAGTAATAATTGCACTGCTATAATAATCTATTTAATTGTTGTTTATTGTAATTAAAATCTCATGGCACACCAGAGTTGCAATTTTCTTTTCCATGTCAGCAAGGTTTCCTTTCATAGAACAGTTTGCCCAAAGCAACCAGTGATGTTACTAGACAGACATTAATCAAAGGACCTTACAAAGCTACACCTGGTATTCTTGAGGCAAAATGTTTGCCAAAACACAAACCCCACATAAATTGGAGCACGGCGGTTATGCGGGCATTGTTATGTTTGAAAGCAAAAATTTTACAATTCATTTTTAAGTATCTATTATATGAACGAATATTCATGAGCCAATATTATTCACTTAATGACCAAGATACCTCTCATTGATGACTGACTGACAGATAATTATAATTAACAAGACCAGTAATTTTCCCATATCCATTTTCCAGATGTTAATGTAAACTAGATTGACAACACAGATAGACATAACAAAGGAGTCTAAGAGAATTCATTTGCACCTGCTCAATACCAAAACATCACAGAGGTCAGCAGAAAATTCAGAGTTTGTTTTAAGATTTTGATATGTTGAAATGACATCTGGCCTCGGTGGAACATTGAGGGCAAGCTCAATGAAAATTTACACCACCAAAGAAATCTGGATTAAAAAAAAAAAAAAGAACCTTAATATAATTAATATCACTTTTACATAGTGCATCAGTAATGCTGAAGCTTAATGTGAAATAAACACTTGAGTCAAGTTAATCTGATGCTAAGATGATTGGGCAATTTATTACAGCTTAAGAAGGACATTGCCACCAGAACAGGAAATAAAGGTTTTAAAACTTAGGGTAATTATTTTCAATCAGAGCTGCTTTCAAGGTCAAATGTTTAATACTAGCCATTATTTTTTCTCTACTAACTTTGGCAGGCATTTCACATGTCTCATCCATAAATAATTAAAGAAGTAACTGCTGTATCAGCTTAACCTTTGGAGAAAAACTTGGGTGTCCAAGGTAAAGATTTTATTTGGCTTTTAGTTTCCCCAAAAGACAGCAATATACAGTTTATCTGGTCTAACAAATAGTGCCTACTGCTTTCTAATTCAACAATATAAACATTTCCTAATAAGCCTTCTTTGTGATTTATTTTCCCATTTGGACCATACTCAGCTACCTCAGCAAATTGAGACAAATAACAAAAGCAAAAGCCCTCTGTAAACGCAACCTGCTAACACAAAAGAAATTAAATGAAATTTAAGCTGCTTGCAGGCAAGGATGAAGTAATATTTGATGTGGTTTTTATTCTACTAATATTGTAACTATTTGAAATGAAGCAATATTAGGAAAAGAATGGAGGTACTACGTTTGTTTTCAATTTGCTTGTTGTTATACGAAGGTCTGTAACTAGTAATGCCTTTATATTAGTCAGATATTTATACCAGACTATACATCATTGACTGGAATGTTGGCATCAAAGAAGACCAAAAATAAGTGAGGGAAACAAGTGGGTTATAACACACAGCACTGTTAAATTCTGAAATGCACATTAATTGTTGAGCATCAGCATTTTGCACTAGGGTGTTGATGTCCTCTGTATTAATAATATTTGGCTTTTCAGATCACAAATTCACTAAAGATTCTATACAACTGAGTACATTCATTCCCATTCACTAAATGTTGAAGCATTGCTTAACACTTAACATTAGCATTGCTAATTAGCACTTAACTTAGCATTGCTTAACACAATGCTTAACACTTTCTTTAAAAGAGAATTATATGTTTGTTCCAACATGAAGCAAACTTTTAAATCTGTTTCTGTTTTTTTTCTTTTTTTGTGAGTCTACTCATATTCAAATAAATGTTATTTGTGGGGGTACGTGTAACCTGGAGAGTTAACCAAGGAATCAGTATTTTACAAGTGCTTACATATAAGATGAAGTTGATTTTTACACACTAAAACTTCAACACAAAGAAGTTATAAATCAAAAGAAAGGCTTCGGAATAGTAAGAGAAGTCACCCTAAATTAGAAGAAGAAATCAAGCACAATATTTAGACACATGCATATACAATAATGTTTTAAAAAAGGAAAAAAAAAAAGGTAGGAATTCTTTCAGCATTGGTGAAAATACTTGGCATTTAAAGACTAAAAGACAAATTCTGTGAAACTAAATATCTACATCCCCTTTAAAAGTGTTTTTGAAAATTTTACACAGTAGTATTCTTACTGAGGCCTTGCGTCAGCAAAAAAAAAGTAAGCAATTGCCTAATTTAAGCCCATGTACTCCATATTGAAATGTAAGAAAATTGCAGCTAAATCCCTCTCCCAGGAACCCTCAACTTGAAAATTTTATTCATTCTGTTTCTTTTTGATAATTTTAAAATTACTCAGATTTTTTTTAATATGTTTTTATACACACAAAAGTGGATGTCTAGTCAAAGTCTCTTTGTATTAACTTGAATCCTGCATTATTTTCCAATGTTTCTCAAACTCAGCATTTCTTGCTGAACTGTATTTAATGCATTTATGTGAGATTTGGCTAATCATGAAGCAACTACAATCACTACTACTACTATCACTGCCTACAACAAGAAAAAAGAAGAGTGGAGAAGGTGTATCTAATAAAAAATTCCAACCTGCACAAAGTTCTTACTTAATTGCCTTCTGCTAAAAGTAAAGCAAAAAAGTTGTTTCAACGTTTCTCTTTGCTGTGGTCACAAATGAACAATGTTCACTCTTACAGACATTCTAATAGATGTAATAGCTTCTCTACTGCACCATAGTAGTCAGTTATTATTAACTATTAAACCAATTACTGAAGATTGACTTTTGAAAATTAACTCTTGTACATAGTACTCTAAAACTAAATGCCTACTGGTTCACATTACAGCAGCCATTGGGGAATATACGTTGGCATACCGCTGTCTAGATTTATAAAAGAACCTCACATTAACATGGTGTCTGCGGACTAATTCTGTAGGATGCATTACAATTTCAATCTTCAGGACAGGATCAAATGCAGAACTTTATTTTCACATCTTTCCTCTCTGGGACATGATAATTTAGAAAGCAGCTTGCTTTGCCCCAGGAAAAAAAATCATACTCAGAGTTTTCCATATGTCATTCCTTAAAAATGTTTTCTTAATTTAGAATGAAGTCGTCAAATTAAACTGAAAGGTGAATTTTGGTAACAATGTCTACAAAGATGTCGGCTCCCTGGAGAAATTGTTTCTAGGTGGAAGACCTGCAGTTTTTCTCCAAATCTCTTAGAATTGCTCCATAACCTGAAAGCATGTAACACTTTCAGTTTTCAACACTGGCACAATGCAGAGGCAAAATATGCTAAAACACTTAATGCAGTAATACTTTATCTTGCTACTGGGAAATTGATAGTCATAGATGAGTTATGTCTTCGTTATCTTTTTTGGTACTATCAACAAATCACGTACTAGAAAACACAAATTAACCAGTATGAACAGACCTTATCTATGTGGAAGATCTTAAATTTTGATTATAAAACACCATATCTCAGTAGACTGAAAAGACAGGGAAAGAATTTAAATCATAAGCTCAACAGCATACCTCTTCATTCTTCAGGTAAGTTCAGTGCCTTGAAAAACAGGATCCTTGGAGACTCTATCGTGATATATTTGCAATGGTCCTTCAAAACAGAACCTACACGCTTCAGCTTGTAGGTAAAGCAGTGCAGAGCCTCTTGGCTTTTCCTTGCCCACTAGTTTCCTGGCTCTCCTATTCTTCCAGCTCTATTGGGAAACTGCAGCTGTGCGGTTGTAAACAGCTGGACACCAGGTAACACAAAATTCCATGTCCACGTGAGAAACATACTTCTTTATGTACTCAGATAGGGGATTCCCTTGGCCGTAAATCTACTTAATAACTTCATTCAATGGTAGAGGGAGGTTGTAGAGGAAGGCTGAACTTAGTGTTTTAACTTCTGAGTTAACATTAACTTCTAGAAAAAACTTATCTGTGAACAGATAAACCCTAGTTATAGTCCTGTCTTTGGTCGCACCCTGCAATGGCACCTCTCCAGTTCCTCAGAAGGGAAATCATTTTGTCAATGCCTTCCAATTTCAAGCTTCTTTATTTTGTCTAATCCCAGATGTCATATCTTTCCAGTGCCATGGAAGAGCAGAATATTTTTACATCATATTTTAGCAGATGGAATCCACTCCAGCCAAATTTATCACTGCCAGATGGCTGACCGTTATTTACTGATGAAAAGTTAGACACAGAGATAAACTTTATTCAGTTTAAACATCCAAATTTTCTGCATGAAAACGGCAGGGTAGCTCTTCCCTCATCATTTTCACCAGGACCAACAGATCATCAGCTTCCACCAGGTCAATCTCCAGCAATAAATCAACAGACCTTCATGTAAGATTGTAACATGTTCTGAATTGAATCGCAAGATTAGCCAGCAAAGGATTTAAGCCTTTGATACTGCAATTCATAAGGAATATACTAAACTTTCCTTCAATGGCACTAATCCTACATTTGAAATCAATCCATTTTTCAGTGTTTGCAAGATAAAAGCCCTTTGTACAATGGGGCAAATGTGCAATAGAGGGTCAAAGAGCTTGCAGGTGATACAGGTACAAGCAATATAATACATACACTATTTATTGGCTACTTTCTTAGTTGAAGAATAAGAATAAGCTCTGAACCTAGAAAGCTTACATGGAAAGAAAATTTCAGTAACCAAGTAAAGATGAAGACCATCAGCATCTTACCAAGGATTAAAAAATAACTAAGCTTGTCTACTGAATTTATAGGCTTCGATTTCATTGAAGAGCAGTTCTATACTATGTTTTGTATTTAACAGTTTAGTAATTGGGTTCTGCTTTTGAAAATGGTCTTAAATGATGCATACAAAGAGATTTAGAGAAGTAGAAAGGAAAGGTGCAATGAAGGATAGACCCCAGGAAAGTAGGTAAGCCTGAGATGATGGTTCATGGACCTGAATTAGATAGCAAGTATAAACTCCAACAAGAGATGTGATTCTGCAAACAATTTGTAAACTGTGCTACGTAAAGCAATGTTGCATTGCAGTTCCCTGAAATAGCTCTGACTGAAAAATAACAAACCTATGACAAAACTGACGTAACACCAATGCAAGCCTTCTTAATCTCTCCACCTTTTGCCTATAAAAGAGTAGGATCTTTTAAAATTCTCTTCCTCTTTATGGACTACCATATACATCCTACCAGTAATTCACCTATCACCTGTCTCATTTCACAGAAAGCTGTTTCTCAGAATCTTATATGGTAGCTAATGTAAGTTTTAGAAAGCTCAGCTCCTCTCCTCAACTAATGAGGGCAAATGTACATGGTATAATCATTTGTTTGCTGCAATTTTTCATGACTGCGTTTTAAATGACAACATGAGTTTATCTTCCAGAACAAAACTGGAATCCAATATTTCAATTCCCAGTTCATCAAAATGTGTTTGTGTATTAGAAAGGACTAAAATTTATAGGGAGCTTAAATATTCATGCTTCTGCAGTAAAGCAGCTGCTAACTAACTGCCTGGGAGGTAATAGGCTTCCTTTGTGGTCATGATATTTAATAGTTGTCCACTTCTGATTTTCTTACACCTTTTTCTGGATCATCTGCCACTGGACGCTGACTGGGCCCGTGTGCTGGCCTAGTGGGACTGGCATAATGTGCAGCTTCAGTATTATATGTGGCTTAAAGACAGAGTGGGTTTTCCTAAACCACATGGTATGCAGACATCACAAAGGTAGACAGCACTGTGAGCATTTCATGAGAATTTTACATCTTTTTCAGAAGTTTCCAACAACAACCTCTGTCAGAAAAGGTATACAAATTAGGATGAAACATCTGATCTATTAAGACCATTTCTACCTTCAAATTACAAGATCAGAAACAATATGCAGTGTCATATACAAAATATATATGAGAAATGCGTATATATATTCCATCTTTACTGAAATACGTATATAGCATCCTCATTGGCAAACAATGAAGCAAATATTACACAAAAGGAACAACAAATGAAACATAGCACAAATTAAAAGGCCTTATTTTTTCCAGTATCTTTAACATTTAGCCACTAGTTTAAAAGTAAATTTTTTCTCTCTTTGTTTTCTTTAGCTGCATTTTAGCCATTTTTTCTTCTGCTAAATGCCAGATATGAGAAATCTACAGTAAAGGCAGCCATACCTCCATATAAAGACACGTTTTAGGCAATACATGACAGAAGAAACTGAAAGGGTCACTGATTATGGAAAATGTAGTTTCATTTTTCTACCTCTCCTGCAAAGATGAGATTCCAGGAGCGTTAGAGGGAAGTCTACCCTACTCACTCCTCTTGTGTTTCCCATGTTCCTTTCTCTGGTTTGTCTGCTTTTAGTTCCTTTAAATACCACACCAATAAAATTTTACATCAGATTATAGGCACACATGCTTAGGATGTGTACAGGCAAAAGGTTAAGGTGATACTTTCAGATCTATTGATAAAGATGTATATGCGGTTAGAGATGCAGACCACTGTAGAATCACAGATATTCCCCCTTCCTGCACACATTCCCACATCCAACGCATAAAATTTACATGCATGTACTTTTTGTATATAGAAATATCCCTCAAAGCAGCCCAGGAGGGAAGTTAGCACTATTTCATTGTAGTCCTAATTCCAGTTTTCATTTAATTTCTTTCTCCCCTGCACACTGAACCTTCAGCACCATGAACAGACTTCTGTGATTTCATGTGCAGGATCAACTCAATTCCTTGGGAAATTTCCAGGAAAAGGGTGCATCAAATAAACCAGGAGATCTGAGCAAGGTAGCTAGCATATGGAGCCTATCGTTGCTTCCTCCAAATCTGTGTGCACAGGTGGTACCTTGGGTATTAGCTCTAGACTGCAGCAAATAAAGGAAATAACACTTTTTGTAAAAGCAGCAACAAATCTACTGTAATCTTTTGTGTCAGGTTACCTATATATAGCATCTATCTCTGTATTACAGCTATGGCATAATGTATCTTCCCCTAGTAAATGGTTCAAGGTTAAATCTGAAAGTTAATATCTATATCTAATTTATATCAAGCTACTTAAACGGGATTATTCAAGAAACACTTTAAGAATCATGGAAATGAAGCTGTGAACTGATCACTAGTAAGAAACACTACCTTCCCCAAATACTCAATTTAATTTCCTCAAGCATAGCTGTTTTGGCAAAGAATGCAGCATTTCCTAGTATGGTGACATAAAGTACACATGATCAGACATGTTGCTTTAAAGTTCTGGATGAATGTGCTCAGGATTGTTTATCTTACTCATTTTGCCTTGACTTTAGCAAGTAAAATTAACTCAGCCACATGCTGAAATGTAAAGAATACTGGAAGACTAGAGGAATGTTAGCACAGAAGCCTTTCTTAATGTGTGTGATATTGCATCACCAGTGGGTATTCCTTATCCCAGTTAGGCAGACAAGTGTTGTATCTGCTCCATAACTGTATCCATATCTGCTTAGCTGGAAGTGAGATAATAAAGAAATGCAGAATAAAAGTATTTACCATGCTTTAATTATCAAAGAGACATATTTCAAACCTTTCCTTAAAACTAAAATGGATGTCTCGGACAGGATTAGACACTATAAAATAAACCATTTTCACTTCATTTCTAGGCAGAGCTACACAGAGCTAAGACATTCAATATTATTCAAAATTACATGTAATATTCTCTTTTACTTGCTGTCTATGAAGCACCAAATTGTAAAATTTAAGTAATAACAATGACTCTTTTTTTTTTAATAGTATATGTAACGGCACCAAGAAATTCAACTCTCAACTTTAGCTTAAATAAATTTAGACCTTCAGTACGGAAATGACTGCTACACACAACAAATAATAGCAGCTAGTTCAAACATCAACCTTAGGGTAACTTATTTCTTGAAAAAGTAGTTTAAGCTGAAATTTCAATTTTGTTGTTTATTTTTCAAGATAGCATTTTACTACAACACTTCAATGCTCTGTGGAATACATTTTCACAGTAAAGGATTGCTAGATCAAGCCTATGTTTAACACTCACACTTTTCAACATGCATATTTATCAAAATAAATGTTGCAATAGAATCCATTTACAAACTTTAGTAAACAATTCATTCTAGAGGAAGGGAAGGTACATGCAAAACCGTATTCCTAAAATGAAGTCTGCAAGGCCAGTAAGAATTATTTTCAACTGATTATCAAATGAGATTCTGAAAACTGTAAATTGGCTTCACCCATTATTTTTATGCGCAGTAGTAAAGTGTGTGCCAGTGCTATATAGGCAATTAATACAGCAGCACAGACTTGTGAGAATTTCTTCATGCAAGCAGGTCTTTTTCTTTAGTACTTAACCCACACTTTTCCACAGGTACTTTTTCTCCTTCCAGTTGAGGAACTTCATTTTGCACAATTTATTCTCTCAGCAAAATAAAAAAAATACCTTCTTTACAGAGTAGAAACAGCTCTACAGTTCTTCTTTCTCCTTCTAAGTTACTCTTTGGCAACATCTTCATTAACAAGAACATCACAGTAGGAATTGATCTGTAGAGCCAAATATTTAGTTCTGAGAACCAGTGGTCACATCTTGTGTGTTTTGAGGGCCTTATTCCAACAGGCTCTGCTCTGAACCAGTTGACTGACAACCACTAGCATTTGGAATGCATTAGGAGACATCCTAGAGACCATCTTTTGATTTAGTTTCATGCAGAAAGTGCTCACATAAAACACTCCAAAACTGGTTTATCATGTGAAACAGCACAGATTGTGGGAATGACTGGGGAATCCACCTCAGAAGCAGATTAACTAAAATGCTAATGCAGATGTACCCTATAACCATTCTATTGTCATTCCTAAAATAACCCTCTCTCAAGGGTCTATCAGAGTTTCCTCACTCTGTGGGTGTAGCTAGTTCTCTTGAGAGTGGAAGGAAAGGGTACAATCAAGTCATTACAATTGCCGTGACTTCACTCATGTCCACACAATTTCACTTCAGCCCCTTATAGCATGTGATAAAGTAATGATAAGCCCAACTGAAGTATGCAACTGCTTTTCTAGCTCTCTGGAATCCTAAAGTTTCAGAGAAAATAAGAAGTGAATAAAAAGCCTTTAATAATCTTTAATAAGCCATTTGTGATTTAAGATTCTGATTGCATTCGATCTTTCTCCTTCTGAGTTACCTATTTCAATGTCCTTTCTTCTCAAGTTCCCTCTCCTAAAGATCCTACAGCAATGGCCCATTTCATGATACTCATCTCCATAGAGTATACAACGCTCCCCACATCCTTCCTTCACTCCTCCATGGTATGTCCATCATAGTCCACTCCATTTTAGGCGATGAGCTCCATGTTTTCTTAAGCATTAAGCATTCATTCTTCCTGCAGCCTACGCTGTCCTGAATGGCTGTTTTTCAAAG
>RSEF01000001.1:167189208-167216777 GCA_003993805.1 Himantopus leucocephalus | reverse complement strand
GGTCTCACCAGAGTAGAGTAGAGGGGCAGAATCACCTCCCTAATATATAAGGTAATCCGTAGTATAAGGTATATACATGATATATACCTTATACTAGAATAAGGTATACAACACCTTCATTACTCTTAGGCAGATAAGGCAATGAAATTTTATCAAATTGGAAATCATGCAAAAAATCACATTATCATTCACATCCTCATTCAATAACAGGATAGAGAGGTTGGAGTTGAAGTGCTGTAGCTACTTGAATGTCAAGAGATCTACAATTCTTTCTGCTCATTAATGTAAAATAAAAATTTCAGATTATTCTTCACAGACCTATTGCCCAAAACTGCAAGTTATTAAGCAGTTTGCCAGTTGCTGGATGCATGGGCTGGGAAGGACTGGGAGGGTTACAAGTATATGGGATATATTAAAAATAAGCGTTTGGGCATAGACTCCCTCAACAAGAATTAACCACACCTGAGAGAATTAGAAACCTGAACGTACAGCAAGGATTTGAAGTCTGCAACCTTGTTCTACTAAAACACTCTGCCACTAACTGAACAGTGAGCACACTGCTGGTGCTAAAGTGGCTTCTGCTTCTAACTGGATACTTCTTTCTCTTCTAAGAATTTTTCAGCTATAGATAAGGTTAAGCCTAAGATCGAACATCGCATTTGTTTCACCTACTTTATTCTCCCTGTTAAACTCAGGGGGGAAATAAAAATGCTTTTGTAATAAACTCACTGAACACAACAGCTGTTCACTCTCTTTTCTGAGTGACACAGTTGTGTTATATCATGATCAAGTCTTATTTTTCACAGTGACACTACTGTGGTAGGAAGCATCACTGCCTATTTGGCAATTCTGTCCTAGCAATACACGCAAAAAAATACTTTTCAAACTCCTGTCTGCTACCTCTGTTGTGATGTTATGGCATTCAGATTTATGGGAAGTGTCTGAACTTCTGTAACAGTAATTAGCTGGAAGTCTTCAGGGGGGTCTCCTTCTGCTTTCTTCTCAATGTACGCATGATATAAGTAATTACTCTTTTGGGTCAACTGCTTTTCAAAACAGATTTCGTAGTCTGAGCTTCATTTAAATTTTACACCGTACTATTTTCTTTTTCTCATTCTTCACCAGTTCAGATGTTAAAAAATAATAAAAACCTACTGAAAAAAAGACAGTTAACTTAAGTGGCTTAAGAAGTTATTTGATAGTAATGGAACATTTCCATCATTTTTTCTGGACCAAAGAAAAATAAGGGAAATGCAGTTGCAGACTGAGTCAACTCTTATTGGGATTTTAAATAACATAGAAATGCCTATACAAATTTAAAGAATGAAAACTGCAATTTTATTCATGGGAAGAGAATCTCTTGGGTAAAGATTTAAGCAATTTGGGGGGTGGAGCTTATAAAATAAAAAAAAAAATCTTGTCCAAAATAAGCATCTCCTGTAATAAAAAGTAAAATGGCATCTGTTTTATAGATGAAAAATGTATCCAATACACTGTTGGCAAAATGATGAATGCCTATAAAATATGGGAGGTAGAATACACTTGTAATTTAAATATGGATTAACAAAGGCCCCAAGTTTTTTATTTTTATAGAGTTATTTGATATTTCCAATAATTAAAGCAGATTGCTTACAGCAGTCTCAATCTAGGCCAAAAAAAATACTATTTCACTCAAGAAGACACCAAATGGCTTTTTTTTGTTTTCCTTCTTTTTTTTTTTTTAATTTATAAGGAGTGATGGGCAAAAAAAGGAGGCACACATGTAATGCTGGTTGAAAAAAGAGCTAAGAATAAAGTTTTAGTCATTCAAAACTATGAGATCAGAGGAACTTAATTTTATGCAAAGCAAGAATTCAACTCACGTGTCCGCTAAGAATACATAAAGGGGTGAATGCGTATTTTAAGATTCCAAGCTAGCACATTTTAGAAGGCAAATTAATCATTCTACCCCAAGGGAAGAATTAGGTGCTTAATAATCTTAGCAATCTCTGACTACATGGTGCATGTAGGGCACAAAGATACTGATAATGTCTATGGAGCCAGAACTCTTTTCAGGTTTCAAGTTTAAATAAACCATTCTAGGCAATCATCTGTAGAAAAAAAGGCTTGAGTTGTTACAGAGCATTACATTAGAGTATCTGACTGATGTTGCAGCGATATCAAATATCTTTCAAAAATTGCTTGTCTGGAATAGTTTTTCCTCTCTCACTAATGAAAAAAAAATCAAAGTTGAGCTAAAATACTTCATTGACTTCTGCAATCTTTCATTCTCACTGACAAATATTTGTCTTACATTGTGTGCTGTTGTGCCATAAAGGTTATGGATCATCTGTAAAGATGTGGAGTGTAGCAAGGGACTAATGTTTCTCGTTCTGTATTTGTGGTATAGTTCCTGTACATGAATGCATTCTAACTTCAGATTTTTCCACACCTAAGGAACTCCACTTATTATGATTTTTTTTTTTGCCAGTGTTTATTATATGTACTTTCAATGATATCAGACCTTTCTTAACAGGCAGGTTCTATTACAAGTATTTTGTTTTTTGAAAGGGAATTGTAAGATCCTGATTAAAGAGAAAATACTTCAAAGAAAATTAGTGTTAAAGGATACTTTGTACATGTTATACACGTAACTCTTTATTTTAGCAAAACAATACATTTCCACTTTCCTTCCCTGCTTCTGAAGTTTATGTACTTATGTATTTATGCCATTTTTTTAATCCTGTTACATTCTTCAGTGCCCACAGAGTGGAGACTTAAGTTCCATTTAATACATCTAAGCCCATCAGTCTACTAAATTCCAGTGTCACCACAATTTTGTTTTACAGCTACTTCAGGCAAGGTTGTTAGAGAGGAAAACAGAAACAGGGCAAGCCTGGCTTCCACCTGGAGACCACACAGGGACCCTCTGTCTGTGCCCATGGTACGTCTTTACCTGCCAAAGGTTTAATGAATCCTCCCAATCCCATAAGCTACTGGGCTTGCTCAGAAATGTTTAAGGAGTCAAAATACCACAGTTAGAATTTCTGGAGTTTTATATAATAAATAATGAAGTAATTTCAAACATCTGTGAGGAAGTCAAGTAGCCATGATGAAAACACCGGGTTATGGCTGTTTAAACAGTAACCTAAATTAAGGCCAACAGAAACTGAGTTGTCATAGACAAATAGGACTAAACAGGACCTCAAAAAGTCAGCTAATCCATTCTGATACAAAAATGTATGATTAGTTATGCATGTCTCGTTCATCCCAAAGAAATTTCTTAAATTGTCACAGCAACGTCTTTTTATCTTTCTTAATTGCAAAAATCTAAAACCAGTAGATGATGATCTTACTGTTACCATTCAGAATGAAACCTTGGTCTAAATTTTTGAGACAGCAACAGCCTGATTCACTCCACAGGGAAGGAAAACTTTCCACTTTATGTCAAACAGCTGCCACAAAACCACTTAGCAGGAGCTTTGCATAAACTTAAGGGAAAATCACTTAAATGCAGAAGAAGGCTCAAAGAGGAGATGCAGCGAAGTAAGCAAAATACTTTGAAGCAGCAGATCTTGTAGCTTTGCTGGAATTATACACTGCTCAAGCACTATTCTCTTCCAGCCTCTCCACTAACTCTCCAAGAAGCAGCTACCTATTGCTTGAATGAAAAAACAGGTTTTCTCCTCTCAACAATAGTATTTTTAAAATGTGACAAAGTAGGAGCTACATGAGATAAAATAACTCTTAAAATTAATCCTTAGCACCTACATCATAAAAACATTATTCAATCCACTGTTCGTTCAAATGTACTAATGATCTATGCAAAGAAATGGGAGTTTCCACATATTTGAATGCTGAATAGCTAAACATTTTAATTTTTTTAAATTTTCCTGAAATAGCAATACTTTTTGTATAATACATTACTACAACATTCTATCCAAACAGAGTCACTTCAGATGAGATTCATTAGAAAGCTAAATCCAACTCAATCACCTCAAGTTTCTTCTAAAGGCAGTGAATCAACAGATACCTCATTTGGTAACAAAAGAAATCCATCTCGTTCTGAAACAGTCATCTGAGCCCCCTTCTCAGAACGGTTCATTTGATTTACTTCTCTGCAAGCACCATACAGAGACCCCACCATGATTTGCTCACATTTAGACAAGCAACATCTAGATGCCTAAAGTGACAGCAGAAGCCATCTAAGTGACTGACTAGGTAACTTTAAAGCTATGCCTGCAGCTGACCAACATCTTAGGAGAAGAGTTGAGTGCAGTCTTCCGGCATTCACAATTTCCAAGTCAGGTTGTCCCCAAACTCATGGCAGGGGCTTAATCACCAGGAGATGATTGATATATCCTGTAACCCATGATAAAATGAACAGGTCCATCAGCATTGACTCAATGCAGTCTGTGCCTAATCTCGTAATCCCGCTACGTACAAACCCTTCATCTTGTAGGTGGATACATGTACTATTAAGGAGAATAAGAATTTTCCTGATGTAGATTTTGTACTTTTTTTGTAGGATTTTGTCTTCTATGAAATGACGGGGTATAGTTACTGTCACACAAAAATCAAATGGCTGCTGACATAGTGAGCAGTTTACCATTTGTAAGCTGAATAGCCTGTTGCATTTTAACACTAATTGAAGTTCCTCCCTGCTGAAAGCCAAGCATTTTTATTGCAGGACAGCATGTGTAGGGTAATAGAAAAAAAAAAGAAATTTTTTTCTTGATGTCAAACATAAAGTCAAGTAGCTATCAGAAAAGCAAGATACCAGAAAGCTACTGATTGTGTTGTTACAATATGTGCTATCTGAATGTTTTAACATGACAAAATATGAAACTAATGCTAACATAGAGGTTATTTCTAGTGCGTCTAACATTTTTGTCATTATACAGAGAATTGTGATTTATTTTACATTATTCCTAAGTAGTTTCATTTATGAGAATCTATGTCTGGATATATTCCACAGAAAACTTTAAGGAATTAATTATGAAGGAAAGCAACTTTACAAAGAAGAATAGTATCATTCTCATTTTTTTTACCATTTACCCAGTAAATGAAATAGATATTTCACAAAACAAACTTTGTAGGGTCTATCCCTCTAAAAACTTACTGCTAAACACAAGAGGGGAAAAAATTGTACAAGGCAGACACCATTCAGCTTAACAATAACTAATCAGATCAATAGAAATTCTCACATGTAAAAAGTACATCCCAGTCAATGATTTGAAAATCTTTTTGATTTGTTAACTATTATTTCAATTTAGTGAATAAGGTCCTGATGCTCCCAAGACTTAAATTTGCAAGCACTGCCCTGTACACAGCACTGTGACTGAAGTCCATTATGCATGTATTGACAGGATCACAGCCTTATTTGAAATAATTCTGGCAGAAACTAGTTCAAAAAGCTGACGCACTTAGTGCTTGTGGATTCCTCATTTACTTGTTGCTGAACTTTTGAGAAGAGGTAACTTACAATACGTATCGGTATAAAAAAGACCCTGGAATGAAAACCACTTGAATGACTGTTTTTGCTGAAAACAAAACAAAAAGGCTTTTAATAAGTATTTAGTAAGTTTCTTGTCCCCAAACAGCACAAGTGAAATTAAACAATCCTCCCAAGAAAAGATCTGCCGTCACAGGTATCTTTGTATTACTGCATAGGCTCTGTGAGCCTTTTCAAGTGTGCAGTGAACAGATGGAGATTGTTACAAGCTTTTCAAACCAGTGTTTACTGCAAACTTTCAGGCAATCTGTCATGGTTTTTATATTCCCAGGGACTTTTTAAGTTCTTGAAAAGGGACCAAAATCATAAACGATGCTTACTAATCCACGTCTACCTAATTCACAAGCAAACTTTCATACTCAGTATCAAAAACATGTTTAAAAAGGTGAAGGAAATTATATGATCTTCTCAAACACATGAAATCACATTTGAAGACAGAGCTATATTCATTGTTGCATTCAGAGAAAGCAGACATTGTAAAAAAAAAAAGACTCATTCTTTTCCTAGAGAACAGAACATATTTTCTCTTCCAATTAATGACAAGACTTGTTGAATGCAGTAGTAGAATAATATGAAAAACTACAAGCTTGGTTCCCTGCTGTTCAGTCTATGAGAGTGTTCTCTGAACCAGCTGAGACCTGCATTAGTTTTAAATTGTCCAAGCTTGGGAGCAAAAATTGTTGTGCCCTTATTACCAATATACTCATTTTACCTCTACCTAAGCTTTCATACAGGGTTAGATTGTAGCTCCTCATCTACATATCAATGCAATTTTTCCCCTGACGTTTTTCATAGCGACAAACAAGCAATAAATTGAATATCTCCCTCGGAGGCACTCACAGAAGTGTGTATTCTTCTAACCCTTGTTATTTCCTATAAATAATAACTGCTTCACAATTTTTTAATAATATAAAAAAATCCCTTCAGAAATTACATCACTTCAAATTTTCAACTTTTATACAGTCAGATCATGAGTCAAAAACCAGAAAAGTATGGTGGGATCACTAACAAATTTGTCTTCCAAATTTCATAAAAAGGAGAAAAATATAGCTTAAATTTATGTTCATTTGACAGTTGCAAAATTCCTGAATTCTTTTTCTTCACATGATTTCACTAATGAGTCACTACATCTGTCAGCACACAGTGCCAGTTGTAAATTGCTGACAGGCAACGACGACAATTCGAGAGGATTCTGTCACAGGGTCTCCTACTCTTGATAACATCATCATTGATATCCCCAATTGTTTCTTGTACATGAAAGAAGAAAAGGGCCATCAGTTGAATATTTACTTTTGTCTAACCAGTAACAAACAGCGACTACCTAAAGGCTAAGGGTACCCTGACAGATCATTTAAACAATCACAATTGGTAGATTATAACCCATAAAAACAACAAAAGTGCCCACAGCCTTGAGGCCAGTCCCTTCAAATGACAGAATGGTTTGAAAAATGAAAGCAAAAGATGCCAATCTTGAAACCCACAATAATATGTTATTAGCATCTATGTATCACATACAGTCAGAAAAGTATTTATGTGCTTAAGATCTTTACTGTAAGTTACATGGTGTTTCACAGATTTGAGATCCTGTTTTTTTTTTATTTATTCATCTTTACATGATCATTTAAAAAAAAACAAAAAACAAAAAACAACAAACCAACCTATTCCTTTTTTTCATCACATTCCCTTTTATGCCCAAGGAGAACCCAGTCTGGTTTGGAGAATATATTGTGAAGCTGCAAAACAAAAGTAGAGCCAGCTTACACACTGAGCAGGTGATGAAAGTCAAACTTCCTCATCAATTATTTCTAATGCTCATGGGGATACAGTGGGCTTTGTTGCTAGTGACAGAATGTTGTCTGGGCAAATCTGTCCTACTGGCCCAAGGGTAAACTCCCTGTAATAGCCAAGCAACCAAAAACATAAGGAAACAGCATGTGTGGTCTTGACAGTCTTTCAATTCGCCAGTCCCAAAAGGGTAAGTGATTGACTACCCAAAGTCTTTGAAATTTCCCAGGTAATTCAATATGAATGATGCAGCTCAGCCTTAGAAATCATACTGACTCATCCTGGGAAGCAGCTAACAGGTATTCAGAGCCCTCTCACACTGTGACGGCACGACTACAGGATGAGGAGCAGTGATAACTGTCCAGCAAGGCCTGCTGAGCTCACTGAAGAGATTTTGCTTTTCCATGGGATCAATAAAAATCACTAATAATGCATTGTTATACAGTAAATTGATAGAATTCACATTTTAACGTACAGCTTTTACAGGTCTAGGAGCAATAATCCATCGAGCATGTAAAGGCCAGGGAGAAGCTTGGCAGCCTGCTAGTATTTTAGTTGGCATTGCGCTGTAAGGGGGTTTTAAACTTCAGTGAAGCTACATTGTTACCCGAAGCATGTGAACCTATTCAGAAACCATTTCAAAAGTCAACCATCTGTAGATTTTGCAGCTATGAGAACGCCACAGGCAGCTGAGGATTTCTATTGCTTGATAATGTGCAGCATGATAAGTTTCAAATGGGCATTTGTTTTCTGAATGGTAAAGGTACAAGTATGGTAAAGGCTATCAAATGCCTGATGCCCCGTAAGGTTATTACGGCCGTTTGGTTACCAAAGAGTCTCTCCTGAAGCCTAGGAGCTAAGGTTCACAAAGTGATTAGTTACTTGACCAAATAAAATCATCTCCCCATCTGCCTCAGTGTCTGCCTGAACTGGTCCAGCTAAAGCTATGTCTGTCGGCTGGTAACACTGCGGAGAGGCTGCAGAAGCTCACCGGCGACTGCTCGTGCCGGCAGAAGCAGCAGAGCACTGCTGTGCCTGCGGGCACTCAGCACGACAGACGGACAGGACAGTGCAATGCATGCCGAGGGTTCCAGCCACGCCATCTTGGAGGACAAATAGGCATTACACACATGCCTGTCCACTACNCGACTGCTCGTGCCGGCAGAAGCAGCAGAGCACTGCTGTGCCTGTGGGCACTCAGCACGACAGACGGACAGTGCAATGCATGCCGAGGGTTCCAGCCACGCCGTCTTGGAGGACAAATAGGCATTACACACATGCCTGTCCACTAGTGCATGCGTATCCATAATTCGTGGAGCAACAGACAGCTCTAGCTCTATTTCAGATGCTGATCTTTCCTCTAAGCATCTTTTTAAGGACTGTGGCAGTTTGTTCATTGAAGTTCTTTGTTTATTATTAAACCCTTTCTTATGCAATCTATTTACCATGCATTTCTAGTCAGAAAGGATCTCCCTATCCGCTCCACAGAGCAGCAATAAAGAGGAGTATTGTAAAGAATATTTAAAAGCTAGGCATTTACAGAAAAAGGGATATAATAGGGATATAATTTAATGTATATTTTAATATATTGATAAAAAGGCATCTGGCTCTGGCCATCTATCAAAGATTCAGTAAAGAAAAAAATCACCTTCCAGTGTACTGCATGACTATGGTCTTATGCTCTTTCATCATTCTACAGTTTAGGCTTTATTTTCAAGTACCTCGTGGTGACTTGTGGAAACAGAGTGCCCACAAAGGCCCACAGAGAGGTTATGGAAGACATTTTCTACTGGCTGTTTAGGAATATCAGTACTCTAGTCATGCAAAAACAGTCTCCACCAAAAGCTAGTAGAAACATCTGCATTGGTCCAACTTCAAAATTGTTTATTCAAAAAACACAATGCCCTATTTCTGCCTGGAGAAATGGATATGGGAATATGACAGCAGCTCTGGTACATGAGTCTCCCATGCACACAATTTTTATGGCAAAGATCATATCTAGGAAAGCATAAAGCTGTTCTGCTATCATTACACTTGAAAGCTCCTCAAAGAAAAGCAATCGTCAGAAAAAATACATAATGAGGCTTTTAGGCTTTTAACACTAGTACAGTCATGCTGAGTCATCTTACTCACAACATATGTTTGCATCCTCCTTCAGCTAGGATGTGAACTCTCTTTAGGAAGTCTTCTCAGATATTTAGTCATTTTATATATTCCTCTTCTCTGTTCTCATTCAGTTCCACAATAGCTGAAATCTCTTGACTCATTTACTGTTTATTGGAATAAATCGATTTGTTATCTCCTTGATGAGGCTTTATATGTATTCTATTGTTTTACAGTTAAATATATATGCTAGTTTTTCTCTGTAAAGTGATTTCAAGCATTACAGTTAAGGTCAGAATATAAATAAAGGAATTGATTAAATGTCAGTTTACCTAGATTAACTACGTCTTAAAAGATTCTTAAGAGATTGACAAAATGTTTTAATGTGTCCTAAAAATAAACAAAAGCAACATCTTTGGTAGAGTGGGAAGAGAAACTACAGTGTATGAGGTTTAAACTGAAATCCTCATTTGTTTTACAAGTATAAAGAAAGTAAAAAGGATGTTCAGAAAAGTTGTATAGCTGGGAAGTAAAAAGAACGCACTTGCAAAACTGGAAAATGTAAACTATTCAGTTTGGAGTCTGACATGAAATAATTCTCCTCTGGAGTATAATAAAATCAAATGCTGGAGAACATAATTTGTGATGCAGTGTAATTAGTCACATCCCCTTGCGTGCAAAAATCAAGGAGTCCAATTTGATTCACGCCTCTGTTTTAAGAGTACATTATCTATGGGACTGAAGAAAGACAGGTCGCCTCGTACATTTGTTTCTGTGCTGAAAGGATAGGTCCATTAGAAGCCCTTCTTATTTAAGCACCATCATGAGGGAAGAGAGGTGATTAGCAAAGACAGTTAACAGATCTATGGTATTTTCGAAATGACATGGGTCTGGCTATGTGAGAACCATGAGAAGGGCGCCTGCCTTGTTTTCAGAGCTAGACTCTGTTTTGCCTCAGCTCCCCTCATAGCTATAAAATTTATACAGATTTTTAGCAAACATACCTTCCACAGTTCATCACAGGCATTGCTTAAAAGGAATGAGTGAGTTAACCACAGCCAGACCACTGGGCAACAGAGCTCTATTTATTTACAAATGCTGGTATAATGGGAAGAAGAGCTGGGAGGGAGCATGAAGGATTACCTACTCCATACCCATCAACACGCTAATAAAAACAAAGAAAACTAATTGATGTATGTATTGTTTGTAAATGCATATATATAATATTAATGTTGTTTGTCTGGAATTTTTAGCAAGGCCTGGGAGACAGAGCTCAGCTGATCACACATGCAGAAAGACAAACTGAGCACACTTTTAATTAGTGGAAATATGGGAACAATAACTGAACAGATTTTCTATTTCCCTGGCAAGGACACTTGAATTCCTGCAGCAACCTTCAGAACAAGGCTGTTTGGTAATGGCCATTCCAAAATAGTAAAACTCAAACAAATATCCTTATTTTATGAAGTTAAGCATAAACACTCTTGACAGTAACATGACAGGACTAGTCAATTAGCTCTGCAGTGCTAATCCAAGCAACTAAAAGTCTTCCAGGGTAAAACCAGTGAAAGTAAAACTATGTGGATTCCAACTATCCCTACTTCTTTAAAACAGCTACAGTTTATAAGCATCTAAAAAATTACACCTGTTTCTATCTCCTCCATCTGCTTAGAATAGATGTTGACTCTAACTTATATGTCAGATAAAAAAGTCAACCATATGAACATTATTAACTGTCTTGTTATAAACCATTTCTTTTTTCTTTTTGACACTTTGTAAAAGAAAAAAAAAAGGAAGGTTGGCAACAGTCATAACAACTTGTATGACAAGATAGTTTTAACACAAAAGTATTTACAACTGAATTTCATTGGAAAAGTAGCATCAATCAAATATTTGTAGTAACTAATATATGACAAGAAAATGTGCACCATGACCTTACAAGAAGGAAAGTGCCCAAAAAGGGGTAGTTTTCCTTTAAGTTTAGAACTTAATCCCTGAATGTGCTACTTATCTGCGCATGTAGTTCCTAAGAAGATATTCCCACTGGGACTTGTTAAACAAGTTCAAATTATTTGTGTAAATTACGGTAGCAAAATCAGGCTCTTGGGGAGCAATATAATACTGATTGCTGTTAGTACAGCTTTTGACATGGTGAGAGGGAAAAAAAAAAAATCCATTCTAAATAAGGACATAAATAAAGATTTAATGAAGATGACTTTTTCCTGAATCCTTATCAGGGACTTTCTGCAGCTGCACATAATGGAATCAGCCAGGGACCACCTTACCCCAACAGAAACACATGAATGGATGTGATTCCCACAGCAGTACCCCATTTGGGGTTTGCAGCAAAGGTGTACCTCACAGTACTGTGTTCCAGCAGCAAACTTTGCCCATCCGCTCCTTGACTTACCCATCTCAAGGTAGTTCTTACTGACGTGCCACACATGACTGGCCCCCTACTGCCACACATTATAGCTAAGCTGATAAAGCACAAGGGGATGGACCGCTCCTCCCAGCTCACCCACTGGCCGCCACCTCTTCCCTCACACCTATGCTGACCCCGCCGCGAGCCAGACGAGGATCCCAAACCAACAGGGAAGGATGAGCTTTGAGCTGGTTGTTCAGAGTGTTATTTTTCTTGCTGGTTTAGCTCCCAGAAACAGTTATTTGGTGTCCACGAGTGCAAAAGCAGAAACAAAGCAACAAGTTCATTAGTTTAGCAGTCGGTTTAGTTAGGTTGAGCAGTAACAAACAACCTAATCCTTCCTCATGGGATTCACTGCGTTGTGGGTGCTTGCCATAAACCAGATCAGTGAAAAAAGATTCAGGATTAAAAACAGGAGAGGGTATGAGCTCTAGATAATATGACTCATACTTTTCAGAGAAAAAACTGTATAAACAGTTGCATTGGCACAACAAAGGAGACAGAGATTTATGAGGGACAGAAGAGGGGAAAGCAGCTGCGAACAGAAGGGACTAGGACCTTCTTAAACTAGGTTTTCCATCAGAGAAATCATAATGTGAAACCTCAATCAAATGTTTTTTCAAGTGTTATCTTTCCACTACTTTTTACCAAAATGTCATATATACCATTCTCAACCTTTTTATCAGGAGATTTGCTTCATGTTTGTGCATGCCCTACACACACAAGTCAAGTGAAACACTGAGGACTTCCAGTGAAAATCTGTATGCACATAGCAGGTCTGATTGCCTGTTACCTCCTGGTCTGTTGAAAATGCTTTTCTATATTTTTCTCTCCTTTCCCTTGTGCCCAAGGTGCTGAGAGCTAATAGTTTGCTGTCAATGCCATTGCTCTGCACAAGGGCATGGTTCCGAGCTGATCAGTTAATAGCTGAGAGTGAACAACAACAAAAAAACCTCTACAGTTGCAGCACATTTTCCCCTGCTCTCGTCACCCTGGATTGAACTCAGAATTGCAGCTTCCACTTCACCCTAAAGTTTAAAGTAATATCAGAAAACAGGGGATTTTAGAATTTATAGCAGACCCTCAAAGAAACATAAATAAGGATGCCCTGAAAATATGATATACTGTTTCTGAATCTGCACTGTAGCCATATCTCCTTTGTCCACTGCACTGAGACCCAGTAACAAACTATTCTCCCACAGCCCACTCTCTCTACTCCCATTCCCCTTATTTTCTTGGAGAAGGGTCAAGCTGTACTCCAGAGGTCCCTGACACCAGACAGTCTAGGAGATAGGACAATGGCGCACACCATTAAGTGCACCCCGAAGCACAGACACAGCCATCAAATGTCAGTAGACCTTAAGGCTGTAAGTGGCCTGGGGGCATTTTAGAACATTTCCTTCTATACCCACCAGATCCTGCAAAAGAAACAGAACTGAACCTACTCTGGACTCACATTGGAAATACAAGAACAAAAGCACAATAGCAATCTTCCTTCTGTTCATAAGAAAATAAGCACAAGCTAAACCTATACCACAAGGCAATGTCAGACATGAAGAGGATTTTTCTTTTGGATTATGTTTATATTAAGAACCTAGTTGTTAGTGGAAATTACACCAGCAGAAGTGCCATCACCAATGTTTAGCCCTGTTCCAAGTTTGGTTTTTAACTGCAGAATGTTCTAACCTACAGTGTCCTTCTATGTTTTTTCCGGTCATTTAAGAGTTTTTCTTCATTTTCCATATTACTTAAAGTAACTCTGCTTTACAAGTGGTGAGGGGAAAAGAAGATGTGAAGTCTATTTCAGTGTAGATGTAATTCCTATGTGAGCTTCCAAAAAGCCTGCTATGTCTCTGAAACTTCACAATAATTATTTATTAGTTCCTTTGTTAAGTGTGCAAAAAACCTGGAAACAAATCAGGAGGAAGAGTGCCATAGCAATACTCATTTCTCACAAGAAATCTATACAGATTTAAATACAATAGGTTCCAGTCATAACATTTGTTTTCCCCTACCACTTAAGGCCTTGTAAACCAGTTTTTTTCTAAATGCATGTTTCTACTACCATCAGAAGAGTGGGGTAAACTTTTTGAAAGAGTGATCCCCTCCATCCCACTTGGGATGGACTGGTTTCCTATGCAAGGAGAGTTCAGAGTGAGCAGGATCTCAACCCACCTCCTGCTGCCAAACTAAGATGGAGCAGCCCTGAACATCTTTAGCACACACCCACTCCTCCAAATTCAGCATAGCAAATTGACTCCTACCTTAGACATAAACGCCATAGAAATGCATCTGAATATGCCAGTTGATTTCACATACTCTCATTCTCAGGTCGTTACAGGCTACTTCTGAATTTTCTTTGGTTCTCTGCTGTTGTCCTAGAATTTCTCAGCCCCACCAGTACTCGAGTCCCACTTCACAAGTTGCCAAATAATGTTCAAGCAATGAATAAGGCACAAAATCTCTGACAAATTTTGTTTTATTATTATTATTATCAGCTAGTTGAAAATTAATGTACCCTTAGCTGTACAAAAGACAAGAAGACACGACACCTTGCCTGCTGCGTAAGACTGCAAATACAAAACAGAGAACTATCACTAATCACTCAGAAATTACATGAAGTGAAAAGTGGCCCCAAAAATCACACACAGCCATGACAATCACCCCCCATATCATAAAACTGACTACTTTTGCTAGTTGTCCTTCCGTTTCCCACCTCACTCTGCTGGATTCATAATCACTGGCTTTTGGGTTACATGATGAAGTACCACAAGACAGCCAACTGCCCCTCTCATTCCTTCACTGACTACAACACTCACCCAAAGCCCCACTGAGCCCACCCAATTCACTACATCAGCCTGAAAGTACTCCAACATATAGAAAGAAACTAAAGAACTTTCTGCTGGCTAAGTAAGCTGGAGCAGCCTCCAAGGGTCAGGTGAGCATCAGAAAGGACCAAAAAAAACATAACAGGACCTAGCAAGAGCAGGAGACGGGGAGTGAGACAATTTCTGTGCGTGGCTTCAAACTGCCATATCAGTTTAGCCATCTCATGGACCCACCGGGGGATTGTTTCAGATGCAGTTGACCCCATCTAAAGGTGCCCTCCTGCCACAAGGGAAGACCTCACTCCCTCCTCCCTTGCCAGCCTTTCCCAGACCCGCTTTCAGACAGGTCCCCCTCACTTGTGCTCATCAGGTTTCGATCAGTTGATCACAACCACTAACATAACAGAAAACTACCCTTTTTTTTTTTTACCCACCTTTTCTGCCAGGTTGGTGAGTTGAATCTGCTCTGACAGGGCCTGACGTGTCTGAACCAGCTCAGGCTGACACACAGGTACAGACAGGCAGGCAGCGGTGCCGGGGGAGCTGGACCTCTCCCTCCCAGCAGAGGTGAACTAGATCTGTCCTGAGCCCTGAAAATGTATCATCAGTCAGGTGCCTTCTTGCTGAAATGACAACAGAGACCAGAAGACCAGAAGTCAGCAGACTACTAACAGCATTTGTCACATAATTGAAAATTCCTCTCTGACTATCCTTCATAGGTCTACTACATACATTTTTGTTTAAGCACAGAAGGCCTCAGCTCCTAACACTTATTCACGCACAAAAAAAAATGCCTATGGCAATGGACACGATGGGTCAAAACTCTGCTTTCCAGACCAGGATGTATAGGAAGTGAGAGCACACATGAAGGCACCTCTCTTGCTCTTGCTCTCCATGCAGGAATGTGGGGTGACGTATCTGCAGGTAACTGAGCAGGCCTAAAAGCTCATTGCTACCAGAAGAAAGCCTTCCTGCTCTTACACCTTTCCAGTCCATGGTCAGAAAATCATTTGATTCCTCCGTGAGGGATTAGTTCAGCTCACTAAACAGACAAAATCATCTTCACATTTTTCTACATCAATCTCCTATAGTTTAATATTTTGTTTAAATTTTGACTGTTCTCTCTCCCAGGATTTTTTATTCTTTCTATGTATTTATGTATATATTTACAGTTTTAATTTTGAAAGTAGAGTTAATTTACATATAGAAATCCTGACATTGTTATTCATAAATGTTGGCTGTGCAGCACCAATAGCTTCTATTTTTTTTTATATGAATATACTGTTAAAAAACATGACAATGTGTCTCCTGTGTGACTGATTTGGTTCCACAAAGTAGTGTTTTCTAGTAAAAATGTTTTGTTAAACAATATCTGGCCACTTATATTCATAACCTATTAAGTCATTAGATATTCTTCAGGGATTTGTCCTGGTCCCCAGCTCAAGCAAACCCTTTCAGTTACATTTTGTGTATGCGTGTTTCTTTGCAAACTAAAAAACAAAAACAAAAACACCACCAATTTTTTTTTTAGGGCAGCACAATGAATCTAACACTTAAATATCATTTTTTAAACCATGCAGGTTATGTAAACACAGAGTAACTCACATGTAAGTCCAATATAAAATGTCAGCTACTTAATACCCCAAAGCTTTGAAATCGATAACAGCAATTATACATCGAAAAGAACTGCTGCTTCCTTTTGGTAACTGATATCTTCTACAAGCAGGTACCTCACACTTTCCTGCAAAGCCAAATGCCTGCCTTCACTGCTGACACTGGTTAGAGTCTGTCTATGAACACATAACTAAATGTCATGTCATTAGCAGCGCTGTGTTTTGGGAGGACTTTATTTTTATGTGCATTTAACTACTTTCTTTGAGTCCACTAATTTACAGCTACGTTCCATCCAGATGGAAACATTTAATCTAATCTATGCCCCATTTTCTACAGTGCTCATGACAAGGCTTTCAAGGCATTTAAGAGGCTGGGGAGTGGGGGGGGGCAGGGGCTGAAGTGTTCTGGGAGACTTTGTGAATGATTAAAGTCTCTGCAACTCCAGAAGGAGCAGCGGGATGTTTGACATGCTACTTATGCTTTTTATTACTGAGCAAACAGGAGAAATAAACTCCTTTCTTTTGCTCTACTTTGAGTCCAGTAGTGTTCATAGGGAAGACTTGTGAGCAGCAGCAGCAAGGACAGGCTCAACACCTGGGGCACCGTTTTTGCAAGTCTCAGCTCTTTCGCCCTGTGTTCCACCAGCGAGACCAGAGCACAGACCCTGAACCACCAGGACTGCCTCTCTCCCATTTGTTGACTCTTGTCTTTGGGCTGCAGGCTTGTAGGTCAAAAAGGAGATGAAAATCGTTGTCTTATCTACCAGCAGCATTTTTAGGGAGAAAGGAGCCTGGGACAATCTACAACTGGCCACTTAGAGGTGCAGGGCTCCTTCCCAAAACAGTCAACAACTCAAGCCTGAAACCTGATGTTTTCAGAAAGAAAAGGTGGGATCAGAGGCATGTAGCATCTCTGAAAAAAAATGTAAGTCAAAATGCAGTCAGATATCCAAAAATACTGTTTTTGCTTTAAAATCCAATGTGAAAAATAGGCATCTTGCTTACCAAAAGCAATATTGTGTTTTGGTAACTAAGCCATAATGCATGAATTGTGAAGTATGCATCATCCAAAAGAAAGATCATTTGAGACTAATGGGAAGTTCACAGCTTCTTGATGGTTGCAGAAAAGAGTAAGAAAACTGAGCTAAGAAAGGGCAAAAGGAAAACAGCCCCACTAATTACTGATAGCTGCTCTTTTTTAAGCAGTCAGTGATATTTCTGCTCTTTCATTTTCTGATGGTTTTCACTTTGATCCTAACAAATTTAATCATCAATACCTTAACCTGACAGGCAATGTGTTAAGCTGTGCTTTTAGTTTTTCTCTCTCCTGTTAGCTAAACCCTACAGAGGCCAATTATATGGTCTGTACCAGCATCAAACACGATATGGCCCATCATTTGGTATGCTAGTGATTATAAACACCAAACTATACTTTGAATAAGGACTGTGCTCTGAAGTTGTGTTTCCACTTTACTTGAACTGTTTTTGAGTAGAAACACATTGTAACTTGCAACGTAGATACTTTCTCAGGAGTATTATTGCTAACTACAGGAAGACACCTGTGTTGTGCTTCCTTCTCTAATTACAAAAGGTCAAATAATTCACCATATATGAGTTTTTCAGTTCTTGTCATATTTTGACATCATGATTAAGTATGATCTATGGTTCATTCATTAAAGCCATTATATAAATAATAAATATAGCAGTTTGTCAATGTTTGATAAAGCTGCTAAAGAATTCTGTTTGGAAAAATTAAAAACAGAGCACACTGCTCTCAAGAAAAATATATTGACTTTCCATCCACACGTAAAGACTTTATAATCACCTGTTTTACAATTGCATTTCATAAAATTTCAATGTTAAAAAGAACTTAGTTTTCGAGCAAAGACAGAAGCGCTGCAAGAAAAAGAGAACAGGAAATTGAATGCTTCAGTGAAGAACAATTAAGGTTAAAGAGACATCCTTGATAGCATATTAGGGATAGTGATAGATGAACAGTCTTATATTTTTTACACATGGCATTTATTTTCATAGTAAGAGAGTTCTAGAAAGTAAAGCAATGTTTTAAAATAAAGCCACTTGACTTTTATAGTACTGGTTATTGTTAGTTTTCTACATGAAACACACATGACTTTTTTTAAATGAAACTGAAGGTTGAAGTCTTTCAATAGAGAAAAAGAGAGCATTTCTAAGAATATTTTAAATACTAGCTGAAGAAAATTGTTTTGGAAAACTTTTGTTTATCTGAACTTCCCTGGTTGACTCAGTCCTGAAAAATCATATCTATCAAAGTTAGTTTGATGCAACCACACATGTTTGTGTAACATTGGGCAGGGACTGTGGAAACTGTCTCTTAGAAGAGTAATCAAAGGAACTTGGGCAGGTGGGACTTCACACAAAAGCCCATGTGCTCTACAGTATCCTGAACTGAACAGAGACTTTAGGGCATCTGCATAAGGTTAAAAACACACAATCAGGGATCTGGATAAAATCACCTATCTGGATTTTCAGGCATTTCTTCAGAGGAAGGAAGGAAGGATGGACGGAAGGAAGGGAGGTAGGGAAGTCTATGTGGTCCTCCATGCACATGAAAGAGAAAAGTAAAGGATGTTCCTCCAACTGCTAAAATAAGCATCATAAAAGTTTATTTCAGGTTTGGGAGTACAGCAGAGGGACTGAGGGACTCAGCAGCCTGGCAGGGTCTGAAGGCTTCAAAGTGGCTAGCCAAAGAATGTGCAACTGTCCAGTTCAACAGAAAAATTCATCCTTGTAGTAAGCAATGCAGATTAATTTGCTAAACTTTTGAGTCCAGCCCAGAAAAGAAGCCTTTATGCAAACACTCTTCCTTCCCCTTGTCCAAAAGCAAAATAGCTAATGTCACCCTGTACTAAAAACATATGAGAAATGGTAGAAGAGTCTGAATGACTTTAGCCAACCTAGTATGAAAAGGTTTTCACAATGGAAGGATGCAGTGAGTCCTTCTTTCTGCTTTTGTCTTTATTCATGTCCTTTAACAACAAAAGATAATTAAATACTGAGCACAAGGTGCAAGAGAATGAAACATCTACCAAGTGGGATGAAAGATTTATTACAAGGACTTACAGAGAGAGATCTTTGATTACAGGCATCCTTGAGAATCCTTGCAAAGAGCGAAAGGGCAAGATGTTAAGCCATAAATCCCAAATGACTATTATATTCTACTAAAAGAGACAATTGGTGACACAGTTTAACTAACCTAAGCTTCAGTGGCCTTCATAAGGATAAACAGCCCAATCAAGGATTGTCTGTAAGCACACTTGCAATTTCTCTACAGAGGCTGTTAAGAGAGAAGGAAGTTTTCAGATATTTAAAGGCAGGTACTCCTGAGCACAGACAATCAGGAGCCCACTTCATCCTGCACAAGTTGCTCTGGAAGATAACTGTCTGCACTCAGACCTGCTGCTCAGATTTTGTGATCCCTGGGAAAGGATTTGTTCGTACTTTTGTTCCCATGGAGGTACCTGTCCACTACATAAAACCTGTAATTGTAATTGACCCACACACACACAGCAGGTTTTCAGACAGCCTGCCCATCAGGCACCTGCAGTGCTCTCTCCAGAAGTGTCACACCCAGGTGTCACACTCTGTTCAAACACCGGCTCAGCCATGCAATGGGAGGAGAGCTGTGGCAAACAGTTCTCAAGCACTTTCATCTGTGTCTCTGCTGTGCTGCATTACACTCAGTTGCAGTATTGTTGGGTCCCCAATTACTTTCAGTTCCAGTTCCTTCTTCTTTTTTCTTCACTGAGACATTGCCTTTCGTCCTTGCTCCTTTCCCTGAGCTGTTTTCCCTTTGATATGCCTTCAACAGTTACCCTTCTTTGCCATAGGAGGCCTTCTCAGAATGAGCAGGGTCTGATTATATGGCACTTAGATCTCCCCTTGCTCCCACCAGCTCTTAAAAAGATAGGTGGTTAATTGGAGCCAGCTGCTTGGAGGTTTTTCCACCTATGTGGTAGTTCAGTCTGTCACAATGAGAGACGGCAGTGGGAACAGGCCATAAAAATCCTTGGAAGTGAAGACAAGCAGCTTACATTTGATATACAGAAGAGCAAGTATTTGGAGGGAATCAAAGAGAGGGGCTGCATGGTCAATGAGACAGACCCAGAGAGATCTTCACCGTAGTGCTGGGGCAAGACTGATTTTGTTAAGGGAAGAGGAGGTTGCAGCAATTGAGAGGGGAGGTGATCAGAGCCCTGTGAGGTGGTTCAGCTCTGGAAATGAATATGAAAACCCAAAGCTGAGGAAGGATCAGCAAAATTTAAAGAGAGTGTTGATGTAAGGATCAAAAAAGGGGGATTAAGTGTGATACATTTGTCAAATATGACTAAAAATTTAGCAGGAATAACGAGTATACTGCAGATTCACAGACTAATGGTGTTAAGAACATAAAGGCTCAATCTCTTTCTCCTGCCCTTTTTCTCCACCTGTTTAACTCCCTCTCTTCATTTTAGCCTCTGCTTCTAAGTTCTACAGTCTGTGGTCAAGCAGCAAGATCAAAATGCCAAATAGACTCATTCTTTATTCAAAGTATAAAAATCCACTGCTTAACACTATGATTCAATGGGGTTTCTTTAGAGCTTCAGTAATAACTATTAGATTAAAAAATGTACATAGCCTATCTTTTTCACATTTTTCTTACATAAGAGGTATACTTTAACATATTAGAATAGCATGACAATGTACAGTCAAAATGTTTTACTTTCAACGATAACTACAGTATGAAATTATGCCTGCTTCTTGTCAATCCAGCAATGTGGCTTTAAGATGAAAGAAAAAGAGAAGAGAGAAAGTGAAAGAAAGAAAATAGGGAAAATAAAAAGAAAAAAGAGAAGAAGGAAAAGGGGAAGGGGAAAAAGAAAAAGGAAAAGAAAAAGAAAAGGGAAAACACTTCCCAGGCAGCTACAGGTGACAGGCTTTATGTGCTCAGATGCTACTGCATCTTATGTACTGAGGGTAAGTATTACAGCCCACACAGAAATTTCAGGAAAATTGCAGGTTGCTACATAATCATTTTTTTTTCAGAGTAGGATGTAGCTTAATCTAATTATGGACTGCTGAATTCAAGTATCAGCTTTTATGCATCCTGTTTATTGTATAGTTGCCAATTATGTCTAATAGAAACAGACAGGTGAGGTTCAAAGGAATAACTCAGTAAGTTTAAATGGGAATCACCCAAATTAGCAAAACTGTATGGCCAAATCATGATGCCAAAGAAGTCAAAGGGAGTTTTGTTTAAAAAGCCAGTGTGTTTAAGATTGGGCAAATGAGACTTTCCTTAATAAGATTGGAAATCACGAAGAAGTTTATTTAAATCCTGGCTTCATTTAAGTCAAAAGGATTTTTTCTTTTTTTCCCTAGTAAGTTCAGGTTGCTGCCCATCTGGTTTTTGTTCTTCCCAGAATATATCTGAAATGTGTAACACATTCTGTAACTTTGCATCTTGTCTGGAAGAATACACACAATGTACATGTAAATACACCCATCTGTTTCCCCGAGCCACCTGGCCTGGTGTTCTCTGAGCTTTAACAGATAAAGTGAGCTGGATTTAGGCAAGGTCAATGGGGTCCCTCAGCTGGATGCTCCCAAGATCAATGGGTTATTGTTACACCAATAGTATCTCTCCCAGGTGAGACAGAAGTCCAGAATGCTCTTGATGCTAATTAAAATTTCTGTGACACTCCTCCTAAGATTAGGATTGTTAACTTCAGCATTAATTCTTATGTCCTGCCTAAATTGCGATTGAAGTGAAATGATCTTTTAGATTCTCCTTTCACTTCATGGTGCATATTGCTGAGCAAGCTGCTTTGCACCACTAACTAGCTACTGAGATTCATCTTATGGTGGCTGCATGTTAATGCCATTAGAAGTCTCTTTATATATTCCTTACCTCTGCCACTTTTTTCCTATTCAGAGGCTTAATAAAGGTATGTAAATTTTTAATTGTTTGGGAAGGGAGATAAAGAAATGTATGAAGAGCATCTGGATCCCACTGAAAGTCAACAAGGCTGAAGTTTCCACTTTGGGCTTCATTTAGATGCCTTAAAAATGTATCAGCAACCTACTAGTGTAAATTTAAAGCTATGTCTGTATAAGCAAGTAATACAGAACAATACAGGAAAAGCAGTATATGGAAGCAAGTGGTGCTGAAGACCCTATATCGTCACTGGGTTGCAGCTCAGGAGCGTTGCTTTCCCTCAGGAGCATTACTTTCCAACAGATGTAACCCAGTTCCCCAGGCTGGGCAGCCCAGCGCACACACAGCACGAAGCTGTCCATGGGACCAGCCGTCAGGTCAGACGCTTGTGTCCTTGTTAAGAGTCAGAGTGCATTTGGTGCACAGAAGGATGGCAACTTCCAGTGTAGCTTCTCCAGAGAGGACATTGCTGAGACTCACCCAAACCGCCCTGGAAACGAAACTGAAGCACTTTAAGTGGGGACAACTGGGGGATTCACTCAGCAGTGTATGTTTGCCCCAAAGCTGAATGCTAGAGTAGATGCAACCTGTCAGGCAGGAGTCTGCGTCCAAAGCACCGCTACAGCTTGTCCTCTTTTGTAGGAGGTAGAAAAGGTACTGCAGAGGTCTGTTTCTATTTCTGTCTCTTTGTGGTGATGCCTTGGCAAATTCTTTTGTGTAAAGTCCTTAATTACAACAAGCCTTAAGTAAAGGTAACTAACTCCCCTGTTTTCAAATAATGTACTCAGTTTTGAGCAAGATGAGAATGGGATTTTAAAAAGTGGTCTTTCTATTATTTTTCTATAGTTTTACAAACTGTTATAAGATTTAGCTAATATTATACCAGAATTATGATATGTAATTACAGGAACTATTTGATCCCATCATTCCATAGATATATCAAAGGCTGACAGCTCAAACTGAAAAGTATACTGATTTCTGGTAACTATTATTTCAGTCAAAAGTTAAAACATAAATATTCCTCATTCTTTTTCATTATTTATGTCACAGTTTAATGTCTAAAGAAAACAGAACTATAAATAGCAGGTAAGAATGTCTTTCTTTGTAAGAATTTTTCCCTTAAAAAGTCATATTGATTTCTTACTGTTTTCATCTGTGAAGACATGGACTAGAAATCCTGAACTCTATTATATTATGTAAATCCAGATTAATACATCAATCCTGTTAAAGAAACTCCCTTGGAGTAATTCTGGTTTGACACTAATATAATCAAGACGATCACATCTTGATTGTTAATGAAATCAGAAGAATTAAGTACTGATATAAAAAGCAGAGCACAGCACTCTGTTTCTGTAGACAAACATGCATTTACACAAGCACTTGCATCCTTGTATTTAACCTTTTTATCTTCTTTAAAAATTCTAAGTAAAAAAAAAAAAACCACTACACAAGTGGATCAAGGAGGGTACAAAGTTGACATTGACTTCTTAGTCAGGAAAATCTGAGTGAAAAATCAGGAGTGAAAAAAAGAGAAGTGTCTCTGTAAAGAAGAAAAAGGACTCCACAAACCACAAAAATGAGCTCTTATTCCTCAGGTCAGAAAAGAAGTTAACAGACCCATGGGAGAAAAGGAGAAAAGCACTCTAGTTTATGTCAGCCAGAGGGAACCTCCTAAGCAGCAGAAGGCAGAGCACGCAGTGGGGCCAGAGTCCCATTTTGGAAGTGTTGTTCTTCACTGATTTTATCCAAGGACTATGGATGCTGATCAGCTTGGCGAGTCTTGCACTGTTCATAGGTAAAAAATTATTTATTTTCCCCTCCACATCAGAGTAAACTGCTGAACAGCTTTTAGTGCCCTGTAAACTGAGCAGCACTGTTTCTTCTAAGCACCGCTGAGTTAAAAACAGAGGAAGCCTACTGGCAGCTTGCTGCATGCACAGATTATGACAGAATAAAAGACACCTAAAAATGTATTGTTTATAAAGACTACTACAGCCATTTCTAAACAAGTTCAAATTAGGGTTTTCTTTATAGCTGGTTTAGTGATACCTTGTCTTTTTTACTAGCATAATACCAAGTCCTGATTTCAAACCATGTAAGTGTGTCATTGGCTTCTGTCACAGCCAGGTGACTCCAGTGTACTACAGAGACACCAAACCAGGTCACTAAAACAGCTAGTATTAAAAAAAAAGACAACAATAATTGCAATAGTTAACAATAATAATAATTAATAAATAATAATACTAAATAATCTGTAATGCCTCTAATAACAGAAAAAAATTGTATTATTTTTATTACAGGGATTCTTTTAAAGCAACCCATTATATTTAACAATCTGTTACAGTAAAGTGTGAATACATTCATGAAAATTAAAAGCTTTTCAGTAACTTTTACAATAATTTCATTCTAACCAAGAATTACTACACCGGTCTCAAACCTCTTTCATTTCAAGGAGAGAAATTAAAGCCGGCAGTGTGCAAGGCTTCTTTCCTATAAACACTTCAGCATACAAGTAGCTTTTTATGTATACCTTCATGGGATAATATGTACAGGATCATGTTTCATTTTTATAGAACCTTGCAATTTAGCTTTTATTACATTCTACAGGCTCTTTCCATTCAGTGAAGGAAAAACAGCAGCTCTTGAGACTTCCGGTCCATTAGCAGCTCACTGAAGACCATCCAAGGTCAGTCCTGACCCCCTAAGCTTCTAGAACAGGGGATTTGGTAGAGCCCATCAGGGTGTCCACTGTGCCAGTGAATCTGGGCTTTCGTCCACTGCAGACCTGTCACAGGGAACGTAGCAGGAGAGGGTAAGAACCCAGACAGGATGGGCCTCAGAGTTCGGACAGTCGACTATGTCCCTCACTCTGTGGTCAGGCAACTGTAGTGAGGGCAAGAGAGAGGCCGTGGCCATTCTCCATAGGACGTGCAGAGCCACTTACCTGGAATAGCAGGGACAAGCGCACAAACTGAAGAAAGCAGAGCTACCACGGTAAGGGTTACCTTCAATCATGACCCACAATGGCAGCTGATGCTTTTTGGACTCTCCTGCCCTTGAAAAACCATGAAAACTATAAATATATTCTGGCTCAAGATCTCACTTAATGTGAAAAGTGCAGGTAGAATTTCCTTGATTTTCTAAAGCTTGCTTAAAATAATGGGCTTCTTGCTACCCAACAGCCTGCAGGGACCCATCCGGGGATAAGCAATGACATAGCAATTATACTCACATGTGAAAAGCTTCTTGAATGATCAGCAAAAGCACAAAATGAGGCCATGCTCAAAAGAGAGGGACATAGTTTGCCAGAAAACCTGGACAGACTTCTGACGGTTTCCCCAGTCATACATGTTACCTCGCAGAGCATTTATTAGCTTGTTACAGCACAGCTCCAGGAAATCCATGGGCATCCCTCCTTCCCCACATGAGCCTCTGATGGAATCTCATGTCTGCTCCACTGGTCTCTTCCTGCCTCTCTGCTTAATCAAGGATCATGTCTTCCCCCTTATTTTGAGGGAAGAAACTCACATCCCTGCTCCAAACATGAGTCATTATTTTCCCTACTGCTGTTTCATAAACATTGCCACTTGCACGGTGGCAAAGCTGCCGGGATGAGGCCATGCCCTATGTAGCAAACCTGGGATCTGACCTTTTAAGAAACACCACAACCATTTTGCATCTCTTTCACAGACTTAAACCTCTGAACTATGTCACCAGATTTCACTACCGAAAATACTAAAATATACTCTATGAGCTAAAATGACTTTCCAGTTTGCACACATTACACAAGGATTATGCTTTTAAAACTATTTCTAGAAATAAATAAATATAAAAATGATAAAATAAATAAAATGTCAAACAACATGACGGATTCAGAAGCAGCCGAGACCAGACGCCAACCATCATGGCATTGATAATGAACACACCGCCCCACCAACAGGTCTGCCTTGCAGGTGGTGTGTACTTTTTCCGACAGTGTTGACACACATTATCTCAAAACTGACACGAAATCATAATGCAGTCGAGCTCTAAAAGAAATGGGGAGAAAAATCAGTAATAATAGTATTTTGCTCTTATTGCCTAGCAGTTAAAATAACCACCTTCTCGTTTGGTACCCCACTACCAACAGAGCAGTAAAGCTTCAGTGTAACTGCACGCTGTAAAATCTAATTGACTGCTGTCCAAACACTGGATGTAAGTGACGTGTCACAAACTTGTCTCTTGTCCATTTACTGCAGTGGGAAGTGCCGTAGTGATTTACTGAACAAGGTGCTCTGCTTATTGTCTATGATTTACTCTGCAGCCATGCAGAAAATGGCAGGACTGACAGATTTCAAGAAAAGTTTGTCAGCCATTACCCCCATGGGTTAGTCAGCAAAATCTTCCTGTCGGTGATAAGCAATTCTCAGCAGAAAGCTATTTTGTTTTTATTCTGGATTTTATTGTCTTATTCCCCAGTGCTTCTAAAAATGCTCCTTTTAAGGTTTTGAATGAAATTTTTATTGGCTCACACAGTGTGTAATTCACATTTTCCATAAAAGTGCTGAATGCTAACCAGAAGTATTAGATGAGAATTTTAAAAAGCTATATTTAAAATAACCTACCAAGGCATTCAGGAACACAGCAAAAGAATAAATACTGAGAAAAGTAAAAGAAGGACAGCAAATATATAGTGTGCTATAAAATGTCAGCTTTTAGTGGAGCTGCTCGAAGACTTGATTGCCATTTGCATATAATTACAGAATTAGTTACTACAGGGGAACAAAGTAAAATACTATTATTTGGATTTGAGCTAAGCTGCTTTCTCAGATGGGGGCAAGGTTAGTATGACATTACTTTATCACTCAGGTGCAGGGATTAACAGGAGCCCTTCTGGAGACTGCAGCCAGTAGCACCCATCTACAGGAAATGGGTGAGAAGATCATTTAAAGGTTGCCAGTGCTTCAAGCTCAGTGGCCTAAAGGACCAACATACCGTGTCAGACCCAAGGACTGTCTACAGAGTAGTATCATGAATCAGACAAGGAGATGTACATGGTAGGGCAATATACGGTCATAGAATCGTCTAGGTTGGAAGGGACCTTTAAGATCATCAATCCAACCATTAACCTAACACTGCCAAAACCACCACTAAACCATGTCCGTAAGCACCACACCTACCCATCTTCTAAATACTTCCAGGGATGGCGATTCCACCACTTCCCTGGGCAGCCTGTTCCAATGTTTGATAACATAGTCAGTGAAGAATTTTTTCCTAATCTGCAATCTAAACCTCCCCTAGTGCAACTTGAGGCCATTTCCTCTTGTTCTATCACTTCTTACGTGGGAGAAGAGACCAACCCCTACCTTGCTACAACCTCCTTTCA
>RSEF01000001.1:167164097-167189108 GCA_003993805.1 Himantopus leucocephalus | reverse complement strand
TTTGGGGTGGTAGTGTCCCTGATGGCATCTGATGTCCAAAAAACTTTTACGTCTTTAGTACTCAGTATGGTCAGTACTAGCTCTGCCTGACCATAAATACTCTTGCTCAATACAGGCAGCAGCATGCTCTTTGTAGTGAAGAAACCTCTGGAATTCAAGCAGAAAAAGAAAACAGTGTATTTTTTGTAGATAGGTCATTTTTGTTTTTCTGGCCACTGCAATATCGATCACAGTAAGGTACCTAGAAAGCCCCACACATCTCTTAATCAAACTTTTTTAGTTCAGTAGCCACTCTGGTTTCTTGAGCCTGAAATTTGCCTGGAAGGTAAAGTCTGTAATAAATCTCACCATTCATGCCCTCCCTTCACTAATCATGATTTAGGACTGACTTGAGGCAAAGGCAAAGCTGGCAATCACCCTGGGCAGTGGAACGAGTCAGCAAAGTCATGGCACCTCAGGTATGGGGGCGGTCAGCTCTCACCCTTCAGCAGCGGGCTCTGTGCCCAACCCCTTCTGCTGCTTGTTGGCACCCAGCAGGGCCCCGTGGGCCCACCATCAGCACTCTAACAGCACACAGTCCCTGGGAGAGCCAGGGAAAACCCACAGCCCGAGGCCTCCACCCCTGTGTAGGCAATCATACAGAGGAGGCAGGACCAAAGAGGTGGTCCTGGAGGAGGAGATCTTCCCCCACTCTATGGCCAACTGTGCTATCAGAGACTGGCACGGGCACAGGAAGACACAGATTGGAGTGAGGTGCAGAGACAGGGCAATAAATATCCCCTACCAGAGCTGAAACACTCATTTAATACTGGCACATACTGACTTAAAGAGAATATTCTCTTGTCCCACTGGACAACCACAGGCTGGAAACAAAGCCAGTTGAGAAGGACAGATCTCTGCCATAAACATGAATGCTATTTAACAATCCCCAAAACCAGTGTTATTTTACCTCATCCTAAGAGCAAGAAAATTGAATGTCATGGTACTCCTGAGACATCTTAAGCTGATCCTGACTGGTCCCAGCTGGATTAACTGATCACAACCAGATTTATCCCACTTAACTTCAAGCACTTCACTGTGGCATATAATTTGAGGGTAGCCTGAGCCCACTGTATTTCCTCTGTAATCAATGGAAAGAGAAAAATGAGCTAAAATTGACTTCTGGAAGTAATGCTATCTCTGTTGACTGCAAAGTGAATTTGACCCCAAATTAGGCACCTTTATTATGTGTCTGAAGCTAAGGGGGAATGAATCACTCCTCCACAACTTCAGAGATCAGGTTTGATCAAGACTTGCAGTCTTAACATTCATCCAAACTAACTGCTGTGCCAGTGCTGTGTTGGACAAACTGTAGGTTTTACTACATGGGTTGATCTGCTGCTGCAAACTAGGAGGGTTTCATAAAGGTCATGTGATTAATTCCCAGCACCACAGGCAGATTCACAGAATGGGGTTTAATTCACATATGCCTCCATCTTCTGAGTGCCTGCCATCAAACCCACTTTTAGAAACCCATAGTAATTCTGAAGGAAAAGTACTTCCTGAAACCCTGCTTCTGCCCTTCATTTCCCTTAGCCCTACTCCCTGAGGATTTATCCCTTTAGATATTTTATACTGTATTTGTATTCAGAGCTTTTGCTGCACACCCGGCAGAATGAATATATTCACAATTCCTTTTTGCATCAGTGGAACTCTGAGCAGAAAGTGCTTTTCAGGCTGGTTAGGAAAATCATCACTTCTGTTTGCTATACTGCTTTACTGTGGGACATATAACTCCTCTTCATCCAAGAGTGGTAATACCCAGAATAAACAGATGATAAAGAAAAATCATTGGGATGGAGTAAAACACCAGACAGAACAAATTACACCAACTGGTTCGAATCCAAGGATTGATTTTATGTATTAGTGTTACTCTGTTCATTTGTTAAAGCTGCAGTGCAAAGGAACTTGGTCATCCACAAAGCAGTGTTAAGTAAACCTTAATTTTTTTATTCCCTCCAAGTCCCCCACTTCCCCAAGATGAGCACTAGGGGCTTGCAATACTAGGGTCATAATTCTTAAAGACAAAGTCAAATAATATATTTTAAATATTAGTTCTGATGTGTGCATCNGGTTAAGTAAACCTTAATTTTTTCATTCCCTCCAAGTCCCCCACTTCCCCAAGATGAGCACTAGGGGTTTGCAATACTAGGGTCATAATTCTTAAAGACGAAGTCAAATAATATATTTTAAATATTAGTTCTGATGTGTGCATCCTTCTGGCAGGAATGTAACTTTCCGAGGAAAGTGAAATATTACCTAAAAAAGACTTCATAATTATATTCATTCAGGAAAAAAGAAGTTTTACCTTTACCTTTACTGGCTTGTCCAATCACTGATAGCAATTTTTTGAGGAATTTGATAACAATTTTTTTAGGCATGTATTGCTCAAAGGATGCGAAGATTATGTTTGAAAACGTGCTGTCCGTCTTGGGTAGACACAACACATGCCTTGGGCAGAATTTGACTAAAATCTGAGGGGGAAAGGTAATGAGCCTATCTTCAGTTTCCTCGAAACTTACACAGAACTGTTTTGAAAAGGTTTTCTTTATCCTAAGCTAAAGAAATTGTTAGCTTAGTGCAGAAAGTGAATGAAGTTCTGAATAATCCAGAAGGTCAAGCTACCTGATAAGAATGGTTCTTCATTGATCTATTTAAATAGATTATCAGTTTAGTGATCACCAGTGATCAAATCTAGTTTTGTTCTTTATCTGGGGGACAAATTTGCAACAACACAGCTGGCTAAAAGCTTAAGATACCACTACAAGGAAAAGCAGCTTTTATGAATTAACTCTTTGATGTATTCCATTTTCTCTGGAGCTTCCAATCCAAGTATGATCTTCTTCAGTTCATGTAGAATTTCTAGATCTTTTCCAGTGGTGGACATGTCTTCTAATAATGCTAACTATAGGGGAAAAAATCAGTCTTTCTGCAAAGCAGATAAATCACTCAAATATTGCAGATAAAAAATGAAATGTACAAAGTATCAATTTCCATGTGACACAAAAAAAAAGACATGATACTTGTTTAATTTGCAGAGAACCAATAAATATATTCTCTCCATCTGTAGCCCAGGCACAAATTTAGGAAGATGAAATGCTGTGGCAAGAAGAAATGATTTCTGAAAATGCTGTGGTTAGATATCAGAAATAGTATGCAGCTTAAGGGAATATGATATAAATAGGAAGCAAGTTTGTATGCATTATTACTGTCCCATAAGTTTAAATTCATGTGATAGCATGGCAGTGAGAGTTTTAGTATATTGGAACAAGAAATTTAACAATTGCAGTTATTGTTCATTAGAGTCTATCTAAGAGACTGCTTGCGATCTTACAAACATGAAAGCAATAAAACCTCTCATGCTATCTTACCTCAAAATGCAGTCAGAGGGGATCTTGTCAGACTTCAGTTGAAAAGCCAATAACAATAGCAGACACTTTCTTCTTCAGTGTTTGTCACAACACATTTATATCTGGAAATATATGGATGACGTTTCTTCTGGAGCTATTCAGAGTAACCTACTAAATTCCCACTGGCATAATTCCAGAAACCATATTTAAGTTTTGTCACAGATAAATTTTGTCTAATAGGAAGCACAGTATTCTTAGTGACGATGCCTTGAAGCAACAGCAGTAGCTGTACTTATATCTATCTGAATGTGTCTGTTCAGAAAAATCTACAGTTTGCTAAAATACAAAAATCACATTAAACAGAAGCTTCACCTTCCACACTCTCAGTCCAGTGGTACTCAGAAGTCACACATTAAAAACTTCTCTATTCACATTGTAATATTTGAGGAAAAAAAAGATTCTGCAGTGAGCTGTACCTATGTATGTATTAGAAATTGGCATTATAGGAGGAGGAAGGCAGGCACATGACACTCTCAAACTCAGCGTTTTGTTATAACCTGTCATATACGGGCAATATTAATATTTTTCTTTCAAACCCACTAATCGTCACTCAAGCTGTGATGATATTCCTTATGCATTCTGCCTACACAGCTTAAATGATTTACTGGTAGAATATATTTAGGTTAGCCAATTTAAATGCAGGGAGAACAAATTGCGTGGCTATTTGTAGGATAATATCTCTAGCATTTACTTGTGGACGTGTTCTCCCCTTCAACCATACAAAGAAATGCCTAAGCTACAAGAGGAAAATATTCAGAACAGTCTAAGTAACTTTGAAGGTCTTAGTTCTGATTTTTAATTAATTCAGGCTCTAAGAATCTAAGTTCCATGGGAACACAGCTGACTTTGGCTCTTCAGTAGCCAGATGGCTTTTGAAAATACACTATAGTCATCTTTTGAAAACAGGAAGGACTTGATCAGAAAGCAACTTCAGGCAGAAGTTTAGTGCCATCATTTAGCGGGTGAGCACTTCATGTGAGTACCAATCAGGAACATGCAGAGATGAGACCCAAAATTACCCTATTCTAAAATCAAAACAGTTACACCAAAGATATATCCTATAGATTTTATTGTATACCATATCCTACCCTGTCTTCTACATCTAGGTGCCCAAGTTATAAAGTAATCAAAACTACTCTACTTTTAAAAGCATGTGTAGCACAGATATATAGAGAGAGCCAGGGAGAAGTATTTTACTTGCTGATCCCTCTGCATGTATGACTTTCTACCCAGATACAAGTTTCTGACCTGATGGGTTTACCCAGGCTGGGAGGGCAACTGCCTGGTGCAGCATGTGGACTCTGAGTCATATAAGATGGTATTGGCAGATGATGTGCTTCCATACTCATGGAAACCCTACCTCCTTCTCACTGGAGTGACTCAGGGGCCTTGACCTCAGAGCTGGGCTGCTGCTCACTCTAAAGACAAAGACAATTTGCTGTCATGGTCCAGACAGGCTGAGAACATAACAAACCATATTGAGTGCTGATGGATCCATTTAACACAGTCTGCAGAAACTGGCTCTGAAAAATATGTAACCACAATCTGAAATCTTTATATATTTCCCCTATTAAACTCATTGATTCTGCTGAGAGTTCAGTAAGTAAAAGGGGAGTAATTTTGCCCAAATATCCTATGTAGGTGAATATACTATGCCATAGAAACAGATTATGGTTTTGTTTACAACCAAACTTTTTGCTGGTGTATTTACTCATTATAAATGCCTAGAACTGGAATTCTTACCCCCAGACTGGAACCTACATGGCACAGAATAACGGAATCACAGAATGGCTGAGGTTGGAAGGCACATCTGGAGGTCATCTGGTCCAACCCCTCTGCTCAAGCAAGGCCATCTAGAGCTGGTTGCCCAGGATCGTGTCCAGGTGGCTTTTGAATATTTCCAAAGATGAAGACTCCCCAACCTCCCTGGTTAACCTGTACCAGTGCTCAGTCACCTTCACAGTAAAAAAAATCTTTCCTGATGTTCAGAGGGAACCTTCTGTGTTCCAGCATGTGCCCATTGTCTCTTGTCCTGTCACTGGGCACCACTGAAAAGAGCCTGGCTCTGTCCTCTTTGCAGCCTCCCTTCAGATATTTAGATATATATTGATGAGTTCTCCCCGCTAAACAGGCCCAGCTCTCTCAGCATTTCCTCATAGGAGATATGCTCCAGTCTTTTCATCATCTTTGTGGCCCTTCATTGAACTCTTTCTAGTATGTCCACGTCTCCCTTGTAATGAGGAACCCAGAAATGGACACAGGACTTGAGGTGTGGCCTCACTACTGCTGAGTAGAGGAGAAGAATCACTTCCCTCGATCTGCTGACAACAATCTTCCTAACGCAGCCCAGGATACCATTAGCATTCTTTGTGGCAAGGGCACATTGCTGGCTCATGTTCAATTTGGTGTCGACCAGGACCCCTGAGTTCTTTCGGGCAAAGCTGCTTTCCAACCGGCTGGTTCCCAGCATATTCTGGTGCATGGGTTTGTTCCTCTCCAGGTGCACAACTTTGTACTTCCCCTTGTTGAATGTCATGAGGTTTCTGACAGCCCATTTCTCCAGCCTGTTGAGGTCCCTCTGGATGACAGCATGACCATCTGGTATATCAGCCATTCTTCACGGTTTTGTGTCATTAACAAATTTGCTGCAGGTACACTCTACCCCATCATCTAGATCATTAATGAAAAAGTTAAACAGGATTGGACCCAGTATTGACCCCTGGGGTACACAGCTGGTTCCTGGTCTCCAACTAGACTTTTTGCCACTAATCACTGTACTCTGGACACAGCCACTCAGCCACTTTTCAATCCACCTCACTGTCTGCTGATTCAGCCCATATATCAACACCTTGTATATGAAGATCTTTTGGAAGACTGTGTCAAAGGCCTTCCTGAAGTCCAGATAGACAATATCCAGCTCTCCCCTCATCTACCAAGACAGTCATTTCATCACAGAAGTTCATCAAGCTGGTGATGCGTGACTTCCCCAATAGACATCATTGATCTGTTATCGAGATAGGCCTAGCAATGATATCTGCCAGGTTTCTCAGCACTTGTGGGAGCATCCCATCAGGGTTCATGGACTTATGTGTCTCCAGGTTGCTTAAATATTCCCTGACCGGATCCTATTCCACCAAAGCTATGTCTTCCTTGCTCCAGGTTTTCCCCCATGTCTCTGGTAATTGTAATTCCTGAAGGCCAGTCTTGCTAGTAAAGACTGAGGCAAAGGCAGCATTTGGTACCTCAGCCTTTTCCAAATCCTGTGTAACCGGTTCCCCTGTCTTATTGAGCCCACATTTTCCCTAGTCTTTCTTTTGTCACATATGTACTTCCAGAAGCCTTCTTGTGGTTTTTAATATCTGTGAACAGATTCAATTCAATTTGTGCTTTGGCTTTCCTAACCTCATCCCTGTGTGCTCAGGCAATGTCCATGTATTCCTCCCAGGTTAAGCATACTTGTTTGCACCCTCTGTATGCTTCCTTTTTGTGTTTAAGTTTGGCCAGCAGCTCCTTGTTCATCTGCAAAGGCCTCTTGGCATTTTTGCATGACTTCCTGCCTGTTGCATGGAGGAGAATGTCCTTAAATATTAACCAGCTTTCTTGGGCCCCTCTGTCCTCCAGATCCTTATCCCATAGGACTGTTGCAAGTAGATCTTTGAAGAGGCCAAAGTCTGCTCTCCTGAAGTCCAGGGTTGCAAACTTCATTTTTACCCTCCTTCCTGCCCTCAAGGTCCTCAACTCCACCATCTTTTGGTCACCACAGCCAAAGTCACCTTTGACTTTCACATCCCCAACAAGTTTCTCCTTGTTGGTGACTATGAGGTCCAGTGGAGCACCTCCCTCGTTGGCTTCTCTGTCACTTGGGGCAGACTTGGACACACTCAGGAATACATACTGCTTACTGGACTAGCCTTGTTTTACTTCCTCACATTATTAATATATCTTTCCAGTGTATACGACTACTGGAGAGGAAAAAATTGTTCTGAATGAGTAAATATTCACCATGCTATTTCACAAGTTGAAGAAGAAATACATCTAGCTTTTGTGGCTCACAAGAAAGCTCTGGAACGGTAAGCGGGGAAGAAAAGGGCACTGAAGACCAAATGTTACCAAAGGAAATTTACTAGCAAGGAAAAGGAAAAATCATCAGAGGAGTAGCATCACTCTGAATTGTAAATGAAGAGGAAAAGCTAAGCAGAATACTTGTTCACCCTTAAAGGGATCAGCTCTGAAATGTTTATCATACAGCTTGACTGCTATAAGACACTATTTTTTTCCCATCTTTCTGTTTTCTGAAATGTGCAGGCATTAATTGAAATAAAAAGGGTCTGTAAAGCCTCATGCTGCTATATATTGTTTTACAATCACAGTTTCAAATTTTAACTTTCTCAAAACACTGTCATTCATAAAAGAGATATCTTTCTCCTTTTAGCACTTAGTTTTCATTTCCTTCCAGCTAATGCCAGCAATAACTAGTGCTTCAGCAGCTTATTATTCATTAAATACTCATTTAAAACACCTTTTCTTCTGTATACTTTGGACTCTAAATAGTGTTTTGATACCTAGAGCCTTTTACAGTATAAGCCTTTTTTTTTTTTTCCAAATACAATCTAGCTTGATTTCTTTAAAACAAGATTTTTTTATACACTTTATTTTATTTGTCAAATTTCCAGGCTTAGTTTTAGTTAAAACACTTAATGGAAAATATAAAAATATTGCTCCCAAATCCAACAAAAGTAGGGAAAAAAAGATCCTATAAAACAAAGCATATAAATATAGAATTCCAGTGCACTTTTACTAGACATTCCACATCTGCCAGAAATAAAAACCAAAATATTTCTGATTTAAAGTTGCAACCCAGATTCTTTAAAATCTTGCAGATGTACCCAATGTACAATCACACTACCTTTAAAAATAAAATGTTAGTACTTTGATAATCTATCTTATTTCAACATGGCTTGAAGTTGGGTTTATCAACCATCCAGCTTTAGGCACCTATCTTCATTGTCACAGCAAAGCAGTGTTTCTGCTCAAACTTCCTTTATACTGAGGATGCTCTTACAAAGGACAATTCAGAGCAGAAGCTTCTCTAGGAAGACACTGGAGAGATTGCCTGCATAATCAGCTCACAAACTTAGTTACCTAAAGTTGAGATCCAAATTCCTCCTTTTCCTATCCCTATGTTTTTCTACTGCATGCAGAAAAGCAGACAGAAATAAACTTCTCAGGAAAGGCCCTGGATGTCCTGGTGGACAACAAGCTGAACATGAACCAGTAAAGCACCCTTTGCAGCAACAAAGGGCAACAGCCTCCTGGATTGCGTTAGCGGTTGTATATTCTTGTATGCCACTACCTGATGGGAGTATGTGGAGAGACGGAGACAGACTCTTCCAGGAGGCGCACATTGACATGACATGGGGCAGCAGACACAAGCTGCAACCCCAGAAAATCTGATTAGGTATTAGGAAAAAATTGACCCTCTGAGAGTGATTAAGCACTGGACCAGGTTGCACAGAGAGGCTGTGGGACCTCCATCCTTGGAAATATTTAAATTTTGCCTGGACAAAAGCCCTGAGCAGCCTGGTCTAACTTTAAAATCAGTCCTGTTTTGACCAGGAGGTTAGAATACCTTACTTTCGGAGGACCTTTCCAACTTAAATTATTCTATGATTCTGTCAAAATGACAAAGAACTTAAAGCAGACATTTGCCACATCAGTTGTGTTTTCATGTCAAGCTACTGCCAAAGCAGAGGCTACAAACATTCACAGAAAAAGCTAACACTAAAAAATTCCTCTTTTTCTAAAATCCTATTGATCACAAAAGGATATAATTCTGCTCACTTTGGAGAACAATAATGGCTCTAAGAGGTGTCTCAAATGCAAATAGTCAAATCTCCCCAGACATCTAATCCTGTTCCTCTCCATTTTTAGCCCAGATACATTGCCAACCAAAACTCTGATGTGTGTTTTAGCCAAATATGAAACAGACTGAAAAGGCCAGTAAAGGTCTCCCAGTGAATCCACTCCTGTGGCCACAGGAATGCGTCTGTGGGTGTGGCACATCATCAGTTAAGTCTGATTTCCTCACTTCTACACTGATGTGGCTTTAACTCATTTAAAAAGTGTCTTAGTTGCTAACCCACTTCAGAATGATAGGCATAACAGATGCAAATTTGTACCCTGTAACACATGTTGCTGGTGATTAAAAAACACAGTACAGCAACTAATGTTAATGAATTCTGCATACCATAAATAGTGAATTACCCTTGCCAGTACAAACATCCACAAAGGCAAACCTTGATAGAAAAGAGCATCAAAGAGAAACAATTAGGAGCTCCTTTCTAAAGAGGCATTACAAAAGGTTACTCACACAAATCTGTCAGTTACTCCTGACTCTTAACTGCACTCCACGGTACCAGTCTGTGTTTGAGATACCAACTCCTGTCCACAGTCTGAAATTTACAGCACTCGTGGAAGGATCACTAGCATTTTATGATTCATCACTTCGACATGCCTGTTCACTTGTGTGGGTTCATAAACCTGGAGCACTTCAGCCACACATTAGATTACCAAGACATGAATCTGTCGTTTAAGTCTTCTAAAAAACACGCAACCTTTTGTCAGTGTAGACCCCTCTAACACATGGAACAGATCAGGCTTCAGTATTTAAGTATTCATAGCCATTTGGTTGCATGCAGGACACAACAAAACTATCACTGTTCTTGCAATCCATTATATATTATATCATCCTAATTTCTGTAATATTACTGACTTCACGAAGTTTGTATCCATAAATTAAGGGGTTTGGGTTTGGGGCTTTTTTAATGCATTTTTCCACAGTCCCAAAGTTAGAAGTTAAATCTGCTTGCTTTAGGGCTGTTGCTGACATCCATACAAACTTTTTAAATGTTTGTATCAATCTTTGGAAAAGTATATATTCCATTTTTTTCCATTTTAATTAAGAGATCACAAAGGCTGAGGTTCTCAAAGAAAATGCAAAGGAACTAGGTGCCCAGCATTCACTAAAGAACATTTTGATATGAGACTCATGTTTAAATTCTTCAGATTTTCATAGAAGTACAGTCAAAATAAGAGAAATATCTGAATGTATTCTTAGTATGACATCTAAAATTATATGCCCAAGAGCAAAGGAGTAAGATTACATTTATATATCCACTATATAGACCCAATAACAATACTAAAATCTCACTTCAAGTCTGATTACAGACTTCTCCAAAGTTCATGCATCCTGGATACTTGAACACCGGCTAAATATAACACATATGATGCTCATACTCTGATTTTAGGTAAATTGTCAAGACACAAAAAGAGCCCTGAGAAGCAGTTCTAAATAGTGCATGAAGTTCTCTTTAAAACACCCCAAAACATTCGGAATAATTTTAATTGCATTCAGAGGATCTTTGTACTGTCACAAGACATAGCATCCTTTACAGACATCTCAGACAAGAGTTGGCATGAGAGTTAGGGAATAGTACGCGTATGTTCTCATAATGTATTTACAAAAATGTAGGGAGAACATATGGCAGACACTATCATGAATGTTACGGGAAAAAAAAGTGCTGTGTACCCTATTCTCCATTTGTGACGAGAATTGGAAGTAAGAGCAACATGGACAGAGTAATGTCCCAAGTGACAAACCCGGTATTGATGGATCAGAAAATGGCAAGAAAACTACCATTCAACCAATTGGTTTTGAGAAGTATTACAATGCAATGGTTATGAAAGACAAAATGGATCTAAACTACTGCAGATTTCACAGAAAAACCTTTATCTGACTCATGCAAGAATAATCACTTTTAAAACTAGATATTCGGCTGAATTAGGGGTGTTTGTCCTTCACTCCATGGTGCTTCAAGAACCAGATATTCAAGACCATTTTTGTTGCTCTTTAAGTTGAATTACAACCTCAGAGCCAATCAGGAAATTCAATGAAATTAAATCAATGACATTATTCTAGCATTATGCAATGCTCAATGAGAACAGAATTTGACTACATAACTTTAGTTATTAACTGTCCTCTAAAAACTGGATATAACTAATAGTGTAATGTAAATATATTAGTATTGCAACTGTTGCCATTAGTTTCTTTAAGAGTTTTCATTATCGCTTAGGAAAATCTGGGGCAAGTACACAGAGGTTTGTTTCCAATTTTTCATCCAAAATATTAAAAAAAGAAAGACAACTTGCATTTTCTTTGCATTAAAAGTGTGATTTTGAAAAGAAACATCCCATTTCAAATTAATTTGGATATTGAAGGTCAGGGAAAATAAAAACAAGAAAATTGACCAAAAAAGACACAGTTTTAATTCTTGAATAAAGTAATCTGGGTTGCAGAAAAAAAATGGTGCTCAGAGGAAAAAGGAGGACAGGACTGCAAGAGACAATGGGAGAAAACTCATAGTCTCTTTTTCCCTGACAAGATCCTAAAAGAGTTTAAAGTTCAATTTAAGAAAAAGAAAATGCTTTCATTTTGCTGCGACTGTTCATGGGTATACATTTTACAGTCTTTTTCATTGTAAGTGCTCCAGGAACTGGATTTCACATGAGTTCTGATAAACCTCTACTTAGAACACACTTCCAGGAATTAAATTTTAGCCAATTAGCAAAAAGTAAGGAATGTTGTACAAGAGTGTTCTGGCAGAAAAATAGATGGAACAAAATGTTTTTTTAAGACTACTGCTATAAGCCCGATGTAAAGAATTACATAGTAAGTGCCCTGACAGAGTCAGTCCTATTAAGAGTCTCCTAGAGGGGGATGCATTTGATCAGTCACGGAGGCCTGAAACAGGACTCTAAGTCTGAAGGTGACAAAGGCTGCCTACAGTCAGCAGAGAGAATGGTAACTTTAAGACACAATCTGTCTCATCCTAATTCCAACACCTAAAATACAACTGCCTCAGCTGGTAGAGAGAGGTGCTGCTGAGGATCCTCTGCCAGAGCTATCAAACAGCTGCCAATGGTTTGTACATTTATTTTCAGGATCTCAAGTGCTCATTGCAGTTTCCAGGATGCTCTCATGGCCTGCAGCTCCTCTTCCTACAAACCACCCCACCCGACCTTGTGGAAAGACCAGTGGTTGAGGTTAGAGAGCAGAGTTTCCACTTCTGATCATTTACTGGCAACTGATGGCAAAGTGAGTCGACTTTTCCGCTCACTACAGCTCACTGAGGCCATTGCTGTCAGCCCTGCACAGTTCCAAAGAAAGAATTGTGTCCTTTATATCAGAAATACATTAAATATCTGATTACTGTACATTGGGGAAATACCTCTGCAGCTCAGTGGATTTCTGCATGAATAATCCCTCTTAAAAGAGGTTTGTTAAAAACGTAATACATAACATCAAAAATTCTGGGTTTACATACAATCCAAGCTACAGTGACTTGGGAAAAAAACAGCATAGGGAACANTTTCTGCATGAATAATCCCTCTTAAAAGAGGTTTGTTAAAAACATAATACATAACATCAAAAATTCTGGGTTTATATATAATCCAAGCTACAGTGACTTGGGAAAAAAACAGCATAGGGAACAAACACTAGACAGAATAAGGGTAACATTAGTAGCGTGCTTNGACATTTGTAGCGTGCTTTTTCTGTCCATAACCCCCTTTCAAAATACTGATGTTTTTTCAGATATCAAAAATTGAACAGATCTTTAGCCAGATACTGATCATTATATCTTGCTAAGATAAACAAATCAAAANAACATTAGTAGCGTGCTTTTTCTGTCCATAACTCCCTTTCAAAATACTGATGTTTTTTCAGCTATCAAAAATTGAACAGATCTTTAACCAGATACTGATCATTATATCTTGCTAAGATAAACAAATCAAAAGTACTTGAGACAATACATGAACCAAAAGAAAAGAGAAACTCGAAGTACAGATGTTGATGTTTTTAATGTGAAATATGACTGTTCCATATTGCAGAAAAGACCACAGACCCATCCAGTGATCACTATCATGTAGATTTTTATATCAACAAAAGTACAGCTTTTTAGTTAACTGTATTCCTGTCAGTTTTATTGTGAAATACATATTTCTGTCTATGTAAACAGAATCTGCTTTTAGAAATTTAAATCAAATGATGTAGAAACTTTTGAATTGTAGTATAGTCATAACTAACGACCACACAGAGAAGCGAAACTACCTTTATGAACACCAACATATGGCTTCCTCCTAGATAAATAGTTCATTGGTCCAAAATGATTTGCTGCACTTTAAACAGATAATTATTACTAAAATAGCAATTTTACTAATGTGTTCCTAATTTTGGCATTCAAACAGTACGATTTGGGGTTTGTTATTATTATTATCACATGAAAAAGTGTGTTATACTGTTTGAATCANGTGCCCGGTACAGCCTGATCAGTTTTGGTAATCAAGGCTTGTTTTATATCTCAGGATTCTGCTTCCATTATCATAAGCAATAAAATTATTTGCCCCACCAGTGGAAGCAAAATAACAGCATGAGTTTGCCTATTTATGAGTTATATAATGTACTGCAATGAAATTAGGAAAACCCAAGGGGGAAGAACAGGTAGCTGCACTTTTTGTCCAAATCAGTTGTATTTCATTCGTAAGGAGCCATCAACAGCAAACAACAGTATCACAAACAAAGCTTGGACCTTAACAGAAGGTTCGCATCAGAGACTGAGGTTTTTCTAGTTGGGATATAGGCTATACATCATTTTTTAACTCAGTGCAATGGTATGGAGAAAGTTGAGAAATTCCTTGGTAAATACACACTGCTGCATAACAGATGAGGTCTGCAGTCTTAAATTTAATAGTCTGCAAGCTCACTCCACTGACCAGTTGGAAGTGGTGGATGATTCCACGTGTGTGTCTTTAACACACGCATACCCACCACAGTAACACATATATGGCAATAAGCTAACCTTATTCATGTTGGATGCAAAATCCCGGATGTTTATTCCTGAGCACCAGCTCAAGCTTCTAACATTTGAGGCCAGCAAGAGTTTTGTTTGCCCCTTGGAAAGGAAGCTAGCCCCACTTCACAGGCTTGAACTCAACAGCCATAATGACTGCAAAGGATAGGATCCCTGCATCAGATAGGCAACTGTGTGCCTCCTCGTCCCACAGCTAGTCCAAACATCAAGTGTGGATCTATGTGTCAGCACAGGCACTGGTTTGAAAAGATACCATGCGCAGCTTTCCCTCACACGCCTCAGAAATCAGATCTCAGCTGAAGGAACTCATGCTGACAAAGCAACGCACACCAGTTGGCAGCCCCGGTGGTCTCCTCTGCTCCTTTCCTACTTTGTCTTTCAATGGCTATCCTTGAAGAGTAAAAGGCTGTTTAAAAGCCATTATGACCTAAAAGGGGGATGGTTATTAGCTTTCACGTTCCCTCCTCAGGCTATACTGTTTAACATTTCAGCTGTGGCTGTCCAGGAAAATAGCACCATTTTCATCTGTTATACTTTCTTGCCCTCTGCTGGAAAAACTACCAACTGAGTGTGCAGAACTTAACCTTTTAAACTGTTTTTCCGAATGATCATGAAAATAACTGACTGTCTTCACACAGTCTTCCCCCAAAGCCCTCATAAGAAATGCTAAAAATATTTGTTTCTAAGCAGGCCACCTGATTCCTAACAATTAATCCTGACCCTTATTCAGAATCAGCCCAAGGCACTGAAAGTACCATCTTAACTTCCAAACGTACTTGCTTCAAAACACAAGGAGAAGGTGGGGAGTAGTGGAAACCGAACAAGCGAGAAAACATTGGGGAACAAGTAGAATGCTTATATTTTTCTATAACACAAATGAAATGCAGGTGCTGGTATTAAATGGGAATACAGGGCAATAGTATTTTCCACTTTAATAAATTATATTGGGTTTGTGATGTTTTAAGTGAGTAAGTGGGTAGCAAGTGTTATACCATTGTCATTAAACACCATGCATATGTTTTCGTACTCACAACCAAGGAAGAATTCTTCATAACAGAAACTAAATTACCTCTCTGCCATTGTACGGTTACTACGGGGACATATTTGGGAGCCTTTCAAGAACTTCTTGGAGAGAATTTTGCCTCTGGGTTTTATGCCTTCAAAACCTCAGGCCTCCGACTTTCTCTAAACACATACAGTTTCTCCTGAATAGCAGTTGGAAAAGCAGGCATGTTCATTGGCTGTATTGTCACCATTCTCCTTTTCATCAAAGAGCAGTTATGGTGGATTAAAAAAGTAATGTCACCATGTCACAAAGAAGGAAGGATAGCTCTTTGTTAAGTATGCCGCTGGGAAGGACCTCTCTGACTTTTAATGCCTCTTCAGGCCTTTCAGGCAATCAGTAGTTCCCTCCTGTGAGCCATGAACCTTTGCAGAAAGTCTTTCTGTCATAAGTAACCTTCTGCTTTCTATTTAGTGACCTTAATCTTCAAAATGACAGGGTATTTCCATGGCATGGAGAGTTTCCCTTACGCACCCTTACCCAGCGTGGAATGGTTCACATGAATAAGCGTATCATATTTAGGAAAATGGAAATTTTCTTTCAGCTATTCTTTTGTCAGTGAATACTTTCAAAGACCAGGTCTTAGCTTGATACTGCAAAAAGTAGTCGTCTCTGCTGGGATAAAACAGATGGAAAATGGATGTGAGCAGGACTCACGTTTCTCTTTTCAGCTGCAGTCAGGTTCCTTTTCAGATAGTCAGTTGTTTTACAGTGACTGCTTCCATTCATCATGCTATATGCTGCTAATATCCACAAGTTCCCAGATTTGTTTCATAATGCAAACCAGATTTTAAAGGATTTGTTTTGGGAACTACCATGTTTCCACCGGCAGTACAGAGTATCTTCACTCCTGTTGCTGACCACCTAATAACCTTACCGTAACCACAACATCTTTTCACTCACATTAAGGTCAAGTTCTTTTAACTTTTTAAAGCATTACAACAGCTGGAAAGAAAAAATAAATCCAGAAAAATTCATTCAGCAAGTCCTCAGCAGACTCTTCAGTTGGAAGACTGCAGATTGAGATAAATTGATCCAAAATGCATTTAGATAGATTTATATGTAGGGATGTTTTATAAATACAGCTATAGAAAGGCAACATCCTTTACATCATCTTCTGTCAGCGCCAGCTTCCACACCAGAGTTGCAGAAATACAGTTTCCCTTTGCCTAAATTTCTTTCCAAAAACAAAAACATCAGAGATAACATTTTAGCAGCATGGTATGGCTCAGGGAATAAATAATGGCATGCAGTTTTTCATTTCGAGAACGTAAGTTCACATTCAGCCCAAGCCACCAGAGGCCTGAAAGTCCTGTTCTGACTTATTGAAACTTCTAACAACTTATTGAAAATGAGTTCATTTTCCAAATCCAATTACTTTGGTTTTATTTTCCAAATCCAGGGGATATGTTCACATCAGAAATAACATCAGCATAGAATACAATCTTCTTAAAGTTTTGAGCGGAAAGGTCAATGATTAGATGAGATTAAAACTGATGTACCCTCATTCACTTCAGGTTTTCCTTATCTGTCGGAATGCCAGTGCAGTGAGGTTCTCCTGGCCAGTTCCTCCAGAGTGGTCACCCTGTTATGGGCTTCCATTTGCCAAAAGAGGGATGAATGCACTCAGAGAAAGGTCAGGATCTGAATTTTCAGATCAGTTCAGAAAGAAGTCAGTGGGGAAAGGAGCACAACTCATTTTGAACTAAAGCTGTGTCACAATAAATATTTCTGACCTCAGGAGACAGAGCTGCCACACGGTCCTGTCATACTGCTCTGTTTTTGTCACACCTCTTGTGTACACAATATTGTGCACATTTCAGAATGTGGGTAAGGGTTCCTGTGTTACGTGTTTAATTCACTTAAGGAGAAGTTAGGGTGCACAGCAACATTTACTTGATATCCCTTAACAGAGAAAATGAGCAGAAGCTCTTGAAATCTAGCTTTAAACTGAAAAGTTGTCTTTCATTTCTCATCTTTATTATTTCATAAAAGAACTTAATTAGATTGGCCAGTTTACATGTAAAGCAGTTTACATGAGTATGCTCCAAACTGGACTTTCTGCCAACATCAACAATGACTATGGAGAAAATATGGCACTTCAGAACCAACCTGCAAACTGAAATTCAAGAATTTTGGAGTATGCTAATGCCATTAGTAGCAATTTTGTTTCAGTATTTTTTCCAGAAAGGTTTTGACTCATCTGTCAGCTTTTTCATTTTTATATTTTTTTTCACAAGTGAAAACTGGAGGCTGAATGTCATACATTTTTCAGGAGTAAAGAAATTTACACCCACTTTGCTGCAGTTGTCCCTGTCCTGGGGCAGGGGACAAGTCACAATACAGTGTAGTCAGGTCAGTAGTAGTTACCTACAGCTGCTCCTGGATTTGGACAGTATGACTGATTTACATTTTCTCTGATGCTTCTGATGTTTCTTCAAAAAGTGCATGGTCTTGACACTGGTGCTATTTGCCCCTGTACCAACCAGTAGCACATTGCGAGTTCCCTGCACATTCCTCTTCTGGTTTTGGTAAATAAGTGGTATTTTCTTAGTGAGACAGAGGTTTTTTCCCACCACGCGTCACTGTCTTACTCTATTCAGCACAAATGGAAAACAGTGATTCACAGGTGTCTTCCAAATTCCCACAGGGAGTTGTTTTATAATTTTAGGTGTGTCTACAATCCACAAAAGTATGGTCATAAACTATATTATCTAACTCAAGAGACTAAGAAAGATAAATTCAGTTTTAACAGATACAGATAACTCTCTTTAAAGCATTACTTCAAGAGTTAACTGTGATTACTGGAGTTTAAAGTCAAGTGAAGAAGGAGCCTTGTCTTGCAGTGCAAGATACACTCACATCCTCAGAACTATCCTTCCTTAATGCATTTTTTTCCTTAAGGTCAGATGGAAGAAAAGGGGAGAATCTGCCTGTTAAAACCATCTCACCAAATACAGATGGTCTGAAAGCATCATCTGGGATTCACCTCCTTTTTTTAAGGATGTTCTGCAATACCAGGCACCCTTAAGGTATCAAAGGAGAGTGCTTTCACCCACATTGTACAGTAAAGAAATCTTCAGATATTGTTTCTACCTTGCATCTTTAATCTTTCATCTAACTTTAGTTGCTTCTAATGGGCAAGTCACAAAGTTTGTCAAAATACGGCTGCTGGCATAGTCAGAGGGGTTGCACCTACACCATTAGGGAGGAGCTGGAGCAGATCTGAGGCAATGAGCCGGGATCCAAGGTGGTGGACCTCACACAGGGAGGGCAGTGCCCCTCACCAGGGCACATTCCCAAGCACCTGGGTAGCGCATGGCCAGGGTAGCGATGGCGAAGGCTTAGGGTCCTGGACAAGGGTGGTAGTGAGTTAGGTCTGGGGTTTATCCAGGGAGTCCAGTCAATACATCAAGCCAGTAAGACACAGAACAGTAGCCTGCCCTACCTAATGCTCCATGACAGATGAGGAGACGTGGATTGTATAGGTCCATGGTGGTTAGAAATATGTCATGCCTCTGCTTGCCACTGAAATAACACTGTGTGCACACTGACTTTGGAAAAGCCTTGGAAAGCCGAGAACACAGTAAGGATGAAAGTCAATGCTGAGTAATGGATAAGGAGCGGTGGTAGTCCTACCAGAAGACAAAAGAATGCAATTTCAAAACTGGCATCTCTCATTGTGGTCAATCCAACACAAGGGTAAACCATTATGCAGAAGAGCTATAAACACCTTATAAAATTTAATGGACAGAAATCCAGAACTGACACAAAGAGGGATCACTGAATATGAGGACACAGCCTGACTCAGACCAATCATTAAGAAGGAGCTATGCTGTGTTATGCATTCCTAAAGATTTGAGTATTCATTTAATTTTTGTTTTCTTCCATTCAGAAGGACACCAACTTCACTCTTGTTACACTCCAATTTTAATTTGACTCTCAGCAGTGCAACACTTACGTTAAGTTCCTTATCTTGATAGATAGGACGAGTGATATTTTGTCAAAATATGTTCTAACAGAAAGGTTTGTTCTACAAACATGTTTCCAGCAAAGCTCCTTCGGTCAGCACACAGCAGCATTAGCCAATATGCAATTTCAAGTTCTTCAGTGAAACCCTTACATTTTGCAACTAGTTTCACTATTGCCACCAAGTAACTGCAGCTCTGCATTCATTCAGTTCTTGATAGATAGGACGAGTGATAGGACGAGAGGTAATGGGTTAAAGTTAAGCCAGGCAAGGTTTAGGTTGGATATTAGGAAAAATTTTTTCACTGAAAGGGTTATTCAACATTGGAATAGGCTGCCCAGGGAGGTGGTGGATTCGCCATCCCTGGAGGTGTTTAAAAAAAGGGTAGACGTGGTACTTCGGGATATGGTTTAGATGTGGTTTTGTCAGGTTAGGTTAATGGTTGGACTAGATGATCTGAAAGGTCCCTTCCAACCTTAACAATTCTATGTTTCTGTGATTCTATGATCTGCAAAGTAAATGTAGCAGAACTGCACCCACACAGGCTTTCGGCTGCTGTCTAATCCCAGCCTGAAGCAAATCATCCCAACTCCAACTCCGACGCCATACCAGGGAAATTCCAGACTGAAAGCAGGGCTACAGGAGGAGGCAAAGGCAGAAGGAAAACTATCCTGTATTCTGAAATAAAGGGCTGACCTGGAGTGGAAATACGTTTAGTCTTTCTGCTGTGTCTGCTATAAACTGAACAAGCTGGTGTCACCTCTATGGTGGATCATAATATAAGAAAAGTTTTTTTGCTGGGATCTTGGTGGGCATGGTTATTTTTATTGAAAACAAAGCATTTGAACACGGATCGTTATGACTTATGTTTAAAATAGAATGAATGTTATTTGAGTCACTCCCAAATTAACATGATTGTTTAAAAATATATGAAGTGCTTCACTGAATTTTAATGCTCTCTACTGCAAAAACAATTTTAAAAGATTACAGCCTTGCACATTTTTAGAGGGATGTAATCACGCTAGCTAAAACATACATTTCATACACCACAATAATTTTTAATCATTCTGCACTGCACATACGCAGCATTCAAATGTCTCTTTCAAATGTCAAAATAAAATTAATATTTATTACCACACCTCTGAACTACCACATTTACAAAACTGAAGCTCAGGACATTTTCTACTAAGCTATCTAAGCCATTTTGTATGTCCTTATTTAAATGCATTTTCTAGAGCTATTGCTCTGCCTCAGGGACTCCCAGAATTTCTGAAGCACTTTATGGCTTGCTTCACTAAATTCTTTGGGAAAAATCACTCAGGTCAAGTCAAGAAGGGGGATCCCAATTCCAGAGGTGGCTTTTCTATGCTGCTAGCTTGCTGTAAATAAATCCATAAGAATAATTGACATTGCTGAACCTTACACACACAGAAGGTAGCACCTGAGCAAATACATAAAATTAAACACAGATAAGTCATGCTCAAATCAAAATCTTTGGCTTTGACACCTCCAGGGCACAGGGGAAGTTCATGGGCACAGGGTGGGATCTGTAACAACACCAGCTTCCCAGCAAGGAATAAAGAATAAAGCAGAATAAGGAATAAAGCAGAACAAAGGCCAGGTCCTCGGTACCTCACAGTCTGGGGAAAAAAATAGCTCCAGATGAGAACTTCATGGGCTCAAACCCACCTGCAAAAGTACCAAAAACCTGTGGGATCTTGTCAGAGAGAGAAGATGATGTGTCCAGTCCCTACTGTGCATTAAATATTGGAGAGTTTCAAACTTGGATCTCTGACTTCCCTGACGCAGAGCATGGAGAGGGAGGAGGTCCCTATACTCTTCTCTCTGTAACCCTTTTGGGTGATGGCCTCCCTGTTATGTGAGTTGTAGCAGATCAGGACTCTCCAGATAGACAAAGGATTTTGTGTATCCACCATGACCTGTGTGATGAGTTTCTTAGACCTCCCAGGATTTTTTTGACTGTGTTCAGACTCTGCACCCAAACCTTAGGCACGTAGAAGACTCCAGCGGGAGAAAACAAAAATCGTGCCTAAATGCATTCATGATATTTACTGTTTGGAAACACAAAACTAACAGACCCACTAGCATCTGTGCTCCTAAATCACTTCACCAACTTTGAAAAATCCCACCCTTCCCATAAAAGCACTAGCTGACAAAGATCACATTGTCAAGCAGTTTGCACGAAACAAAAATCCAAAGAGATATAGTATAATTGTTTGTTACTGCCCATAAAACATTTAATCTGGCTTTAGATTTCTGGGACAGCAAACAATTCATTCAAAGACTGAAATTATAGTTACTCCTGCCGTGGTGCACCAGGGAGGAGGGGGAGAAGAAGCTCCTTTACTGTGTTGAATTCAGCAGACTGGCAGCTGCTATTCGCTTGATCCATACAGAGCACTGCCGGCACTTTTTACTGGCCAGTGTTTTACAGCAGGAACCCCCTAACACCTCACAGCAGCAATACCAGGGGGTGATGGCTGCCTTTTTATAGATGTAGCAAGATCCTGGCATTTATTACATTCCTGTACACTGCGCCACTGAGGCTGTTACACTTTCTTCGGTCAGGGAGGCAGACAAACTCTGCACAAAAAACATGAATTAATAATCTTTTAGCTGCACTTGTGGCCCGTCTGAGTTTATCTTCTGTGAACCATTTAAACAAATAAGTGTGACTGGAGGGACTTTTCTCAGAAACCATGATGCTCATAAACACTGGCTGTCCACTGGAAGCANCATGAATTAATAATCTTTTAGCTGCACTTGTGGCCCTTCTGAGTTTATCTTCTGTGAACAATTTAAACAAATAAGTGTGACTGGAGGGACTTTTCTCAGAAACCATGATGCTCATAAACACTGGCTGTCCACTGGAAGCAGAGTTACTGCTCAACCAGCGCGGCAGCAGAAGCAAATAACATCACCTGATGTGTCAGGCTAGGCTGGAAAAACCTCCGTAAATGCTCATAACATAATGCTTGCAAATGCTTCCAGGAGAATAATACTCGTCTGAAATTATTCTGATGACTCTTTATAGCTAAGACGCTCAAGAAAGTCCCTCTCCATCTGTGGACAAGGTACACAGCTAGCCCTGCTGTCGTGGCGTGACCTTGCTCATGCATCTCCTGGCAAACAAGCAGCACTGTCGTGCTATAATTATACAAGTATGCAAAACCACCTTACCAAACTTCCCAGAAACCTATGCCGCTCCGCTGATGTCAGCACAAGGAGCCAAAAGCTGTAATTAACTTTTGACTGAACTTTGATCAGTCTGAAGGGATACGGCCTGTGGGCAGTGCCTGCGCTGGGAACTCCGCCAGACCTGCAAGTTCCTACAGGGGAGAAAAGCACCATTTGATGGTTATCCATATCCTCATGTCCTCTCCCCAGGTATTTGCTGCCCTGCCCTGTCAAGGGCAGGACACTCAGCTAGTCTTTGGCCTTGCTCGGCATGGTTTCTCTTGCTTTCTAGGTATGTTAATAGGAATTTCTTAAAAATCCCAGCAACATCCAAGCAAGGTAGCTCAAAGCATTGGCAAGTCACAGGAGAGGTGGGGAAATCCCTCCCTTCAAAACTGATCACTACCCAAAATTGCCCTGTTCTTCTGGGTTAACTCCAGTGGAATTTGGGTCCTATAACACGGAAACGAGCTGCCTCAAGAGGGACAGAGGCTGGANTGGAAACGAGCTTTCTCGAGAGGGACAGAGGCTGGAAATGACTGTTCCCTATCTAGCGCACTGACCTGGCAACCCCAGCAAGAAATTGGACTGGAAACTTGGCAGGGAAAAACTGCATCTTGTATTTCTTCTGTTAAACATGGTATATTATTAGCGTTATGCTAATTCGGGTCATCTAAATGGGCTCTGTGTAATTTAATAAATTTAATGAATTACTTAATAAAAGACTGAATTTGGCTGGGTGTCAGTCAGCCTGTTAAACAGTGATTGACTGATACCCAGGGAAACAACCCTCTCCAGAGTGGAGGGACCCCATCACGGGTTATGATGCTGAAGTAGCTTTGTTAGGCAAAGATGAGGCTTTTGGCAGTAGACAATTCAGGGTTTCAGATTCAAGGTCCCAAGTTCAGCCTCTGCTCTCAGTGATCTTCCCAGGGGTGTTCTGTTACACTTAGACAAAGAAATGCATGAGCTGAATAAATTATTAATTAAAAAACATTTGCTCAGCTCTGAGCAGACACAATGCCTCCCTCCCCTAGGGCAAATGTCTTACTCTCAAATCAGTCCAAAGTGCCAGGAGAAACAGATGATAGTTTCATTTACCTCTGGTCCACTTCAAGAAGAGTGAATGTGGCTAATTAAATGTGCAATACCTTCAAAAGAGACATCCAGTGTCACTGGCATTTACTTTAAAATAAACCAAACCAAACAAACAAACAACTCCACCCCCCAAACCAAAACAGTTAGGGTTATTTTTTTCAAATAAATGTTTAAACCTCCAGAGACACCGCTTGTCTACACCTTTTTTTTCTCATTTGTCTATATAGACATTTTGTCCTTGAGGAACAGTTATGATAAATGTATACCACAATGCATTATTTTTTTTTGTTCATGAATTTAGTTGCAAAATCACGTGGAAAAAGAATAGTTATTTCACTTCATGTAATCTTTGTCTTTAAGACATCTCATAGATTCTTCTCTTTGTATGCACAGGCTTTTACATACAAAAGATCAGATTTTCTGGCTAAAGCCTGTTGGTAATACAATGTCAGCAGTTAACGTACATCAAAAAATTGCCATTACTGTAAAGTAATAACTAGCTTTTATCCCTCAGCTGGTCATGAATACTGCTTCACTTCTGGGATGGGTTTCTTTCAACCAGATGTAGATATTTTTATCTGAGCTGGTCATCTCAGGCTCCATTTAAACTTACAAGAAAGGAAAAGACACTTTCAGGGTACAGCTCCTTCCAGATCCATTTAGGCCTTTCTTGCTGAGTCACCATGTCTACTTCTAAAGTCAGTGGAGTGGTGCGTCTTCATACGGGGAATATGACCACCTACTGCCTGGATCACACCTCAGAGGTGCTTCATCCGCTTTACTGATTAGGGTGAATGTGAAATGATAGCGGTGTCTATACTGTACTTCCCACACTTGTATTTTGGCAACGTTTACAAGAATAATTGTCAGGTTCTTCACCCAAAAGAACTGAGGGTTTTCTCCTGAACAGTTTGGTCCTTTTAACAGGAAAATGCCTTTCAACTAAATGAAAAGAAAATAATTATCTTTACAGTAGGAAATTTTAAAATATATTTGTCTTTTTATTTTGATTTGGAAGAAAAATAAATTTTGAGCTTGCAGCAAAATATACTTTCTGATTTGGTTGGTTTTAAAAATTGTGTCAGTTTCTGAAATTATGTTTGAATTTTAGTTTAATTTCTCCCTAATATGTTTTCACCGTTCTATATGACACCATGTCATGTCAACAGAAGTTCATGTCAGCAGCATCAAGGCTGAACTAGATAACATCCAGACGTTGCTTCCAACCCAAGTTTTTCTGCCATCAGTATACAGTAGTCATTATTACGGAATCACGGAATCACGGAATTTTTAGAGTTGGAAGGG